>JABSTQ010009569.1:0-507950 GCA_013358835.2 Ixodes persulcatus
TCCGGCCTGCATGAACGATGCAGCATGCACGGTCCTCAGCTAAGCACAAAAGCCGAAGTGGGTCAACCTCGCATCCTCTGAAGACTGCTTTTGGGACAGATCCGGCACCTAACGTCATGGACATTCCCACAAGGCCTGTAAGCACGTGCACAGGCCTTGTGTTGGGTAAACACTGAGGTGTGGGGACAACAAACGGGATAGAGCGCCTCGCCGATAGTGACATCGCTGAATATCACATCCTGCGGCGCACCTTAGACGCATCGTTTAACTACAATCCATATTCCCTATACGGGGAGTTCACTATAAACGAACTTCAGACACGGATATGAGTGGATGGATAACAAAGAGAACCCACATAATAGCCACGGCACGTCACCCTGCTCGCAGTTAGTTTCCTGTCCTGTTCTCTGCTTATCAATGTTCGCTTACAGACAGTGTTCGCGAGAGCAATAAGCGCCGGACTGACAACACAAAGAAAAAAAAAAAAAAACCTTGACGTTTTGCCCTAGCGGGGTCAAATATACAAAAAGCAAAACTTTCTTTTTTGTGTGCGTCCACTTCTCATTTTCTTCTATTTGTTATTTCTTGACACTCAAGTCTGCATTGTTCTCGTAGGTCGTTTCCCGGTCTGCTTTCGCCTCCGGGTGGCATCTTTACTTCCGTAAAACCACACCTTTGGTTTGAGGATTTTTTGGGGGGAAACAAAAGGCGCCTTTGGGAAGGCGAGGGGAGAACCTTCATTGCACGAACTTTCGGCTGAAATATGAGTCACAGTCGGCAAGAAAGCGATATTTTCACGAGCCACCGTAGCTAATCGGAGCTACAAACAGGATTCGGTTGCTCGAAAGAATGTTCACGTTTCCTCGTGCCACGCCCACCCCACTTCATACCGAAAAACTCGGAAAATGGCGGAATGTCAAAATGTATTTAAGATAATGAGTACAAGATACTCGGAATTGTAATTAAGATAGAGTATTAAATACTCTCTATCAAAGGTATTTGCAAGATACCGAGATACTCCAAAAAGTATTTAAGATACAGTATCTTGAGTAGAGTATTTGAGATAGGCACAAGTCTGCTTGAGACTGATTGCATTTTCTGTGAAAAGCGTCGAAAGCCAACACGATGTCTAAACGGCAACATTACACATGAGAAGGAACTACAGTGTCTTCAAAGTCTGCTGTGGAAGCAAGCGCGTCTTTTGAACTAACTTGTAACTGTCGCTCTTTGTTTCGATGCTAAATTAACGCGTGGAAGATGTGACAGTCACTAACATTGTTTTCAATGAACATGCGAATTTCGGCCTCTGTTTTTTGATGTCTCATGCGTATGAACAATATATTGATTTGAGACAGAGTGCATATTACTTTGCCTCACTGAACTATACTCGTGAACAACTTTGTGTGGCTATGCTATTAAAGGAACGGGAATGCGTGCAAGATGGACGATTATAGCTGTGCAGGCGCACTCCTTGTCTCGCCCAAAAAGGCCACAGAGAAGTTTCCTCGACGCATGGAACTCATGGAAATTTTTATGGCACAATAATATTTATGCTCTGTGAGCAACGTATTTCACGTGTGTTTCCTGCTGACTGTCGTTGTTTTGTTTGTACCTCACACGTCCAGAGACACGAATAGATGGACGGCAGTATATTCGAAATAGATAAATTATTAATAAAATCACACGGCATCGGGAATGCAAGTGTACCAGCCTCGCAGCGTCTTGACGCTGCGAGCTGATAGGATCATTCAGACAACGTCAAGATCGCATCATCATAGTGTTCGTCATGTTAATGTGCGTGTTATATCATCGCTGAAACAATCATTAACAAAAATATCCCAGTGACTTACGCTTTTGATGCTGCTTGGTTGGCCCCATTAGCACGTGCACTCTTGGAAAAGAGGGGTCTCTATAGTCCTTCCTAAAGGGAGGAACGCATTTGTAACATATGTTCTTTCAGAAAGGGTAAAACGTTAGTCCCTGAAAGCAGGGGAGCAAAGTTCCTTCGTCGTCTGCATCTCATTATGGCGGCCCCGGATCTAGCAAATCGAGTTCAATAAGGCTTAACGAGGACGCTACGTCTATTGTACGGGGCTAGAGGAGCAGCAAATAAAAGCGTGACACGAGCTATCCACGAGCTCCATTATTTTCCGAAGCCAGCTTCCCTCCCAGGTAGGAACTTGCGTCTCAAAAGCAGCCACTCAGTATTCTCGTCGTCAGCACTGCGGTGAAACGGAGACAACTGATACCCAGTTACTTCGCGCACTTACGTCTTAGCTTTGCTATTCCTCGAGCCACAACTCCTTCGTCAGTACCGCATATCCCGAAGAAGTGGTAAAGTATTCGCGAAACCAAAAGCCGCTCTCAAAAGAGCAAATTCGAAGCAGCCTACTTGGCTCATTGTTGCACGGCAACCAGAGAAACTATCGCGAAGCGTGAAAGAAGGTTAAATCACTCACCACCAGACGGCGTGGTCAAGCAGTCATTGCAAGTAGTTAGACAAGGTGGCGCTAGGTGGCGCAGAATTCATGGGCCACAAACATATTTTTATTTGCTCAAGCCACCAGTGCGCTTAATTGGGCACCTTTATTGCATACATATGAACATAAAGCGCACCACAGGCATCAGTTGAACATATACAACGAGCGCATACATATACACAACACATACAAACATCAGTACGAAAGCACACTGCGTACCATTAAATACTATTTCCGAGCTTTGCGCTTCCGCTTTTTATACTCGTCGTTTTAAAGGTACGGATTTTCTCGATGAGCAGGTAAGCAATAAATAAAATACCCAGCAGGTTAATTTTTCTTAGTGATGTCATACCTCTGAAAGTGTTTTGAACGGCTTAGGAGATAAATCTCTTAGTAAAGAGTAAACGCTTATGCCGTAATTATTTGAAAGCCGATAAAACAAGCCGCTCCACTGCGGTTCCAAGCCATGAGTTTGCTTCCCCGCATAGCACGTCGTAGCCAGTTTTTCTATCGTATTTGTTTTGTATACCGCGAGCTACACCAGCCGAGGTTGAGCAGTTTCGCGTGGCTCGCATAATGAGCCGTGCTCCGTGCTGCGCAAGCGCGAGGAGCAGTGACGTCACACGGCGCACAGCTGGCGCGCCGGAGACGCCTCCGCCGCGCGCGCCTCGCCGGCCCGCGCATGCGCGAGGAGCAGTGACGTCACACGGTACACAGCTGGCGCGCCGGAGCCGCCGCCGCCGCGCGCTCCGCCGCCACCGCGCGCGCCTCGCCGGTCTCCACATTCCAGAGGAGTGACGTCATAGCCGCGGCAGACGCACTGGCGCCGCCGTGTGCCCAGCTGCCCGCCTCCGTTGCGCAGTAGCCAAGTCTGACGCTGCATCGGAGCCGCTTGATAGCGCCTCTCATTTTGTGCGCATAAGCTCACGCTACGTATATCCTGGCATTATCGAGCTAAGCCACCGCATTTTTTTCTATTTGTGCTGTTTTCGTGCGCGGATACTCACTCAGCTGGAAGCGATGCTTCACGGGCAGAGAAATCGCTTTTCGACCAACATGAATGTATGTCAAAGCCGCGACTTCCGTCAGGTGGTGCATGGAGCTACCCCGTGGTGAGCCGGAAAGCTCTTAGCGCTCATCCCAGCGCGCCACTTAGGGGGCAGTTGCTCCAGGGACCGTAGTATATTTAAACAACAAAATTAAAAATATGAATTTTTTTTCGCTTCTTAAAATTTTAAGTTGTAATATACGTACCGTACTTTCTGTCATATTTCAAGACTTCAGTCCTTCCCCCAGAGCACAATCGCCCTCGTGGAGGGGACAACAGGACATCGCAAACGACAGTCACATTGGCCACTGTACGATAGGAGCTACGGTTTAGTCCAGCGTTTCAACATGACCATCCGCAGGTCGATGGGTTGCACCGTAATCCCTCGAGCGGTCTTAAACTTTTTAATGTAAAGCACAATGTCAACCTGCGACACCCCGTCCCCTCCGATCACGGCCCGACCAGAGGCATCAATGCCCGAAAGTTTCCATCATCTCATCTTGCTGTTACACCACTGATACGCGAACACACGGTGACACTGGTGACACGGTCACATCGGCGAAAATCCCAGTCTTTCTTCACAACGCACAACGCACAACACTGCCATCACAATGTTGCTTACACGCGAAAATACAGAAACAGGTTGGTTGATAGTCGGTTGGCCCTTGGCATCACGAAAGAAAGCCGAACGCACCTCAGAAGGCACGCAGGCACCCGGCAGCAAAACCCGACTGACTTATACACCTTTCCAAGAAACGCTCGACCCCAGGGGCAACAAAGCCCAGTCACTGGGTTTGAGGCTAGACTCTGACCGGCGTCCCTGCTTACCATAACCGAGTGGACTGTGATTTCGATAGGCGCAGCCTGCATTACGAAGTTTCAAACACTGCTGGCGGATAAATACTCGTCGTTTCCCGCTGTATTTTGTGTTTCATGGTGTAGGTATTTTCCCGAGGACATTGAGAAAGCATTGTACCACGCTTGAAAAGACAAAAAAAAAACAAAAAAAAAACGGCTAGTTTTATTGGGTACGCGCGCGACAGAAAGAATGCGACTGAAATGTTAGTTGTTGTTTTTTGTTTTGTTTTGTTTTTTAGGATAAGTTTCGACGGCGCCGCCCCATTAGACGCGTGTCAAACGTCAAAGGCTTAGCTGTCAAAAATATTTACAACAGAGGATTGCAGAAAGGCATGCATTTTCCACGCTCACAATAAACGTGTTTACCGATGGGCATGGACACGGAAATACACTTTAGCAAGTGTGAACATTCGAACAATATATTTAATGTACCACACGATGCAGCTTTATCTTAAAAGAATTTATTTGAGAAAGATCTCAAATAACAGTAACAGTCGATGACAGTCACATCTTGACGATCGGACGGAATCCACGATGACTTTGCTTTGAGGCGCATTTGGGGAGAGCTTACTTTTTCACACCAGCACCAAGGCAAAGGAACGGGCGCAACTCATTCCAACCCGAACAACTATCTTTGGCTATGACTGAGAAGGACTCTACGCGGATTATCTCTGGGAGGGGACAGAGCAGTTGTCATTGCTCGCAAAATCGCGTCGAGGGTTGTTCGACGTCGCTCCCCTCCGTCGTTTCCCGTGAATGTTGAGCAGAATTGCTTGAATGGCAGGCACTTACACTTATTTCTCACAGTGAAAGATAACACAGAAAGGCTACGCAGCATGCATCGGGAAAATTATGTGGAAACTTTCAAAAGAGCCCAGAAAACGTCGAATACAAAACCGCAAAACATAGGTAGAGAATCGCGCTGAGCAGGTTTCCACAGTCCAAGGGAGTGGCAGAAAATTTCTAGCTGATAGGGGGCGCGAGAATCGCACCAGGCGCATCAGCATCAGAAACATGGCAGCGGCCTAGGAGCGTTTCTTAAAAAGGTATATATGCAGTTTCCGCGTTTTTCAAAACGACGTCAACGTCGTCACGTCGTTCTGCGTGGGTTCCGCAATCCGGAGATGGCCATCTTATACTCCTTTTCATCTTATACGTCCGACCGCTGCGGATGCTACGACTCATCGGAGCCACTCCAAGGCTGTGCGAGTGTCACGTGACCTTAGAGAGTCACAGCGACGCGCGGAAAGCGGCTACACCCAGAGAGCGGGATTGGCTGGGATAGCTCGTAGCGTCCGCTGCGTCCGGACGTAAGGTAAAACGGAGTATAGCCCAGTGTAGTACGTATCACTGCTGGCACTGCTCCGGAACTTCGCTGTTTCTAACGGTTTCGTTAGCTCATTTGACAAAATTAGTGGTAAAAACATCAGTGCAACCGAGATGTTGTGCACGTTTGGATTGGGAGACGGAATAAGAGGCAACCGTCACTGCCGCTGAAGCTCAAGTAACTCAACAACGTTTATTAAACAACGCGCGCGACGTGCTCGAAAAACGAAACCGAAAGAAGGTAGGGAGAGCGTAACTTTCCTCCCGTCTGCTGGAGAATGAGAAAAACGTCTCGTTCCTCCCTTCTTCTCGTGCCCGCATGGGGGTGTGCTCAGTACAAGGGAGAAAAACTTGCCTTTGCTACCTTTTTCACTTTTTTTTTTTTTTTAGGGTGTAGCGTTGGTTTTGTATTGACTCAAGCTGAAACAAAGTATTCGCGGTGAGGAGCTCGCTAGGGGCGCTTCTGTTTTCCTCACTCTCTCACTCTAAGCAGTGCACGTGCTACCCACGCGGTTATGTTTTAATTTTCATAGTTCATAGAAGTTTGGCATTGCGCGTGCTTGCACCAGCAGACGAAGTTGAGGTATCGTCACTCTGAGTTGTGAAAAAAAATTGCACTGGCTTAGCTCGGCTATGCCGATATACGTAGAGTGAGCTTAGGTTCAGATGGTTATTCTTAGCTTTCCTGGTTGTCTAGGATTAGCTTGATTATCATGCTTACTGCTGCTTCAATGACACACACACGGTATACGCATTATGTGACTACTTCGGGATCCAATGAGTTAAGCTTCTCCGCTCTTCTGCGCCGCTGAGCAGCAATTTCGCTCTCCTTCTCCATGGCTATACCACACTGGCAAACGCCCCGCTATATGTATACCCCCACTGATACCTCTGCGCATGCGCACAAAATGAGAGGCACTATCAAGCGGCTCCGGTGCAGCGTCAGACTTGGCTACTGCGCAACGGAGGCGCACAGCCGGGCACGCGGCGGCGCCAGTGCGTCTGCCGCGGCTATGACATCACTCCTCTGAATTGCGCGAACCGCCGAGGCGCTCGCGGCGGCGGCGGAGCGCGCGGCGGCGGCGGCTCCGTCGCGCCAACTGTGCAGCCGCCTCGGTGGCTCCGAGGCGAGAGCGCTGGCCTACGGATCCCCATGCGGCGGTTTCGAATCCCGGCCGAGGTGCCAGCAATCTGACGGAGGCTTTCGGTTGCACGTCAAAAGATCCCCAGGTGGTCCAACTTAATCCTCAGTCCTCCGCTGGGGCGTGCCAGATGCCTGTCGTCGGTTTGGCACGTAAAACCCCAAATTTGACTTTTTTGCGCCAGCTGTGCGCCGTGTGACGTCACTGCTCCTCGCGCATGCACAGCACGGCTCTCCAGGAGCCACGCGAAACTGCTCAACCTCGGCCATTGTAGCTCACGTTACAAAATGTTCACCCAAACTTCTTGCCGCGAATAGCGCAGATGCCCGTCCAAAATAAAAAAGCGATATTTTTGCTTTTTTTAAGGTAAGAAAAGGTTTTAGAATCTATGCGACCTTTCAGTAATCACTTAAATACCTCATTGCAAACAGCCTGTTGACAGACAGAACCCACTAGTTACTTGAGAAAGTGTTAATACATTTACGGCCACATGTAAGCATGGTTTGGTTTGTAAGGCACCTTTGTTTGAATCTGGTCCTCAAGAATTTGAAATGCAAATATCAACGACCCTGAACGCGACTTGAAAAAAAAAAAGTTAATAGCAACAACGATGCACGAAACAAACATCCAATTTACTCCTTGTGAAATAGTTCCTAACGACAAAAATAATCCCTGGAGAAGGGGAAGAAAGAGGACAAAGGACAAACAGAAATCCCCAAACATAGCTAGGTCGAAAAGCGACAACAAAAGCTTTGGAAACCGCCCACATTTATCTGGAAGTATCCGGAATAAATTCTAAATGCGCGCCATTCAGCAGCTGCTGCGCTTAAATTATACAAGACTGTTATGTTTTGGGCATGCCTTCTTGAGGTGTTTCCACGTCATAAATTCAGCACCATTCGGAATCCGAAGACATCGGTTTTCCTGTACGGAAGAAGTGAAGAGACAGCATTGGTTGAATTAAAAAGCATCGCGAAGAATGGGTTCAGCACAGGGGCGGATTTAGAGGGGGGGTCCGGATGTCCTGACCCCCCTCTTGATTTCTGCATGTGTAAAATTTAGGGCGTAAAACGAAGGAGAGGGGGAGGGGGTTCCTAAACATATAGTACGCTGACCAACACCTGACCCCCCCCCCCCCCCCCCCCCTCAGGAAATTCCTGCATCCGCTCCTGGTTCAGCATGAGCTTCAGCAACGTCTGCTCTTGCTGGCAGAAAGTGTGGTGCTGTGAGGAGAGCTTGATTAGACAGATTTTGCATTTCAGGTGGAAAGCCCCATCGTTCGTTCTCTGGATTCAAGAACCCACTCTCGACACTTTTAGGTCAAAAAGTTTCAGATAATCAATACATGAAATCTCACCTCAGATCACACAAATGAATCTCATCCAAGTCTCGTAAAAACTAAAGACCGACAATTGTATAGCACATACTAAAATGCTTTTCCCCGAACTGTTCCAAGCATGTTTACATGCGTATCTGAGCAGCGTTTTAGTGCGTATTAAGCCACAATCAACGTTTGAACGTAAGTACAGAAACACCCACGCACATACGTACGCGCGCATGTACGCGCATATAGACTAACACTCACGCGCACACGCTTGCACGCACACACATAGACGAACAGGCGCACACAGGCATGCCCAACACCCAAGCACGCACACGCATACGAACGCGCACGCACAGACGCGCACACACACCAACCCACGAGGACAACATCCGCTGCTGGATCCTGTTTCAAACATTTCCTTTCCCGACTGTTACTCGCCGCGTCGTCCCTGAAATGTATCGGCATCCGTCGAGGAGGCAGAATCCCAAATGCGCCTGATGTCACCAAACCCGACGCTCGTCCACTGGGCGAATGAGTCTCTCCATTAGCGTCAGGGGAGACGTGCCATCGGAAGTGAACGTCCGCCGTGCAACTCATTCGGCCGATTGAGTTTCACGCTCCAGAGCGACACGCAGCGCACACACTCGTCGCGAAGTGGTCCCTTGAATGGCGGCAGGGGCGCATGGCACGTGGCCTCTGGAGTCGAGTGCTTCTCCCGTTGCAGAGGCAACGTCCAATGTCTGTAAAAACGAAACAGAAATAAAACAGTCTTCAGAATATATATATATTTTTTTTTATGAGTATAATTAGCGTGATGTTTTTGCAGGTAGTAGAGCTGACAGTCGGCGGCTGTCAATGAAGCAAATGGGCGTTAGTGGATCGACAAATGTGCAGCGTCAACGATACCGCTCACACGCACACGGACACTGATAGTTTTGCTAAAATTAACTGCCGTATGAACAGATGAAAGCGCGCGAGGCTCGACCGCAGTAACTAATTATATACTCATTCTCAACAACTCCCTTCCCGCCCCCTCCTCCCGTCTTTGACTTTAACTTCTCTCCTCTCCCGCGATATATATAAATATTAACCCGCTCTCTTATATTGAAAATCCTCGCTAAATTCCTTCTGAACCGAACCACCAGCGCCGAATGCGTCTTATAAGATATAACCTAGTCCTACAAAGCTTAAAGGGGTCATGAAACGATTTTCCTACTTCTTCCTCCTTAGCTTTAATCTTCAACTCAAATGCGAATTGTGAAATCACGTCGTCTTGACATTCCTCGGCACCGGTGCGATGACTCCTAGCCTCCACCCTGCTTTTTATGCACACCATAGAACTTGTCATTCCCCAGTGACAATAAGTTCCGCCAGGGCACTCATTGGCCACGAACGCGAATCCGAATATTCGTCGACAGATTTATTGTTGACGAGCGCATACGTCCCAGTGACGCAGTTCTCGTGTCCAATGCTTGAGCTGGGCTCGGCTGACGTCAGTTTGGCACCGCTGACGCGCTTTGGGAACCGCGGATGTATCATAGTGAAAAGGCAGAGAGCTTTCGAAGGAAAGAAGGTACAAAATAGTCCGCCATATTTTCAAATGTTCGTACCGAAAAGCTGGCTTTTGACTTTCTACCCTCTTTCTTTTGGCCAACAAAACGATATGCGATTAGTAAAGTCTCAATTTAAAATCATTTATCCCAGCCCAAAATTCGTTTCATGGCCCCTCTAAAGGGACACTGACACCCCCCCCCCCCCCAATTTTTTTTTTTTTTTTCCTTTTTTGTCAGGCGATTCATTATGGTGTCGAAATACTACCCAATTAATATTTTGCTACAGAGTCACGTATTTTTTTTAATAAAGCCAAAAAACGCAACTGCTCGAAAGCGAAACCGAAACTCCCGCACCACACAGGGAAGTGGAGAGGATAGTGCGACTGGCGGAAGTCACGTGGCTACACCCAACCGTGCGGTTTTTGTTTTTTTTTGTTTTGTTTTCTTTCTCCGCGTGTTGCAGACGAAATGCGTTCGCTCGCCGTGCGCATTTATGTTTGTCCCGCTCGCTGTTCTGTACTTCAAGATGAGTTGTTTTGTACATTTAAGTGTTGGCAATTAGTAGTGAGTGCCCGAGTGCTCTAGTGTGGTAGTTAAGTATATAGAAGTCATGCTTATTTATTAAGGTGTTTTCTTTTGTTAGAACTTCTCAGAGTTGCGTCGGCATTGTTTTTTTTTTTTTTTTTAGCTTTCTTTGTGGGTGTCGGCGTTTCGGAGGGAGCGTTTGCGTGGGCAGAGTGGCCGAGCGGACGGAGCGGGTCCCCCGCGGTCGTTAGGAAACGTCTCGGGTTTCGGGAGTCTGCTCGGACAGACCGCGGGACGGCCCGTTCTGGGGGATACTTGTGGATGTAAACCGAGTGTGCCTGTGTGTAGAGGGTTTTGCCGCTTAGTGTGAATTTGTCGCTCTTTACCCGATGCAATAATTTAGCGGTCGGCGCCAGCCAGACTCGAAAAATTGCAGAGAACAACTCTACAAGGAATTTGGGTATGGCGGTTGCAGCGCCAGGTTGACAGCTCGCCGACCATTGGAGGACCGTGTACCACGTGTGAGTGGTGGAATTTGAAGAGATTGGTTGGTTCCTGAGGGGAAAGGAGGCCCATACGGGCCTACAAAAGGAGTGCGGAGTGGATTTTGAGGAGGTTCGGACTTTGGATTCGATAGAGAGAAATTGGGGACGGGGGTCGAGACTTTAGACGAGGCAGGATGGTCTCCCAAGTTGGGACGTGTAACTAGAGTGTAAATAAATGCACATAGGTCTATTCAAGCAGTGAGTCGACCCGTCACTCAGCGACGTTCGTGCCACCACGCTCCAGCCCATCGGAGCGGAACCTGCCTCCCACACCACCGGGAGGAACAACAAACAACTTTAACTGGCGCAGTCGACAGGATGGTGGCGCGATTTCCGGTGAGACGACGTGGCGGCGACCTGCGGGCAAGTACGTGAGCTTCGGCTCAACGGCGGACGAGGCAACATCCACGTGAGAAGCCTCGTGGGCCCCGGCCCGAAGTGACCAAGACGACATCCCCGTGAGAGGTCTTGGGGGGGTTTCGACCCGAAGTGGACGAGGCGACATCCCTGTGAGAGGCCTCGTGGGCTCCGGCCCGAAGTGACCAAGACGACATCCCCGTGAGAGGTCTTGGGGGGTTTCGACCCGAAGTGGACGAGGCGACATCCTCGTGAGAGGCCTCGTGGGTTTCGACCCAAAGTGAACAAGGCGACATCCTCGTGAGAGGCTTTGTGGGTTTCGACCCGTCACTCATCGACGTTCGTGCCACCACGCTCCAGACCATCGGAGCGGAACCTGCCTCCCACACCACCGGAAGGAAACAACAACAACTTTAACTGTGGTGAATTCCCGTGATCGGCTCCGAAAAGAATACTCCCAAGATGTTGCGTGAAGAATTGCTTCACATGTTCTGCATCTGAAGGTGGCATTGTGCGGCAGAGTGCACAAGTTTCCGAAAGATCAACGGGTCGGGGTCAATGGCTGGCTGCAATTCCTGTAGAACAGTTACGCGAAGCTCGGAAAGCGGACGCCATCCGATTCATATGCCCCTTGCATTTTGTGGAAAGTGACTACATTGAGTTCGCAGGTGTCAAAAATGAAATCCCATACCATTTAGTTCAGCGACGTATCGTTCACAACAATTGTTTTTTTTTTAGTGATAATTGTTAAAAAAAAAGAACTGTAAACATCGCAAAATGCTTGACAAAAAAAAATGGTACACCCACAGCAGGGATCGAACCCGTGCTTGCTGCGTGTAAATCGGATGTCTTTCCACTGAGCTACCGAAGGAACTGCTCTTTTTTTATATAACAAGAACTTTATTTACAATAAATACGCAAAGCAATTTTACACTCAGCCCTTTTGCACACTGTTCACCGATGTCTGAGGAGGAACGCCAGCTGAAAAGTTCCATCCGTTCGAACGCCTGCTCAGGCAGTACCTGACGAAGGACGCACGTGGTCTGTGTTCTCGTACCATGGGAACTCCTCACAGCACCTCCGGCTGCTCACGCCGCTCTTCGCGCGTGCTCATACGTGCTCCCGCACACACCATGCGCGCCACGCTCAGCAAATAGTAAGGATGAAAGAAAAGAAAAAATTACAAAAGGAAGGGGAAAAAAAAGAAAAAAGGAAACGAAAAGAAAAGGGGCTTCCCACGCGCAGCGCACCGCCCCCCCCCCCCCCCCCCCCTCACACAACAACCGAACCCTGACCGCCAGAGGGCAGCCGACAGCCCCGGCCACCCAGAAGCCGGCGCCTCGGGCTATGGCCTCCGGACTCGAGTTGTCTCCTCAGGCCCTGCCACTCGTCTGCCCCTCCCGCCGCCCCCATGCCAGTCACCGAGACCACCCAGTCCAGTTTAGCCAGGAAGTAGTCCCAGGTTGGACGCGCATCCAAGTGGCACTGCACCATTGCTGTGCGCGACTGCCAGATGGCGTGTAGTCCCAGCAACACAAACACGCTCGTCACCTCCGTCCTTTCTCCGTCACCGAGAAGGAGGTACTTGAAAGTACCCCACTCAACGTCAAAGGCCGACCTAAGGCGGAAGCACGTCCTCATCTCGTCCCAGAACAAGTAGGCGTTCGAGCACTCGACGAGGACGTGCTGGATGGTCTTGGTGTTCCCGCAGAGGTCGCAGTTGAGAGACCAGGGCACGAAGACTCCCTTCCCATGCAGCCACGACTTGACGGGGAGCACCTCCATGTGCATGCGGACGAAGAAGTCCTTTGTCGCCGTGGGAGCGGGGAGCCGCTGCACGAACCTGAAGAGACGCGCCGCTCCGTCGGGAATTGGTGGCGGCCTGTACAGCGGTGGCGGGAAAGTCGCTGAAACCGTGTCCCAGTATAGTTTCCTCTTGGTGACGGTTGTCAAGTAATCCCAAGAAAACAGGGCCGAGAAGAACTGTATGGCCTCTGCGATTTCGCTGTAAAAGCGCAGTGCCGCCGCTTTCGCCGTACGACCACTCGTGCTCACCATCCACCTCCCCAGGTAAGGGAAACCGAGGTGGTGCAGCGCGCTCAGGAGCGTGGGCTCCTTTGCGTCCCGGAATAGAAGGAACCGCTGCACGTTAAGCTTGATGATGATGTTAACTAGGCCGAGGCCTCCGCTTTCCTGGTGTAGGAACAGGTTGTCGCGTCGCGTCCGCTCCCACGGCGACCTCCAAACGAAAGTGGCCCAGCTTCTGTGGATCGTCTTGGCAGTCACCCCCGGGCAGCAGACGGCCTGAGCCCTGTAGAACACGGCCGGGTAAGTCACGGTGTTGCAGACTTGAACGCGGTTGAAGACGGATATATATCTAGGCTGCCACGGCGATAGCTTCGCAACCATGGAGTTGGCGGCCCTTTTCCACACTGCCGTCGCCGATTGCCCCGTGTCGATAGGGGCGCCAAGGTAGTTTCCGATCGAGGTGCTCCAGCCCATCCCTGCGAATCTTGAGGGAGTTGTGGCCCAACACCCAAGCCAAGCGCCAATGGACTTCTCTGGGTTAATCTCCGCGCCCGATGCGGCGGTGTAGACCTCCACATGCTGCAGGACCGCCTCCACTTGTTTCTTTGACGAGCAGATGAAGGCCACGTCGTCTGCGTATGCCAAAGACGCTGACGTCCTTCCCGTCTCCCAGTTGCAGTCCCCTGATGCTCTGGTCTTCACTGATGGCGCGGCATAGTGGTTCAAGTTGCAATGCGAAAAGGATTGGCGAAAGGGGGCACCCCTGCCGCACCGATCTTCCTATAGGGATGCGCGCACCCTTGACTCCGTTGATGAGCAGCCGCGTACCGATTTCGCGATAGCACAAGGCTATCCACTCTCGCAGCCTCTCTTTTACGCCGAAGTGATCCAGCGCCGCCAGGAGAAACTTGTGGGAGACCCTGTCGAACACCTGGCGGAGGTCGAGCTGCATCACAGCGAGAGGCTGGTGTCCCTCCGCGGTCGCTTCGCAGACGGTGCGCATGAGGTGAAGGTTCCGCGCGATCGAGCGGCCGCGGATCCCGTAACTCTGATGGGGCCCTATGATCTTTCTGAGCCCGATGTCCAGTCGTCTCGCCAGGATTTTCGCCAGAATTTTGTAATCACAACAGAGTAAGCTAATTGGTCGGAAGTCAGTCGTCTCAGCGATATGGCCCCTCTTGGTTTTCTTGGGAATCAAAACCGTAAAGCTTTCCCTCATTGACGGAGGTAGTAGCTTTCGTGACTCTATGTCATTAAACACCTCAGCGAGGATGGGGCTAAGCGCGTCCGAAAACATTTTGTAAAACTCTGCTCCGATGCCGTCCGGGCCGGGCGCCTTGTTACGGGAGAGCTTTTTAATGGCCTGCTGCACTTCGGATGGCCTAATGGGGCAGTTCATAACGTCGGTGGTCTCGTCAGGTACGGTGGGTGATCCACGTAGGACAGACACGAAGGCTTCCCCGTCCAGCTCCTCCTCCCGAAAAAGCTTCCCGTAGGCCTCCTCAAACATGGCGGCGATCTCTTCTTGCGTGGTCGCGACGCCCCCCTCGCCACGCACCTCTCTCAGGGCGTTTTCCCTCACTCTCCGTCTCTCGTGCGTGCGGAAAATCTTGGATGGCTGCATCTCTCCCTCGAGTGCTTCCACCCTGCTCCTCACCTGCGCCCCTTTATAGCGTTCCTCCAGAAGTCCGAGCAGCTGATCCTTACAGTTTTTTATATCCTCCCGAAAGGCCCCGGGGTCCTTTTCTTCTTCTTCTAGAAGAATCTTCAGGGTTCTTGTGAGGTGGTCTCGTACCTGGCGTGCCTCGGCAGCCCTCCGACGGCCGAATGCGGAGGCGGACTCTCGGAACTGCTCCTTAAACTGTTCCCAGGAAACCGCATCCACGCCACTCTCGGCAAGCCCTTCCAGTGCGTGCCTCGTTTCCCTCACAAACCCCTCCTCCTCCAAGACGCCGGCGTTCATTTTCCACGTGGTGTTTTGTCGTGCCCGCCTGGGCCCGGGCCCTCCGGATCGGAGCACGGTGGCGACGAAGCCGTGGTCAGAGAAAGGTACAATTTTCGCGTCGTAAGATTGGATTCCATCGCTGAGTTCGCTCGAGACGTACACTCGGTCCAGTCTGGCCTGGGAGGCCCCTTACCATCGGGTGAAGCGTGGTGAAAAACTGGCCAGCATCTCGGTGCTGTCCACAAGGTCAAAATCACGCACGGCGTCGCGAAGCGCGTTGGCGCCCGCGTCGGCTCTGGGGGCTGTTGATCCGCGCACTCTGTCCCGCGCATTAAGCACGCAGTTAAAGTCGCCGCCGACGATGAGCGCCGCAGGGGTCTCGAGGAGGGCACGAAGCTCCGTGAAAAAAACTTTCCGCTCGGTAGCGGTGCTCGGTGCATACACAGAGATAAGTCGAATCATGGTTCGTTTCCGATGACACAGTCGGCCAACGCGAACCGGCCGTCCGCGCAAAGGGCAGGCTCAACCATCCTGATGCCCGTGGTTTTCCTTATCAGAATGGCAGTACCTCCAGCGCGGTTCGCCGTTAATGTGTGGACACACCAAAAAACATTGCCGAAAAATTGCACGAAGCTCTTGGCCTTTTCTGGCGAACAGATCTTGGTTTCTTGTAAAAAAATTATATCGGCCTTCTCTTCATTCAAAAGGTCCATTACAAAGGTTTTGCGCTTTCTTGCAGTGACGCTGACGCAATTAAAAGTGGCTATTTTAAGAGACCGAAGGAACTGCTTCGTGCGCACTAATGGAGCCGGTAGACTGTATGTCGGTAGTTTGCTGCCGATTTCCCTTCATTACATGCACTCCCGGCTTGAAGTCGGGCAGCACCACGCAGAGGCCAAATTCGCACCTTGTAAAGAAACCGTACGCGTTCGTATTCAACTCGAAGTACGCACTTCGTGCTTGACGTTTGAGCGAGCGATGTCTTCAGTTCAGCAACGAGAAGGGACGACGGCTCGGCGGCGTCTTCGTGCAATCGGCTTGTTGGTCGGGCGTGTCGTACGGGATGAATATCAGTTCTCTTGATCGGTCCAAAATTTCTCTTTCGAGGGAAGACAGAATTCGCCGGTACCGTGAACGACAGTTCTGAAGTAGAGGTCCAACGCCCGTCGTCCGCTGCCATCCACTAGTCCCACGATACGCGAAACGACGCCATGTTGAGAATTTTCAGTGAACGCACAGAAGGCTTCCGGTTGTTTGTGCTACCTTTTGTTTTTCAATCAACGTATTTGCAGCTTTTTGGAAGCCACAAAAAATGGGTTTCATATTTTTTTCTATTTTTAATACTTAATACGTGCCTTCAATGACCCACGACTTTGATTAAATTTGGCGGTCGCTTCGAAACCTTAGAAAACGGCCCGTGACCACGGAAAAGAGAGGGAGCGCGACTCAAACCGGCCAGGTCTTGATCGGCGGTTTTCGGGCGGAAAGAAACCGAATTTCGAGCCCCAAATTGTGTTCTGGGTAGTTGGGCTCTCATATGTCACGTACAACTAAAAACCTCGGCGAGCATAAATACCCTGTCAGTGTCCCTTTAATACTGACAGACAAGGTCAGAACGACAGGGAGGGGCTTCAGTTGTCCTGCGGGCTGCATACCTTCGACAACGCTTCAGGTTCCTTTGTGGGTTGGAGACGCACAATCGTTATGTGACAAGGCGTGTTTAGTGTGCTTACCAGCGGTATCTGTTGTTACCGTCATTATACTGACAACACTGACAACAGAGTCTCGCAAAAGCCTAAAACGTAGAAAACAAACTGGGTCACTTACTAACTTTGTATTTCTAGTTTATGAGAAATCCGAACCGGGCTTTTCGCACCGCAAAAATAAACTTTAGACATTGCGGAGAGTTCAAACTCCGTCAGAACGTAGCCCCAGCCGTTCAAGCAAGATGCCAAAGTTTCAGCACCAACCGTTATCTTATTCAAAAGTTATAAGTGACTTTTTTTTTTAATTTTCAATAGAAAAATGGGGCCCATTTTTGTCCTTTTTTGGTTTCTGGCACCGCAGTAGCTTCATGTATTCGATAGCTTCGTCGGCCGCCATTTTTACATTGAAATTTTCAGAAAATTGCTTATAACTTTTGAATAAGATAACCGTTGGTACTGAAACTTTGACATCTTGCTCGAACGGCTGGGGCTACGTTCTGACGGAGTTTGAGCTCTCCGCAATGTCTAGTTTACTTTTGCGGTGTGGAAAGCCGGGTTCGGATTTCTCACAAACACCTAGTATATTGGTTAACCAAGCAGCCTACCATCTCGCGAAACCAGCTGCGTTTCCCTCATTTCCACAGGCCTCATTCTACACGCTCGTCGTTTCTCGATCATTCCTTGTTTTCTTTCTTTTTTTGTGTGTGTGTGTTTCTTTTTATTATTTCTTCTTCCTTCGCGAGGGAACGAGCGAACGAAAATGGTCAGTCGTCAGGAAAACATCACTTTGTCTTTTCCCTCGAGCGGTAGCCGCCGCCGCAGCCACCCAGGACATCGAGTTATTTGTTGGTGTTGGTGTTGTTGTGGTGGCTGTTGTTTTTCTGGTGCTCGGAGTGTTCCTTGGAATGCACCAAAGCACCCGTCTGTCTACACGTACACCCGACAGATGGATTCAAGATCCAAATGCGTCCAAGGGCATGCAATCTCAAATAGCATCTGGCAAAACGGAATCGAGATGGCGCAAAGAGATTGGATCACGGACGGCGCCGCTTGAGGAGAAACGTGTCACCTAAGCCGCGGCATCGAATGTCGTCTTACCGCTTGACGCCACCGCATGAACAAATATAGGCTCCTGCGTCAACCCGCAAAGTTCGTCGCCCCCGTGAGGCAGGGGAGCCAGCAACGCAAAAAGAATGGATCGATTTCAACATCCCGGGAGACTGTGCTAATTATTTCGCACGTCACATTAGGCTCCCCCGACGTTGACGTAAGCGATGTTACCGCATCGGTCGACGTGGTCCCACGCTGCCAACCGAAGAAGGCTGTGCACTAATACGTGCGGAGGAGCGGAAAGGTTGATGTCGCAAAAGACCCTTCAGCGTACTCGTTTACATGTAAAGGGTCTCCTGTCGGGATCTACCATACTTCGTTTAAATAAACCGCAGCGGACGCTACGAGCTTGAGGGTTTCACGTGGCTGCGCGCTCTGCGTGTCGCTGCTCCCGTTTCAAGGACCACGTGACATTCAGATGCCACTGGATTGGCTCTGATAACGTGTAGGGTCCGCTGCGGTCTACGGTAAGGTGAAACGAACCACATAGGCCTTCTGCTTTTCCCAGGAGGCGCTGTGAAAAAACCGGCTCGCAGTGCCCCCTACGATTTGTTTGTCGGCGTTGGGTAGTACATATTTTCGCATTTGAATTTGGTCCCGCGTGAAAACGTTAACCGGCGGTATGAATTCCTTCCTTGCGACTGACTTACGGCACGAAATCGAGCCAGTTTCTAACGTGGAAAGTTTCTTTTGTTCCCCAACACTTCGCGAAGAGAGTAAACTTTTTAACCCGGATAAACAAACCACGCTACGCAGAAAGCTGTAACTCCGTGAGAATGTGACGCTTGCGATGATAATAATTTGCGAAAATTTGAGCCCATGACGTTACCTGGATCAAGAGATACTAAAGAAAAACAAAATTGCTCCGTGAGCCGACGTCCACCTAACCCTAATTTTCATCAAACCTAAATTAGAGATTGTGGGTGCCTGCACAAATTATGTCAGTGAAAAAAACTTATCAGCATGAAAGAAAACAGTATCGTCTTTCTAAATGGGCAGTTTTTTCACTGAAATAAAGAAAAGCTACAGGCGCTCACAATCTGAAATTACGGTTGGCTGAATATTAGGCTTCGGTAGACGTCGGCTCATTGAGGAATGTTTTGTTGTTGTTGTTTTTTCTATCTTTTGATCCAGGTAACGACACGTGCTAAAACTTTCGCATTTTATCTCCACCGCTAGCGTCGAATTCTCACAAAGTTTCAGCTTTGTGCGATGCGTATACGCATCGCAGAAAGCTGGAACTCTAGTTTAGTTTATTTATATGCGGGTTAGAAACCCGGTTTACCTTTTTCATTCGGTCCATATTTTTTTTATTTTTCTTAGCTACACGAGACTAGCAGTGATGCCGACATACACCACGACCAAGCCAGTTAGTTTTTTTTTTTTATTTTTGTTTCGAGGAGGAAGGGAACTACCTGTTTTATTAATTTGGTCTCGGTAATTAAAAGTGGGCAGAGACTCCTTCCTCTTCATCAAACTTAATTCAGGTCCTGGCAACTATTTCCCCTTCTAAATTCGTTGCGCGGTTGCTTTGCTTTTTGTACCAAAGTGTCGTCCTTGACTTTGGCTGTCCTCAGGTCCTTGAGTGGTTGGCAGATGAGGGGGAAGACCCCGAAAGTTTCTGCTTTCATCTTTCAATGTCTCTGGAATCTCGTAGCTTTGCGCTCTCGAGTGATGGCGAAAACGTCGCTATTTATACTTTGTTTCTATTAAGGTGCGTGTTGGATGAGTACTCACAGTATACGAAAACGCGCGACAGTTTGCATGCAGTGTTTTTTTTATTTTATATTTTACTTTTTCAATTTTTGTATGAAGGTGGAGAATATAAAGTACTTTTGCGTCCGAAATTAAAAGTGTAAACTAATATATTTTTACGGGAAGATCACTGAGGAACCAAATTGAACATATCCCTACATAACTTAACTAACAGTGTCCGCATCAATTCTCAGTATATGGGGTAATTTGCATCCGCCAGAACACGTTTTTTTAACGATCACGTAAAATCCTCAGAGGAAGCAAATATCGGTGCTGAAGAGCTTGTAAAATTGCGTCAGTGTGAAAAAAAAAAATGGCCTGTGCTACGTTGGATGGCAAAGAGACTTTCTTATAGACTGTTCTCAAAAAAAAACAGCATCATCGTGATATATGCCTTTATGTTTATTTACATTCACATCAACTCTGCTCTTCTTGCACTCGAGACACCACGCAGCCGTGATTAGTCATAAACGCAGAACTGAAATATTATTATGTTTACGTTTTATCCGCCGATAGGTAAAACAAAAGTCATTGAGTCCTGGGAAAATAGCGCCATTGCCTTCCCTGACTGATAGCCGGCCACAAGCAGGTACTAACATACAAATGAACACACCTCGCAAGGTGATTGGCTGATCGTCCTCAGTTGCCATCGCAATAGCCATTTGGGTCCATTTAAATCTTCGAAGCCTCCAAGCCTGCGACTGGTTCAGAATGACCCCAGTAGCACCAAGATAAAAATGGAGAGTCATCGTACCAAAAACGTTCCTCGCTGATAAAAGCGTATTTGGCGCTGTGCATGCAATCCACTTATTAATCATGCTTATCTCCACAGATCGCACACAATGGTATTGTTGTTCTTGCGTATTTAAAAGCAGGAAAATCGTTTTTCACTGCCGCCACTCACCGGCGCCGTATTTGGTGGAGGTGAGAATAGGCCGGTGCTCTTGTTTCGCCGGTGTGTGGATAACAAACATCCTGGTATTCAAAAAACGCCTCTATGCGACTTCCTGTCACCAGCGAATTTTAATTGGCTCGCCTTGAATGGGGAGGTTAAGGTGAAACTGCTCATTTCATGAACCAAAATGGTGACCCTACGGGGAGCTTGGCGCTACTTTCCCAGGATTCAGTGACATTAGGCAAAATTCTAACATTCAACATAAAGGGAGTTCCCGAGAAAAGAGAACCGTGTCTTTTTGGCCCGGGTAGATAACCTATGCATCGCGGAAAGCTCGAACTACGTGAGAATGTGACGCTAAAGGTTGGGATAGAGCGCAAAAGCTGGAGAGAATGACGTCACCTGAATCATAAAGATAATTAAGAAAAAACAAGTTTCCCTACGAGCCGACGTCCACCTAAGCCTAACATCGTCGAAACAGGAAATTACATCGCAGACTGATGGGATTTATATCAGTGAAAGGCACTTGTCAGAAAAAAAAGAAAACAATGCTCTCTTTCTTACTGAAAAGTGTTTTTTCACTGATATAAATGATCCCACACGCGGCTGCGATGTCTTTTTTTTTACGATATTAGGCTTAGGTGGACGTCAGCCGCTCATTGAAAAATGTTCGCCCTTCTCAGTTACCTGTTGATTCAGGTAACGACATGTTCTAAAACTTTCTTATTCCATCCTAACCCGTAGCGTCACATGTTCACGAAGTTTGAGCTTTCTACGATGTATCGTTTATTTTCCCGGGACGAAAAACACGGTTATCTTATTTCGTAAACTTCCAGTGCTGCTGCTGTTATTGTTTTAAAGGGCCACTAAAAACTTAAAAAAAAAAATTTAAGTAATTTTACTTGGGAAAAAAAAAATTCTAGAGAAATATTGACGGCGCGAAATTTATTTTAAAATCTGCGCGCAAAGTCCATGCCGTTATGGAATTAGCGGCGAGAAGTTTTGGTGGCGCCCTCCTGTGGTTCCCCCTTGTGACGTCATTACCTTGCAAACAACAAGTTCGATGGTGTTTGTTATTAGCATGGTGGAAGCTTGAAATCATTGCGCTCTCAAAGGAACACTGCCAACACCGTCCAAATTAAAGTTCTTTCATTCCTCTTATTTCCGTCGATTATAAATCCCCTTTCCGACGTCATAGTCAGCGTTCGGCCAATCGTGGAAGGCCGACCACAGCGACGCTTTCGGTCGCGCACGGGGCTAATAGTCATACACTCCTTCCACCTCAACGTGATGGCCAAGCCGATCCACCTTTCCTCCACGCGCCCGAAATGCCGAGAAAGAAAACAAGTGGAAAGGAGGTGACTACCGACGAAATCGCGTCTCGCGACATTAATATCGCTCTAAAAAGAAAATTCGCATAAAATTTATTTTTTGACACGCTTGTCCCCCCCCCCCCCCCCCAAAAAAAAAAAATGTCTAAAAGAAAAATATTCTTTTTTCACTGGTTTTTTAATGCAGAATTACATTCGTTAACTCGAATTACGTGAGCGTCCGAAGCGCGCGTGGAGAAGCACAGTGGAAAGTTGGCCTGAAGGTGACTAGCTGTCCATAAATTGAAGAGAAAAAAAAAGAGGCGGGAAAGGAGGATGAGGCGACTACGTGACGCTCCAAAACGACCTGGTCAGATGATAGCTTCCGAAAAAGAAAAAAAAAAGCTGTACAAAAGAAAGCTGAGGCGACGCTTTGAAAAGACATGACGGCGGCGCGTGCAAGGGAGACTGAAAAGGACGTCAGCGTCCGCTGTGTCCCTTATAAACCGCAATCATTCATATGACGGTTCAGTCGATTGATACAGAATAAAGCTGCAATTTTTGTCTCTTTGTCTATAAATGCCGGTAATTGGGAGCCTTATGGCCATGCAGGACACAACGCCCGGTCGGCTGTGTGCAATAACCATACACTGCCCAGCGCTTCCAGAATCGTCCTCTTAGCATATTTTTATTAATATTATTATTATCGACTTTGGCGGTCAGCGATGACGCTAATGGTGGCTTCCCGGAGTTCTGACACCGCCCAGGGCGAGACGCGAGATTGCCAATACCGGCGAATGGAATGAGCCTGGCGCGGTTCCCAGACGCAGCCCGTGTATTGATTACCGTTAATTAATTGAACGCCGTTCCAGGGAACGGTTCGTTACGGGATTCTGCGGCCGGAACAAAAACAGAACCGTGGGCCCGAAAGCGCGATTGTTATGCCCTTTGTGTACCCTGCACCTGCCGCATAAATGATGATTTTGCGAACGTTGCAATTAGAGTGCCTTCGGACGCCATACACCACACGCTAGACATCCAGTCGTCCTGCATGAAATCACCGCACCTCAAGATACTTTAACTCGGCGGGGGTTCATTGGAGAGCGATACCTTCAAGTGTCACGAGCGCTTTTCATAAATCGAGCGGAAAACTTACAAGCGTTCTTGTTCCCACTAATAATTAGGTAGCGATTCAGACATGTTCGTGGAAGCATATGGAAAGAAAAGCAATCTATGTGCCCAGTTTTTTAATATCAATAAAAAAAAACGACAAGTTAAATGTTTTGCTCGTTTTCGATTTTGATAGAAATTTCTGCTTAGTTTCGAGAAATCCTTGCTTTTCACGGTCGTGGAGCCCCACGTGCGTCCGTTCGCCAGTCTTACCGCGCATAGAGGTGTATAGCACGCACAATGGTTACGCAAGCGCTCCAGCCCAGCAGAGCCCTTTCAAAATCCATGCGCCGGAAAACATGAGATGCGATACCGAGAGGGCATGCCGTATCGCTTCGCGGCTTTCCTTAATACGAGCGACCCGCACGCGCGCGAAAGACATCACAAAGCCGTTACGGTTCACACGTCGCAATGTCGCGAGTGATTATGTTGGAGCACGCGTTTCCTGCGCATGTAATCCGTTGCGGCCGCGGACTGCCATGGTAGCCGTCACCGCACGTTTCTCACCGGGAATTCGCGTCGATTGTAGTCGAGAGTCAAAAAATGTTTGTAAGACCGTCACGAATAGATTGGTCGTTGCAGGCGACGCAGCCGACGCAACTGCTCATTGCGTATACGGCGCTAGGGTTCGCGGAGACCCGCGGTAGCTGGAGCAGAACCGTTGCGGTTGCACGCAGCCAAATTACAGCTACCCAACTATAAGTATAACTTCGGAATCACCGGCCTTTACCCTTTCTAGTGTGCTATTTAGTATCGCGAAATGCAGAATAGTTATTGTGAAATCGGCATGTCAAAATTATCGCAAAACCGGCATTCAAATATACCCGCACATTGCAGTGCCGTGACGTCAGTGGAAGACAGGCTTGCAGGTGGAGCGGGCAGTCTAAAAATGGACTATATGCCGAGCATTTGTTTCGTGCTGCTGCGCGGGTGCTGGAGCGAGCTTCCAGAGCATTCGTTTGATACCATGAAACTGCTTGTAACCAGTTGAGAACAAAGACTATACAAGTCCAAAACGTGAAACCCACTCTTCCACTGACATCACATTTTGATTGTTGCCAGTTATTGACTTTCAATTTGAAAAACACGGTGAGGACCAAAATTGTAAATTCGATAACTTCGCGAAAAAAAAATCATTTTGGCCCAATATTTGGGTTAGCATTTCAGCGATGTTTGTTGGTGAGTTTAGCGAATTTTCAGGCAAATCAGGGACCACGAATAAATCGCCGGAGTACCCCATTAAGGCCTGTTCCCATATACACCGCAGTGCTAACTCAGCACTAACACAAAGCGCTGACTTTCAGCTGTATCAGAGCTGTATCGAAGCTCCGGTGCACACGTGACCTCGCCTTTTCTCGATAGCACACACAATGCACCACCATCTCAGCGTTCAGTTAACGCTCACGGTATTGCTGAAGTGGCTCTGACTTCGTGTTACCTCAGTGCTGAGATGCAAGTGTGAACAACCGGCCTCTGGAGCGAACAAGCCAATTCCCAGTGTTTCCTGTCTTCTCTTAAAATTGAACTTTGGCGCTTAAAAATTACCTTCGTTACGGAAACGCCTCATTCGGGACAGCAGACATGTACATGTTATGAAAATAAAAAAAAAACTAAAGGTCGTTACTTGTTACTCGCTCAAGAAGTAACTAAGTACGTTGCTCGTTACTGAGATTCAAGAGGAACGATTTACTTGAGCTCAAAATTAACGAGTTATTCTCTCGTTATCCACTCTGGATGCGTCGTTTCTCGGAAGCTGTAGCCGCCTTTTAATGTTTTGTGTCGTTAAGAATGCCTAGCTTTCTAACACATTTATGGGTTGCTTCTTTTCCTTTTTTTTTGCGTTTGTATGCTTTGAAAGTTAAAGTCGCAAGCTGGGGGAAAAACCAAAAAGGATAACTTGTGTTGTGCACGTTTTTTTCCGGAAGTAACGAAATACCGTTACTCGTTCCTCTATGAAAAAGTAACAAAATACGTTACTCGTTCCTTAATTAGAAAAAACAACTAAGTTCTTTGTTTGTTGTATTTTTTGTTTTCAATTCGTTGCCAAAGAACTAACTTTGTTACCGAAAAAAGTAACCACATATAAAACTAACGCTTCACCTGTAAGGTAATGCGTTACGTACATACAGGTCTGCAGGGCAGTAATCTAAGCTGTAAAGTCCGATGCTTGTCAATATACAGCCTGAACAAACTTCAAAAAGCGCCGATGTCGTGTTCGCGCCAACATTGTCCCGCAGTGCGCTTGCACGTGTAATATCACCCAGATGACAGACCGGCATGTCTAATTGCTTGGCGTAAAATTCACTTTCACACAGCCAAAGAAAAAAAATACTCAGGTGGGTGCTGCGTCGAGAATAAACATCGTGAACCGTACGTTTCCTCCACGGCGAGAGCTACAACATGGCGTCACACGTTCTGATATGGCCAACGTACTGAGACCTATGCTTTGCACAAGAAGTTCCCACTCGAGAGCATGCTCGCTGACTTCCGCCGTGTCTGGCTGCCCGTGCGCCGAAGTGTTACCGACGGTAAAAGGCTCGTGCTGGAGGCGGAGTGCCTACCTTACATTGTAGCAGAAGATATATCGTACCACAAAAGGGGCTGCTGGTAGCTGCCACTGTATATTTTGGTTCGCTTTCCGGGGGGCCACTGCGTGCTGTTTAACTAACTTACTATGACACGCCGGACCAATAACTTGTTTCTTCGAAGTGAAACGATCTATACGTTGTTCTTCTTTATTACCAATTACGCCAAAACACGCAATTTTGTTCTTGCGGACTATACACGTCTCGTATCCCGTGTCTGAGCTGAACTGTGGATATTGTACGCTGGGAACAGATGCTTTGTATTATTATTAATTAGATGTATGACCCGAAATGTTCTACCCTCCCAGCTGGAAGCCTATAGCCGGCCAGGTGTGAGGTATTGGTGCGAAATTTGGAACGTTAAGACGCACGGAGAGATAGCGGCAAATTTTGAGAACCTCTTTTTTATGTTATCATTGTTTTGATTCTGCTTTGATACTTTTCTCTCTCTCTCTCTCTCTCTCTCTCTCTCTCTCTCTTTCTCTTGATAAAAAGGAGAAGGTTTTACACGTGTAGTGATTTCCTTTCTTTTAAGATTTTGAGAAGCCATAAGACTGACGAAGGAAGAAAACAAAACGAGCAAATACATGCACAGCAGAATAATTATGATTTTGTTCCCGCGTCCCCAACAAACAGAGCGATCTGCGGGCGCTGAGGTCGCTGATCTCAACCATCTGTGCTAGCACTTTAAATACAGGTTGTATTAGAGCGCATGCGAGGTAAGAACCCTAAAACTTGAAATCAAAGAAAATCACTCGAGGAGAACTATAACTTTAAATTTATTTAGAGACTAAGAAAAGAAATTTAAGAATACATACAAGGCATGTTGTTGAGGGAAAGGACAAAATAAAAGCACGCTGTTTCATGGATCATTATACACGTGTCTATTTTTAATATAAAGTTTCCACCACGCAGGCATATAGTGGCATAGTGCAGTAATTTTACGGAAAATAAAAGTTATATTTTCTTTGCGTATGTGTGCGCCACGGTGAACTTAAAAGTTCAAATACAATTCGACCTATAAAATACCAGAACTAGAAGTTCTTGCAGCGAAACAAATTGAAAAAGTTCGTCGATTAATTTCGACAACAGATATTGCACGAGAAAGCCGAACGAGCCCGGACGAACGTCATGATGAAACTCCTAATTAACGTTTAGGCAAACACCACGAAAGAGCAAGATGGAGCCAACAACAGAGCGAACATGCAGAGCCGACCATTAGCAAATGCTCCTAGTTGTCAAATCTCTGCCAAGGGAAAAAAGAGCAGTAATTCTTCCTTTCGAATCGTGGAATTGGGCAACACGTACAATGCATAGTTTTCGAGTGTGTGTGACGAGATGGCGGCGCTAGCCTTTTCGGGAATTCAAGTAACGATTCTGTCGGATGTTTCAGCACCGGCGGTTCGCTCTGCGCGAAGGACACGAAATTTCGCATATTTTAGACAGAGCAGCGCACGGCTGGCTTAAACGCCTGGAATGAAGCTGTCGAGATTGCGGGAGTAAGTCATTAAAGTACAATTATGGCGCAATTAGGAAAACCAGAGAGCGACGGCCCGGGTACTTTGTTCTGCGACGTGGTGTACGCTTAGTGCCCATAGAAACAAGACATCCGCAAAACATGCGCTCCAAGGGACAATGACGTTAGGCTAAATACATTGCTTGTACTAAAGTTTATTTATTTATTTCAATACCCTCAGGGCCAGCGGCATTACAGAGGGGAGTGGGTTGGCAACATAACAACAAAAACATATATGTATACTTGAGGCAAAACAATATAGTAACATCACTGAACCATAAAAATTAATGAGAGCAGTATTAAACAAATGGTCTTCTTGGATCGTGGCGATGGTGGTGGTTAGGTGATTCCAATTCAAAGATGTTTTGGGAATAAATGACTCTTGAAATTTGACAGATTTACATAGCGGTACGCCTACCTTACATGAGTGATCGAGACGGGATGAAACATAGAAAGGGGGCGTGAGAAGAGACTGACTGAGAGATGGGTAAGTGTGAAATATTTTATAGAAGAGACACAATCGAGCTATTTTGTGGCTCCAGGCGACACCAGGCAATGATAGGTTAGATTTCATGGAAGCGACACTTGCAGGGCGATGATAATTACTGAGAATAAAACGGGCAGAACGATTTTCTACAGGTTCAAGTGGATCAATTAGATTGAAATAACTCGAGTCCCAGATAGAAGCCGGGTACTCAAGATTAGACCGGACGAGAGTTTTAACAAAGTTAACTTCAATGAGAAAGGGGCAAGAGAAAAATTACGTTTTAAAAGGCCAAGCATGCGAATAGCATTATTAATCACATATGAAATATGTGTTTTCTAAGAAAGGTCAGGTAATACATGCACATCCAAACACTTCTACGAAGACACGAAAAGTAAGGAAACATTTTTTTAAGATAATAGTTGGGAGAGACAGAGTTATTACGCGATACTCTCATTACTTTTCACTTAGTTGTGTTTAGCGCCATATGCCACGTTTCACGCATATGAAGAATAGAGTCCATGTCTGACTGGAGCTGAAACATATCAGAATCATAAATAATTTTGCGGTGGATGACACAATCATCGGCGAAAAAGTTAATTGAGGACAAAATGGAATTCGGCAGATCGTTTACCAAGATTAGAAAAAGCAATGGGCCCAGGACGGAACCCTAAGTCACGCCAGAGCTTACTGAAGAGAGCGGAAAGGTGGCGTTATTGGCGGTAACGAACTGAAATCGGTTAGTAAGAAAGCACTTTATCCAGGCCATAATTTCAGTATTAATGTGAAGGTTGTTTAGTTTTAACAAAGATCTCGGGTGTGAAACTCTATCGAAGGCTTTAGAGAAATCTAAAAACAAAAAGGCTGTCTATCTGGGATCGACGGTTAAGAACGGAGTGCAGGTTGTGACTAAAATGATAAAAGATTTTTCCAAAAACCATGTTGAGCTGTGTTCAGAAACTTGTTAGACTCCAGGAAGTTAACACTGTTGCGAATAAATCGCACGTTCCAGAATTTTGCTTGGGACGCTAGTAAGTGAAATCGATCTACAATTGTTCGCTGAATAATTATTACCTCATTTGTGCTACGGAAACACTCTACCCACCTTCCAGTTGTTCGGGATGACACCGAGATCAAGTGAATGGATAAATATTTTCGACAGTAGCTTGAATGAATATATACACTTGTGTTTTTCAAAACTTTAGAGTTTATGTTATCAGCACCAGCACTGGATGAGATTTTGAGATTTTCCGTAACTCTGGGAATCCCCATGGGATCAATTTCAGCATGCTTCATGGGCAGGAAGTTACACTGAGGCAATGGCCGCTGTGAAATATTAGGCCGACTTAAAAAGATTTAAAAATAAAACTCCATGTTCAATGTTTCAGCACATTTATTACTGGGTATAACATCTCCATCTACACTGATTGAGATTTCGAATGAATCGTCATTGCCAATACTGTTCCAAAACTGCTTGGCATTATTAACCAACATATTAGGCAAAGTCTGGTTTAAAACACAAGCTTAGCATCCTGAATGGATGAGTTGTAAGATTCAGTTGCGTTATGATAAGCTTCCCAGCGATCAGGACTATCGGGGGGGGGGGGGGGGGGGGGGTGGAACATCCGTTTAGACCCCAAAAAAAGACGTCTGCACTGTGGCATTACGTAATGCAAATCGTCTTGCTTGCATTGCGTAATACAACAGCGAAGACTTCATTTTGAGGTCTAAACAGATGTTCCGTCTCATCATTCGCTGATCTGATTTCGCAGATCGCAGAGATTGGCTTGTTGAGTGTTTTGCGGGAATGTAGACGCGTAGCCGTTTTCTTAGAATGTAGTCAAAACAAGATCAATAATATTGCTTGACGTAGCAGTGACTCGTGTGGATTCAGTGACAAGTTCTAGAAGGCTGAGGTCGCTACTCAGGTTCAAGAATTCAAAACACTCTAGGAGTGGCAACTAAAGAAAGGACAAATATCAGACCACACAATATCTGGATCATTAAAATCACCTAACAAAAATAACGGGGAATCGGAGAATCTTGCAGTAGCTATATTTAGAACGTCATGTAAGACATTGACAAAACAAGTAGAACAGTTTGGTGGTCTATAACAACCACAAAGGACAACTCGTTTATGGCTTGCGTTGAAGCAAAATAAACACAAGCCCTGTAACAATATTAACATGGAAAGATTCAACACTTTTGCCTATACCAATCAGCACTCCTCCACCTGTTCTACGTTGCCTATCGGGCCGATACGTATGACACCTCTTCTCACAAGCACATATCTCATCGTCATGAATTTGAGAAGAAAGGTACAACAATGTCAAAAAAAAAAGAAAAGTCAATAATTGCACACGAATCATCACGTTTGCTCATAGCGCTCCTTGCGTTAGCAAAACAAAAATTTAAACATCGTCGAAAGATTGACAAGGACTTCGCCTGCTTTTTGGTTGCTACGAAGTTGTCAAGTGGGTGGCAATAGCTGCCGACTCATCAGCCGCATTACAATAAATATTTACGTACCCTTTCGAAGCAAGTCGATCGCCAACTCCAATCACATTATCACTGTCTGGACAGCATATGAAAATCTTTTTATCTAAATGAAGTTTGTTGTAGCGTATGTTAAAATTCTCGTCCGGGCTTTGAGCCTACGCGAATTCGATAAAGCATTTCCGTACGTTACACGTAGCCGGTGCGAAGTCCTCGCTGACAGACACACTGCCGCTTTTTAGATTAGGCCGGGCCCCCAGAACGTTTTCCCCTAGCTTGAAAGATGTGAATTTGACAAGCATAAGGCGACATTTGCCCACGGCAAAGGCACCCAATCTGTGCGCTCGACCTGTGCCGTCTTGGGTAGTCTGCAAGTTCGCGTCTCGATGAAGGCACCTCACGTACCTTCTCTTGCGATCGACCCCATGTCTCGGATGAAGTTTTTCGATTCCATGGATGAAAAATTAAATTGGCCCGCCTAGACCGCTTCCCCAATTTGTCTACTCTTGCGCGTAGGAACGCATTTTCTCTCCTAGTGCCATCGGCGAACTGCTGCGCGGCACGTAACTCATTCTGCCACTCGTCGGAAATGAGACTTTTGCTTTCAACCACCGTTAGTCTAGTGTTTATTTCAGTCAGTTGTTTTTTGGATCGTTTGTTGGTTGTTGTTTTTCTTTTCTTTTTTTTACTGACTGACGCCATTAAAGGGACCATGAAACGATTTTACAATCGAATTCTGACCCCCAAAAGGTGTGAAAAGAAAACCAAAACACAAAAACATAGAGACAAAAACAAAAGTTCACTATAGAACTTTTAAAAGAAAAGCTGACTCTTTTACAACTTCTTTCCTTCGAAAGCTCTTTGCCTTAACACTGCGATGCATCCGCGGTGCCACGGCATGTCAGCGAATTCCACGTCGCCTATTGGATCAGAGCCTACCTCACCAGCGTCGCGATCATAAACAATAAATTGCCGGCGAATGTTTTTTAAAAGTTTTGTTAAAGAACATTATGATCCACATTTTGTTGAATAACTAGCGATGTGACGGAAATTGCCGACTTTTATATTGCTCGGAGCTATGCGCCATGTATCGCGTGGTAGACGAAGCAAGAGTAAGATCAAACTGCACCTGCGCATAGCTGCCTGTCTGCTAAAAAACGTGGCGTCGGTGGTGATGATCGACGCGTGGTCGGCGTGGTGGAAGCTCATCGTTCCGCGTAAAAGCGCTATCCTTGACTGTGAATTTTCGTCGCGTGTCGCGATGATAACCCAGCACGTCCTAGAAGGGAAGATCCATCTACTCGTGCGGCGATGTTGTGGCGGCACCCTCCAGACAGCAGAAACGCTCGTGTTGTCGTCTTTGTTTACTTCGACTACAGTGGTGGTTTCTTAGCATTTCTGTCCTCGAACATCGCCCGGATTTTTTATTTCGCGCATTCCATGCGTCTGCTCAAGTTCAAGATATTACTGGTGCGCACTGTATTTAAAGGCGTGTATGAAGGATTCGAATTTTGAGGCGTTTTTATCACCCTAGAAAAGTGATTCTTGTTAGCATTCCTTGAACGATCGCAACGTTTATGCGATCACGAAATCATATTCCTACGTTGCTATATCTCTGCTAAGATTACATTGTATTTTGCAATCGTAGAAAAGCCGTGTGGAGATTTGTACTATCAGTAAAGTCGTGTTTTAAAGTCGTGATCGTCCAAGACTGCAACTTTTTCTTTTCTTTTTTTTTTATCCACTCTGCCCTGCGAGCCTATCCTGACAAGATAAAAATTAATAAGGCTTGAGCCTATAGGAAACTCTGTCTGTGCATTTTCTGCTACGCCAGTGAGTGGCAGCGCGTTCTCTTCTTTTTTGAGATACAGCGGAAACGGCTGACGGCGGTGGAGAAGCGGCTGTCGTGCTGACGACCTGCTGCACTTCGTGTCGGCGTGGGACCAGTCCCATGTTGTCGCTGTAGCGCAACATAACTAATTGAATTTCGATCAGCTGCGATGTGTCCATGGCTATTGCAGTGATGAGAGGCGCCGATTCAGAAAATATGTTGGTGGCATCGACGCCATCAGCGCACTAAAACCTTGTCGTAAAACTTACCGGCCGACCGCCAACTCGCCGCTAACGCTCCCATTCTCCTACTTACTGCCCGGTGCCATAGTACGTCACGACCGTCGAAATGACGCCGCGGCTTGTTTTGCAGTGAGTTGGCAAGAAAGAAAAACTTGATATTTCAATAATTTTTCCTGTAGAAGTCAATAAACCGAAACGAAAACGGCTGCCTGTTCGGCGTTCAGTGAACATTGAAGGTTTAATGTAAAAGTTGTTTGGCAAAATTAAAAAGGTCATTTCATTGTCCCTTTAAGCTATCTTGGCCTTCCTCAAATCTAGGGGTGCAAGTATTCATTTCGTGAAGAAGCTTTTGCATTTCGTCAAGTTGCCTGCTTTTGCCCTCACCATTAGGTCCCCGGGTTCAACTCAATATCTCCGCTCAGAAGCAAAATCAAGCCACATAACGCATCAACACAGTGGGTCGCACAAAGACAAAATGTTCGCGTGTTGTAGTTGTTGCTCTTATTTTTTTCAATAAAGTATTTTACAAAGCCTGCGATCACCCAGATTTCGGAATCGCAGCAAATATTACGAGCTTACAGCGTGACGTATGCGCCTCGCTGTAACCTCACATGAATTGTATTAGCGCATGTACGTACTTGCAATGGTAGTCTGTTTCGTCAAGGACATATAGGACAGAATTATGTTAGTTTTTGAGGACTGCAACTGGCTCATCCGAAACATTAGACGACCAGCACCGAAAGACCTGAAGAGAGGTTGCGACAATTAAGGAAAAGACGACGAAGACAGTGCCGTTCGAGAGAAGACACAAGGAGAGTGAAGAGAGACACTGCTAAAGACACGACGAAGACATCCTCGCAGACATTCGCAACAGCCCCTGTTTATTACACTTATACAGGGTGATGCATCTGGGGGAAATCACCGATGATTCTACATTGGCACCTATACGTATCAGGGATTGTGGTTTTATCTATGAGAGATGCCCTCCACCGTGTGGGCTGCACGGTCTTAGATGGAATATTTTAATGCTACACGATCCCGCCCAATGTTCTTTAATCGTACTGTTGACGCGGCACTACTGAAGGGAGGCCTCCTAAGGTCCCTGAGAGCCCAAGAAATGCACGCCGCAGCTTATATTTTACGACCTTCTTGCTTTGTTTGTGGTTCCTTCGAAGTACTTATTGGATAATGCCTCATTGACTACGGGGTGACAGTATAAAATGTTCGCGACTCGTCGTGCCCAGTTAGGCTGACAGTGCACTGAATTTTAAGGAAGTGTGGTTAGATAGGCAAAGTATGCCTCACCAGGGTCGACAGAGCGAAAAGGAACCGGGACTGTAATTCTTTTCGGATCGTCCGTTTTAGAATTGAATGTTTGATGGTTACGACCTCCCTCTGCAAGAAAAGTCTGCCGCCTTTTTTTTCCCCCTTTTTCTTTTTTTGACAACATATGAAGGGATCCCCGGGCATTTAATGGCAAAGCTTTGTATTCTATACTTTGCATCACCGTACGATCGACAAAAGGCCAAAGCCACTCGTCGCCAGGTCCAATCACGTTCCACACTAAACTATGGCATGCTTAACTTGATTAGGGGTGGACGAATGATGCTCCGAATCAAAAAGCGTTGCATCAATTTTATTTTATAGCGTTAACAGTGCAAAGAGCCTGTATGTCGTAGCTTTCTTAGCAATGTAAAATGGATGAGTCACTCGGGCCTTTTCGATTCGAACCATTGTACGCCCATCCCCATCAATGATCCGAGACGCGCGGACACCGATACGTGCATCGGAGCGAAATAGCACGCAATTTTTAAGTGGCCCGGAATTGTGTCTGTCGGTCCGTAGCTTTTGCCTTTAGTCCATCGTAGGGTGAGACAAAGTGTAGTCTCTCGATCACGCTGAGAAATCTATCAAATCAGTCCTTCACGCATTCACCATATTGACACGCATTAAGACCTCTCTTAAATATACAAATAGAACTATATTTTGTTACGGAAGTACTGTTAGCGCAAGATGTGCTCGAGATGTGGCCACAAGTTCCGACGCAGCTCATGAAACGAACTTATTACTTTGTATGTTTAAACGGAAGTTATTATCGCGGATTATAATAGCGGCGGCGCACCCCGGGATTGACAAAGCCGTCTGTGAAATGTGGTCCGGGTTTGGAAAAGAAATGCTTGGCTATCTCGTTAGGACCACACTTAGGCGAATCGCATGCTATGCCAATAGTGTAATGCGTTAGCCGCTTCATATTTGTTTGAGAGTGTTTTACAGGTTTCCTCTAACAATCCCAAACAAAAAACTAGGGCGCAAACGAGCTGGTGAACAAACCCCCGAGATTGGGGAAAAGACGAAGGATAACACAACACACAGAGTCTCAAACACAGCTGAATTTTTTTCCACAGAAGTTCGTGTTTATATAGGGTTTTATTTCCCCCACAAACCAAAAGAAAAGAGAAGGAAAGTGAGAACACTTTCTACACAGAGTAGTTGACACAAAGCCGAAAGAGGTTGGGTTGAAGCTGAATCATTTCACCCGAACATCTTGATAAGGCACAGAAAGAAACCTAGAACCCCCTTTTTTCGGAACAAACCGACAGGACCGTTGGCAAAAGCCTCGAACTTCAAAACACTCAAACAAACAAAAAAAAAAGGACACAAAGCGATAGATGTTTAGGAACAAAACAACAGGACCGTGGGACTTGTATGGAAATAAAATTCAGCTGTGTTTGAGACGGTTACGTACCAATTCGGCTGAAGTGTCCATTCGGCCGACGGGTCAATTCGGCTTAATGTTTCGATTCGGCTGGACGCTCCAATTCGGCTGGATACCCAGTTCGGCTTAAAGTTTCAATTCGGCTGGACGCTTCAATTCGGCTGCATACCCAGTTCGGCTGGATGTTTCAATTCGGCTGGACGCTCCAATTCGGCTGGGTACCCAGTTCGGCTGGATGTTTCAATTCGGCTCAACGTCCTCAATTTGGCTTAATTCTCGGTTCAGCTGAAGCACCTCAATCTGGCTATGGCTGGCTTGTGTAGTCCTCACTTGCCTTGGCAGACTAAAGTTCCAAATCATTACATTTCTGCAGGCTATCCGAGTTTCCCGTGTTCATTTACTATTTGTGTTTGTATTGTTCCTTCTTGAGCTCCTCTGCACACACCAAGTGCATGTTTCAAAGTGAAATGGTTTATTACCTTGCTTACAGACTGAATCACGAAAGTCCGAGATTCGTTTCTTTCAGTGTTGGCCACCGTCCGCACCAAAGAAAGGAAGTCTTAGCAGTTCCACCTGTCCAACAACTGAGGTGGAGAAAACAGATGCAACCATCGGTCGCATGACAAAGCAGTATAGTAAGGTTTCCTTTTTATTGGTTATTTTTAATGGGGCAAAGAGGCACATCATTTCACAAAAGTCACAATAAAAGAGGGATCATACCCAAAGAGAGTATGCCATTTCTCACTTAATATTATTTCTAACTGCAAAATTAGTTGTCCTTCTTCATCTCAACTTCGTTTATTAAGCCATCGGTACATTGTTGGGTGAACAGAGGAGTTCCTTCTTTTACAAGCACAAGTCTCGGTTGAAAGCGAAGCGTTTTGTCACGCTTGGTGAGTTACAGCTACAGCTGGTTCCCGTGGTGAACCCCATACTTTATCCAACAGCGTACTGGCTAAGTCAGACTTGCTTCGGATGCTATTCCAAAAATAAGAAAAAAATTAGTTCCGTGCTTCACAGAAAGATCATCAAGGTTGGGTAAACGATGTGGATGACTCTTAGGTGCTCATGCCATAGTCAACGTCTGTGAGAAGATACATTCACTGTTTGAACGATCTGTGTTTTATTGGGCTCCAAACAGCTGGTAAGGCCTTAGGAGGGTTACACTTGCACAAAGAGAAAGACAAAAAACAAAATATTTACATGCTACGAAGTGAGCACCAGTATTACATTTTTGTTAAACTGTACAAAAGTAGTAAAAAGGTCAACGTCTGGGTTAAAAAACTTGTCACATATGAGCTGCATCCGTGTCAACGAATGACAAGAATCCAGGTTAGAAGGGTAAAAACATCCGGAGATGCTGGAACATGAACTGAGGTTCTACTCGATAACAGGGAGGAACCAATAACATCATAAAGCAGTTCATATTAAATCACTACGTCGCAAACTAGTTATCCTTTCGGAAGAGGTGAAAGATCAAGAGTGTCCAAAACACGCATATACTCATGACTTTGCATACTCTCTTTGGTTATGATCGCTCTTTTATTGTGACTTTTGTGCAATGCTGTGCCTCTTGTTCCCATAAAAAATACACAATCAAAAGGAAACCTTACTATACTGCTTTGCCATGCGACTAATGGTTGTATCTGTCTTCTCCACCTCAGTTGTTGTACAAGTGGAACTGCTGGAACTTCCTATCTTTTATGCGGATGGTGGTCAACACTGAAAGAAGCGAAGCTCGGACGTAATACGACAAGGTAATAAATCATTTATTTCACTTTGAAACATGCACTTGGTGTGTGCACAGCAGCTCAAGAAGGAACAACACAAACACAAATGGTAAATGAACACGGGCAGTTCGGATAGCCTGCAGAAATGTAATGATTTGAAACTTTAGTCTGCCAAGGCAAATGAGGACTACACAAGCCAGCCATAGCCAGATTGAGGTGCTTCAGCTGAACCAAGAATTAAGCCGAATTGAGAAGGTCGAGCCGAATTGAAACATCCAGCCTAACTGGGTACGCAGCCGAATTGGAGCGTCCAGCCGAATTGAAACATCCAGCCTAACTGGGTATGCAGCCGAATTGAAGCGTCCAGCCGAATTGAAACTTTAAGCCGAACTGGGTACCCAGCCGAATTGGAGCGTCCAGCCGAATCAAAACTTTAAGCCGAATTGACCCGTCGGCCGAATGGACACCTCAGCCGAATCAAGATGACACCGTTTGGGACTCTGTGTGTTGTGTTGCCCTTCGTCTTTTCCCCAGTCTCGGGGTCTTGTCTAAAATTATATAAATGCCATACACTCATTCGTATACCTCGGTGGCATCACACGTGTTGTTGTTTTTTTGTGTTTTTTTTCGTTATCGTATTGACGCAACCATTTACCTGTTTTGTAGCGTACATCACCTTCTCGCACTCGTCGTACTGCTTCTTTTTGTTAGCATCCACGTGATTTCTCTTAGGGAAAAGTGGTTTCAGGCTGGCTAGCTTGCGTTTGCTCCTACTAAAAATATTTGGCGGCGATGATAGTTTCTTGTATTTGGATCTCATTTCGAAACCTCTTGATGAAAGCTAGAACTCTTTTCATATGAAACGTTTCTTGCACATGATTTTGAACGCGTGTGTAACACTTCACTCACCCTTCTCCAACACAATAATTTGAAAAACTGACGAAGAGATTTCGTTCGATTCCGAGGGTAGGAAGGAAAAAAAGGTAACCGGACAAAAGCTCACCCGTTTTTTCACAGACCCGAACAAAAGCTCCCCTCATTTTTTTTCCCCACCCCGTGCGAAACGCGGGCTGGGATAAAGTGCGGACGCGATGGACATTGCACCATTTTTATGAGAACTGCCATCCCATTCCATGCAAACCTGTCGACAGATAAGCCATAACAGGCAGAGAAGCAACGATTTGGGACCAAAATTTAGGTCACTGAAACTGAGTGGAGCTGATAAGATAAAGTTTGCTTGACTCAAGGTGTGCCGGAACACCCTTGTGCCACGCCCAAGAAACTTCGTGAACCGAAGTTTTTAAACCCGAAGAGGGACCGAAGAAGCGAAGGCACCCTGTGTCGACCTCGCTTTTTCATTGTGCTTATGTCACGCTAAACGCGCACATAAAGGTTAGGCACAAAGTCTCTTCATTATTAATGCATGGGTTTTCTGGTTCAGGTTAATATTTAAAGTGAATGGCTAGGAAAATTAAATTCATTCTGTCATTGAGTGTCGTAAATGTAATTGAAATCAAGGATTATCTCAGAGTGTTGTGAAAAGGAACCTGAGGCAAAACTGTAACATACAGACCATTGAGTTGCGAAGTTTTAAAAATATTTTTAAGGAACGGGAGTGTGGCCTTTTGGACAGATGACCAATTTAGAAAGCTGTGCGGGATTTTGGATAGGCTCGCGTTCCTTCCACCACAGGTTGTGCCCGAAGGACTAACCTACATCAGGGAAAGGTCTACCGGTGACATCGGCGACCTGCTGGACTACTTTGACTGCACGTATGTCAACGGCTCCTTCCGTTATGCTTCTGCTCCTTCTTCGACGGCGCCCAGGGCGAATTTTTCCGTTTTCCTGACTCTGTGCCGACGACGACCGGTGTTTCCCCTGGAACGGTGGAATATGTACGAAGCCACTCTTCAAGATAAAGACCGGGCATACACATGCGAAGGATAGAATACCGGGTTCCAGAAGTTTGTCGGCCACGCCCATCCAAGCGTCTGAATGCTGATTGAATGCACACAGGAAAATCAGGCGTTCGTTGCCACGGCATTGACACAAGCCCGCAGAGGTGAACGCCCAGAGAAGCGGGTGCAAGAAACCACTCTGCACCTGCAGAATTGTGTGAAAAATATCTTCAAGGGATTACAGGTACACCCAGATCTACCAAGACTGCTGGAGCTAGTGGGGCACTGCATCCGCTTCTAACCAATCGATAAATAAACTTGTTTCTACCCTAAACAACAAATCATGCGCCTGTCAGATTTCATTTATTGTTGCATTTTAGTGTCGCACGCATGCACCTAAGCTGTCCACACACCTGTTAAGACCAACATAAAAGTTTCTCCTGGTGAGCTTTTGTCCGGGTCTGTGATAAAAGGGGCGAGCTTTTGTCTGGTGAGCTTTTGTCCGGTGACCTTTTGTCCGGTGAGCTTTTGTCCGGGATTCGGAAAAAAAGGATCACTGCTGTTGACAAAGGCGCCGACATATTCTCAAGTGGCAAATAAAAAACGACGACCTCGTCCAATCTGCATAGCACAGCTGGCACTCATACCTTATATAAAATATTTTGGTTCCTGCTATATACAGGAACCAAGTCAAGGCACCATCTTTTAGTAAAATAAAACCAATAAAATGCGATTCACAAAAAAAAGTGCGATGAGTAGTGTGTCCTGTTATACATGTTTGCACGAACACTCTTGCGTTAGGAAATACGAGATCTGGATACTTCTCTTGTATTATTATTCTTCACAAACTTTTTAATTCCTGGAATTTCGAGCTTATAAAGAACCAAAAAAGAAATAGGCTCAGCCTATGCGGACCTGCCAATACCGTCGATCCCATTATTCATCCGATCAAAAGACGCAGCTTTAATAGTTTTGTTACATTTCTCAGATGTGACCCAGATTTTGCTCTTTGTGGACTTGCAGATCTGTCGTCGCTTCTCGCTGTCCAATTTCAAGTTGAATCATAAGTTGCGGTTCCTTTGTGGTTCAATTCTTCGTCCTTGATTGCATTACATTACTTTAATTTCCGAGATCCACGAACTAGCAGAATTAATTAAAAACCGTACCAACGACCAGGCTGCTTGTTGTGTCAAAGTGGTATGTTCGTACTGCTGATCTTGAATTCAAGAGGATTGTCGTGCACTCAGTCTTGGTATGAAACGAATTAAAATAATACGTACGAACCTATATTTATTAAGTATTGCGTCGAGTCTATTTGAATCTAGAACAAAGTCCCGTAGTCATGAACGCTGTCATGATGACACGAATAAGAAGTACATAAAACTTGTGATTGCCTTGCAAATGTTGTTTTATCTATAAAACTGGTGAGTACTGACCCTTGACAAAATTTTTACAAGAAAACATATAAATAACTTATTTTTGAACTATTTTTATTATACGGGTCTATACTTACCCTGTACTAAATCTTGAGTTCTGAGAAATCAAACAATATCAATAGAACTTGATAAAACACTCTTATGATTAACAATTACAAGATGGTGCCGATATTTATATATACAGTGATATCTCGTTCATATGGGCACCTTCGTTACACCAAAAAAATCGTCCATAATGTCAGTTGTCCATATTTAATAGGGGAACTCCGCCAATTTTTTGGTAGACTTCGATTTGGCTGGAAATTTGCAGACCGCATCAATAACTCTTTCTCAACTGATAACCAAAATATTTTAAAAAGATGGAATTTTTCCGTGAAGTTATTGAATTTTCAAGTTACACCGGCCGCCAGGGTTCTAGGAGGCGACTCTCTACTGGCAACAATGAAAAATCCCTACTTTTCCCTACCCGCGTACGTCACGGATGTGCAGGCGGACGTGCGACTCGGTCAGCTGCGAAGTGGCTTTCCGGACGCCAGCGATCGAGATAATTTTTTCGCAGCTTCAAGGTTGAAAGTTCCTTTGCAATGGGTAGCAATCTGTGCTCCACGATAGATTGTAGAAACAGTGCCGGGAAAAAGCTTCTTTTTTTACCCTTGTTTTCGTAGGAGAAAAAAAAAAGCGTTCCCCGGCAGCAATGGAGGCCAGCCACGTCAAGGTGCTTTTGCGCGAGCTGTGTGCCGAGAGAACTAGTGTTACGTGAAACATTTTCACTTTTGCTCGGAATACTTTATAGCCGCGTGCTGCGAGTTGAGTATCCTCCAGCAGCTGGAACAGCTTCAAGAGCGGCAAGCGCAAACTCAAGCCGGTTGTGACCATTACGACATCCGTCCGAAGAGCGCTAATAATATTGAGAAATATAGCACACAATCTAGCACTATAGTCAACATTTTGCACAGTCACATTTTTTATTCACAATTAATTCAGTGATTTTTCTTTTATTTTTAATAAACACTATATTTGTTTCGGACGTCGAATCTAGCTCGGGTTACTCTCGAAGTTACACGCACGCGGCCGATATGTTGAAGACGAGAAGTAAAACGTTGTCGAGGACCTTTCTCGATGAAGAATTAAATAGGCTGAGCAGTAAATGTCGTACCGTTTAATCGGTCGTTCTCATAATTCAAGCTATACAAAAAACCCTCCTCCATCGTCGTCGTCTTCCATGTCTCGCTGTCGTTTCCACTTCATCCTTCTTGATTTTCCACATCCTCCCGAGATGGAGAAGCGTGATGAAACTCAAGGAGATATAGCTTTTGAACTGGCCTTTGAAAAACATTTCCGTGTTGGACCCGGACGATGCACGCTCGAACATGACCATCTTTCCCTTTGACGGTGTCTGTAACTTTTAACGGTTTCCAAGAATACCGTGGACAGTTCTTTTCTTCAAGAAGTACCACGACACCTACATCTAGGTTTGTGGACCTGATATTGGCCAAGATCTATTCTTTTCTCCACCTGGTCCAAAAATGGTCCAGCAGCGGTTGTCGGTATCGAAGCTTCTGAATCGCTTGACGTTATATGAGGGGCATCAGAATCTCGTCCGTGCAATTCATTTCTGGTAAAACAGTCAAGTTTTGTCCAACCAGAAAGTGAGCCGGGCAGAGTGGTGCCCGGCTCACTGACGTATGTTAAAGGTCTCTAATTAATAATAGCCTCCACTTCAGAAAGGACTGTTGACATCTCTTCGAAGCCCAGGCTGCATCTTCCTAAGACTTTCCTGGGTGTTGTCTTTACTGAGCGCACCAGCCGTTCTCACCACTCTCCCCACCAAGGAGCTCTTTCAACAATAAATTTCCACCGTATTCGGTGTTGAGCAAGGTAGGAAGTGAAGTGTGAGCGGTTCAGGCTTTTCAGGATGTTCCTCAAGTCATTTGATGCCTTCTTAAATGTTTTAGCATTGTCGGAGAATATCGCGCTGGGTACTCCTCTGCGCAAAATGAAACGCCGAAATGCCAAAAGAAAGGCGTCAGTTGAAAGATTATACTTCGTTTCACATTATCTGCGAGCGAAGCCAAAGCTAGAAGCGCGAGACCAGCGCTTTTTGTGTTTCTCCCCAGCTCGCGCGCTCGGGCAAAGCCTGAACGTACCGAACTTTCGCGCTCGCGCTTCCAGCTTTGCCTTCGCTCGCACATGAGGTAAAACGAAGTATTGTTTATAATTCCAGATGAACCGCTCTCGTTGTGGCACAGGTGAAGAAGATTATGTAAGTCTTAGCATCGTTCATCTTTGCGCTCTGGTTTTTCGCATAGAGTGGTCCTGCAAAATCCAATCCCGTTACCTCGAAAGGTTTTGTTTCGTTAATTCTATCGGCTGGAAGTGGAGCGAATTTCACCTGAGTTGGTTTAGTACTGAACCTACGACACTTACGACATGTACGAATTATCTTCTTGGTTAACTGTCATGCTCGAGGTATCCAGAATCGTTGTCTCAAAACAGTCATCGTACTAGTCACACCTTCATGAAGCAACTGGTTATGAGCATTCAGGACAATCAGTTCTGTAAAATGCTTGTCGTTCGGCAGAATGATAGGATGTTTCACTGCACTTGGAGCGTGCAGCTCATGTAGCCTTCCTGTTACCCTGAGTATACGATGTTGGTCCAGGAAGGGGTGAAGATCAGCCAAGGATGAGCTTTTTTTCCACTTGATGATCTCTGGTCAGTAAGCTGACTTCCCTTTCGAAGGCTTCGTTTTGAACTTGCCTTATTCAATATTGTTCCGCCGCGGCATAATCAGCAGCTTTCAAGTGCCTTTCTTTTCTTTCCCGATTTTCGCTCTTGCAATTGCTGACAAACCTGATAACCCAGGCTGTAACTCGAAGCAATCTAGACAGGCTACTGTACTTCATCACATCAAGGATTGCCATCGCTTCAAGACTCGTTGTTTGAAGGTGTACTTTGGTGATGCAGTACTCGTTGCTTTTGATTTCAAAGTGAGTATCTGAAGTAGGTAGGTCTTTTGGCCATTCAACTGGATCTTGAACAAACCAGCTGGGTCCTTTCCACCACATGGAGCTATCCCGCAGCGTTGCTGCTGATTCTCCTCTCGTGAGCAGGTCCGCAGGGTTACTGTTCCCAGGGCAGTGCCTCCAGTTTTCGGAAACACTTTGTGATTGGATTTCTAGTACGCGATGTTTTACGAAAGGCTTCCATCTTTCTACTGGGCCCTGAATTCAACTAAGTACCACAGTGGAATCCGTCCACATGGTATATCGAAAAGGAATGTCAGGGTACGTCTTGCGCAGGTAGTCTAGGAGTCTCGTTCCAACAACAGCTCCCATCAGTTCCAGACGCGGTAACGTTAATGTTTTGATCGGCGCAACCCTAGATTTAGCTGTCACTAGAGCCGTTGAAACTTCTCCGCTTTGAGTTTTGATTCGCATGTAAGCACATGCTCCATAAGCTTGTGTACTTGCGTCAACAAAGATGTGCAGCTGAGTTTCTATGACTTCTGTCAGCCCATTCTTGAGGTGTTTTAAAAACTAAAATACCGTGGAGCTGAAACAGTTCAGTACACCATTCTTCCCAGTCTCATCTCTGGCGCTCCGGAAGCTCTTCATCCCATTTTAGTTTCAGCCTCCACAAACTCTGGAATAGAATCTTTGCTCGTATCGTGAATGGTGTAATCAATCCCATTGCATCGAAGACTCGTGACGCTGCTTGTAGCATATACCGTTTAGTGTCTCGTTTGTTTTGTAGAAATGATATAAGACTATCCACTGAGAATTTGAAGCAATCGTTGGCCTTGTCCCAGGTCATCCCCAATACTTTCGAGATCCTCGAGAATCTTCTGTCAGTGTCTTCTGCTGTCACGTCTTTCTCTATTTCAGCCATAATTTGCTGCAGTTCAGCATCTCTAAAAGATCATTTTCTTAGCTTCATGCCTGCATTGTTCATAATAATCTTGGAGGTTTTGTACAATTCGGTTGCTTCTTCCAGCGTATCTGCACCCCCAAGAAGATTGTCCACGTAGAATGAGCTCTGTAATATTTTTTCGATGCTCGCTTGATCTCTATTGACGTTCTTCAGGTGGTGCTGTATAGTTGCAGACCATATAAACGGACTCGACGTCGCTCCAAAAGGAACTCTTGTCTTCCGCCATTCCTGAATGTTCTTAAATTTTATCTGGGAAAGAAGCTCGTCTTCAAACCACAGGAACCTGAATGCGTTGCGATCTTCCTTTTTAACTTCGATTTGTAGAAACACTTTCTCGATGTCTGCAGCTAGTAAAATCGCATGCGCTCTAAAGCGAAGAAGGATTTTAAGTATTTCTGGATTCAGGTTATTTTCCCAGGAAGTGATTAAGCGGTTCGCACCCTTCTTTGTGAGATGAAACGTCAAACACCACCCTCAACTTCGTAGTAACAGACTCTTCTTTGAGGATTTCCCGATGTGGCATGTAATATGTTCGTGTCTCAGCTTGATCGTGCTGGCCGAGCGGTACTAGTTCCGCATGTCCCAACTTCATATACTGGCGGATTGCCTCGTCATAACGCCGAAGTAGATCGTCCTGGATCGAAATTCGTTCGATCAAGCGATGTAGGCGAGTCAGAGCTATCTGACGATTATCCTTCAACACCTCCACACACTCTTCTTCCCTGGGCAATGCTACTGGTACAGAGCGCGACACTGTTAGCGCGAACAAGCGATCGCCGGTTTTTCCAGTTTTTCTCTTTGAAACCAAAGGATGTCGTCCAAATTATTATTGCTACGGAAACAGCTCATTTAGTTCTATAATGTAAGCGATAAAATTTCGTGCTCGCTAATACTTTTTAGAAGTAAAATGCGAAAATGCGCCGATGTCGTGTTCGCGCTAACAGTGTCGCGATGTGTACCTTTCACAAACCTTGACAATGCTCTTGTCAAAGCGCGATGCTACACTCTGTTGAATGTTAGATGTCTCCACGTCTGGGATTCCCATGCTGTCAAGTTCCCAAAAAGCCTTGAGAGTTTGAGTCGCTGTTTCCTCGTCAGTCATGGTTTGTGCGCTGAGGATGCTCACAATCAGGGTCGTTTTTAATAGTATTCCCTTTCGTATCGAGGGTCCTTGGAGAGTCCATCCCATCGCAGTGTTTAGGGCTACCAATCTACTGCTTTTCTTGGATCTAAGGATTTCACCTGTTACAAGCTTTCATAGTTGATCTGATACGATGAGAAGACTTATTCCAGGTGTTCCTTGTACGCCAGAAAATACTGTCATCAGCGAGATTTCTCTTCCGATCCCTCAGAAATCGGGCGAAAGTGTCGTCGGCAATTAAGGTAGCTATATCCTCGCAAATTACCGGTATGGTAATTGCCTCGATTGTGCACTCAGTTTCACTATACTGGCTTTTTATTCGAACCTCAACAACATTGCTATGGTGCAAGGTTTTGCTTGAGGTGCTAGCAAACGTATTTAGTGCTAGCTTCGTCTTTCTTAAGATTCTGAGATTTAGGCAGCGTGCGATATCTTCTGTGATGAACGACCGTTGACTGCCTCCATCAATGATGCCTCTGATATAGCTACTGCCTATTTCACTGATGGCCCACGCACGAAATGTTTGTAGGTGGATGTTAATGCTCTCGCCTAGCTCAGTAGAAGTCTTGTGCTTAGGATCAGAGGAAGACACGCAAACGACTTAGTCTTTCTTCGTTTTTTCCTTCCTCGTCCGGGCGAATGACGGATCACACAACGTTATCGCGTGTCGTCGGTTACAATTTGGGCACCGTAACTGCCTTTTGCAATTTCTTGCGCGATGTCCTTTGATGGTGCAGCGGAAACATCTCACGTCCTTTCCCAGTAACTTCTTCTTCACGAGAGTCTTCTCAGAGTCGAAAGAATGTGTGGCGTGCCTTTTTGAATGGCAGAAATAGCACTCGCCTGTCGTTTGCTGAGAACTATGTGAGCTGTGAAGCGCCGAAGCAGATGCACGAGATTCTTGCTTTCGCTCGTTAGCACGGGATCCGCTGTAGTTGCTCCTTTCCCTGGTTTCCACTTCAATTCGAAGAAATTGTAGTATCTCGTCGAGTTCCGACGTAGATGCAGATGCAGGCGATGAAGTTGCGTTGCCCTCCTCTGCTGCTGCGTTGTTTGGAGCCTCGTATGAAACTTGTCTGTGGTATTGCACCACAATGTCGTGAGGCATCGATGTGATGAGAATATCACAAAGCATGGCCGCGAAGCTTCCGGTCGGCACGTTTAGTGAGTTGAGAGCTCGAATGTTCAGCTGCGTAGTGTCGTACAAATTCCTCAGACCCATGGTGTCTGTAGAGGATCGAACAAGGGGAAGAATTCGAAGGGCCGCCAGATGTACTTGCTGTATCCTCCTTTGATCACCGAAACGTTGCTTTAGTAGTTGAATGGCATCAGCATACCACGCTTCCGTTGTGGGTAGTCCTGCTATTGCAGCTGCTGCGTCTCCAGTCAGGTAGCGGCGTAAATAATGAAATTTATCCGTCGTTGACAACGTGCGATTTGAGTGAATTGTTCCTTCATACTGTTCCCAAAACGTCCGCCACTGGGTGACGTCCCCACTGAAGGTAGTGATGTCCAGTTTTGGTAGTCTAGATCTACTCATCCTGAAGACTGTGTCATGCGCATTGGGCGTAGTCGTTGCTGTCGCCGGAACCATGGGCGTCTGGTCTCCAATTCCTCAATCTTGAAGCAGAGCTGCGCAATAAACATGATGGCATGGCATTGGTATTCGGCAGCAGCGGCGTACTCGTCCTCGAACTCCTCTGCTGATAGCAGCGGCTCTAACTCCTCGTTAATTCTATCAAGCTCCGCGTTGCTCGTAGTCAGACGTTCTTGGATTCTGATGAGCCTCCTCAGGTCTATATCAGGGCTGTTCAGCAGTGTGGTAGCGTCGTTTATCATCCTGGTGTTTTGGGCTCGTCGAGTGGTACGCTTCGCCTTCAGTCTGTTCATTGCGATTCGTTAGGGTCGATTGGCTTTCGCTTGGTTGGCAGGAATCCCTCTTGAAATATCTTCGCGTTACAATCCCGATGGTTGGCCTCCGTCGTTAGTCTCAGAGTTCCACTGTTAAGGTTAGCAACGAAGGTCCCCAGTACCTGGTAAATTTGCAGCTTCGTCTGGGCTCGGAGATGACGTCGTGAAGCAGTTTCCCGGATTTCGGTACCAAAATGTCGTGGTTAACTCAGCTTAACTGCTGTTACGCAACACCACCGATACCGCACTATACTCTCGGACAGCTTTTCCATAAGAAGTTAAGAGCGCGCGTGCACTGCTTCGATGCATGATCAAGATGCTCAAGCGCACGTTCGCCCATAGCTTTGACTGCATAGCCGCAGAATGTTGTCGGCAAATATTGTGCGCTAATACCCCTGTTACACGGGCACACTTAACTGCGGTTACGCTAAGCCACAGTTAGTGCACAATACTTGCGGAGGACATTCTGCGGCTATGCAGTCAAAGCTATGGGCGTACGTGCGCTTGAGCACCTTGAGCACCCATCAAAGCAGTGCACGCGCGCTCTTCACTTCTTCAAAAATAGCTCTCCGAGAGTATAGTGCGGTATCAGTGGTGCCGCATAACAGCAGTTAAGCTGAGTTAACCGCGGTTAAGTGTGCCCACGGGCACACTTAACCGCGGTTAACTCAGCTTAACTGCTGTTTCGCGACACCACAGATACCGCATTGTATACTTTCGGACAGCTATAGACCCTTTCCGAAATTCAGTGCCATCTGGTGGTTTGTAAAGCAGTTTAGGTTTTGCCATATCAATGGCGGAAATGAACTTGTATCGGCACCGTCACTTTCGCAAGTCGACGGCACGCGAGGAATTGTTCAGTGTGAGTTCTTTCTCGATCACTTTCAGTTCGATGGTGACCAAGAACCTGCATTCAGAACAAAGCTCCAACCCACTCAGATGTCTCGAGAAAATTCTATACACCAAAGCGCTTAAAAGCCGATTGTGTGCCGCCCACAGATTGACTGAATTTGAGTTATTAGAAATAAACGCTTACGTAGCTCTTCTGTTGCATTCCTACGTCGCGTCGTACAGACCTCCCGAATGTACAGGCCTCGCAAGATCCCCTTAGGAACTAGCATCTTCAACGTCTTCCTTTATCAGTCACTAGAAGGCCGCCATTGGTATGGCACAGATGCCGTTCCGCAGATGATGATAGTGATCAAAGTGGCCAGACTGAATTTCGGAAAAGGTCTATTCCATAAGAAGTGACGAGCGCGCGTGCACTGCTTCGATGGGTGCTCAAGATGCTCAAGCGCACGTTCGCCGATAGCTTTAACTGCATAGCCGCAGAATGTTGTCGGCAAGTATTGTGCGCTAATACCCCTGTTACACGGGCACACTTAGCTGCAGTTACGCTAAGCCACAGTCAGCGCACAATACTTACCGACAACATTCTGCGGCTATGCAGTCAAAGCTATGGGCGAACGTGCGCTTGAGCATCTATCGAAGCAGTGCACGCGCGCTCTTCACGTGTTATGGAATGGCTGTCCGAGAGTATACTGCGGCATCTGTGGTGCCGCGAAACAGCAGTTAAGCTGAGTTAACCGTGGTTAAGTGTGCCCGTGTAATAAGAATTAAATAGGCCGAGCTGTAAATGTCGTACCGTTTAATCGGTCGTTTTCATAATTCAAGCTATTAGCCCCGTGCGCGACCGAAAGCGTAGCTGTGGTCGGCCTTCCACGATTGGCCGAACGCTGACTATGACGTCGGAAAGGGGATTTATCATCGACGGAAATAAGAGGAATGAAAGAACTTTAATTTTGACGGTGTTGGCAGTGTTCCTTTGAGAGCGCAATGATTTCAAGCTTCCACCATGCTAATAACAAACACCATCGAACTTGTTGTTTGCAAGGTAATGACGTCACAAGGGGGAACCACAGGAGGGCGCCACCAAAACATCTCGCCGCTAATACAAAAAGCCCTCCTGCCTCGTCGTCGTCTTCCCAATATCGCTGTCGTTTCCACTTCATCTTTCTTGATTTTCCACAAACGTCTAAACAAAGTTCAGTCTGAATTTAGACATGACTTTCGACATATTGCTATTCCTGTCTGCTAATACAGAGGTTTATGGAGCAGGTGTTGAGCTCCATTAATATACGATAGAGCCTTGCCTGGTTTGTCAAATGGTTGTCGTGCAATACTCTCCAGAAGAAGTGATGAAAACGTCTTTAATTTATTCTATTGCGGAAACATTTTATATAGGGCTGAAAAGTTTTTTTGTTTTTTTTTTTAACCATGAAAATATTAATTTCGTTGAGGGGAGGCATGCAAATTTACAGCTGATGGAAACTGTGCTAAACCAACTTAATTTAAGAAAAAAAGAAAGAATCTTATATAGAATTACCCCCTTCCCATGTGCTCTCGTGGATGGGTGTTTGAACGCGTTGTATTCTACTCCAAAAGTAAAAATAAAAAATACGGGTACACATCTTTTAGTAACGTTTGTTAACTTATTTTGAATTAAAAGATTTATAACGTCTTTCTGTACCTCACGGACTATTGTATCTTCAATCAAATATTCTTTATTTGGAGATGAACAGTGTATTTGTGTATTTTATACGCATTCCATTGCACCTCGATGTTTGGCTTGGTGGTTGCGAAGTTCTTTTAATCGTCATTTTAACACGATCTTCATGACCAGTAACCTGCCATCTGATCTACACGAATGCAGTTCATTCCATTCTATACATTTCATTGTTTACGAGAATCACAGTCTACATGTCTTAGGTCCCAGCCCAGCACGCACATGTTCATCGCTGTGGAAGGCGAGCAATGTACGCGCCACACGCACGAACGCTGAAAATGTCATCGACCAGAAGCGCTTTTCAGAAATGGTCTACAGGAGCATATTCATGCCACAAAAGTAGTTACACCTGCTGACGCCTGCAACAGTAACTTTAAGGAAAATCTAAAACTTATGGCACGTTCCTTCAGGTCATACGAGCGTGTGGGGCATCTGTACCCACATTCCGAGCAATTTCCGCGGTGCTTTGGCAATTCGTAAAAAAAATGTATTGCGTGACCCTTCGACCGAATTTCCTCGCCAGCCATCTTCTAATAAAAGGAGAACGGATTTACTAGCGATATCACGAAACTATCGAGCCGCGGCTTGAGCGTAGCGAGTTGCAAAAACGGTTTTATGAAAATTCCAATTGTTCCCGTTGTTCTTTTTTTTTCTACTTTCTTATAGTTATGCACGTAGGCCAAGGCCATACTTTGTGCAAATATATATAATTATCAACTTCAAACAGCACGAACGCCCAGGTTTTCTTGCTGTTAAGGCCCATACGCACATTCGCGTTTGAACGCGTTTGAGTGCGTTGCGGCGTCCTTGCGCCCAGGAGCGATCGCTTGCGGTGCGACGCGCGCCTACCCGCAACGCTTCGCAGCGCAACGCAAGCGAGTAGAGACTCGCTCAACTTTCCGAAGCGTTGCGGCGCGTTCGACCTAGTTCGACCAATCAGAAGCCCAGCGAGAGGAGAGGAGGGTGACGTGTCCGCTCGCGCCACTCGGCCGACTCGGCGAGACGTATCCGGTTCGCTGTCCGCAGAACTTGCTTTTTCGTTTTGGGGAGCGGTGGGAAGTGCATTTTCCGAGGCTGCGATGGTTCAAGCTTGACAAAACGTGGGGAAAGCCGGCGGGATTGTCCCAAGATCGAACACTTCGACGCTGTCGCTGTGCGCCGCCATGTTGCCTTGGATTTCGCTTACTATTGGTGAACCGCTAGCGACGATAGCGCGTTCTTATTGGCTCTTGATTGCGGTTGACTGCGTGTCAACGCAACTGTGCGTACAAGTTTGGCGCAAGCGCTCTTCGCAACGCAACGCGTCCGCTTGCCGCGACGGAACGCACCGCGCTCAAACGCGAATGTGCGTATGGGCCTTTAGACGCGAGAGAGACGGGCGCGAGCGTACCCGATTCCCGGCCGCGCGCCTCGCTGCACACAAGTGGCGCCACGCTTGGGCGGCGGGGAACACTGGGGAACAACTAGGGAAAATGATGTTTCGGTTTCGGCAGCAAACAAAATATCACTCTTTTAATTAACTAGAGTGAATCGGGGAGAACGAGATAGCATTTCGGAATCAGGAAGCCATCCGCATTCAGATTGTGCCTTTGGATCAGGTAGCTCGAAAAGTCGGCGTGCATGCATTTTCCAAGTTTGTCCTCGCAAATGGTGTCCATATAGCGGGGTACGGGGTATAGCGGGGCAAATGGTGTCCATATAGCGGGATCCATATTAGAGAGTTTTAGTAGATCTTTCCGATGACTCCGATAACGATACCCGATACTCTGCCTCCGCCTTTGCGCTTACATATATATCGTTATCGGGGGTATCGGAGGTATCGGAACGATCTACTAAAACTCTCTATTAACGGGGTCCATATTAACGAGACATGACTGTATATATATCGGCGCAATACTTAAATTGTTCATCGCAGAGTGTTTTATCAAGTTCTATTGCAATCGTTTGATTTCTCAGAACTTAACAGTTATTACAGGGTAGGTATAGACCCGTATGATAAAAATCCATTAATCGAAAATACGTAGCATTTCTCAGAAGATGGTGATCTTATTACGATTGAGCGCACCTCTGGTGAGGACCATTAATTGAATCAAAATGCAAGCATATACAAACAAACCTCGAACTACCGAAATGACAATGTCGTGTCGTTTACCCAAACAAGTTCAACATTTCTAGCTACCTGAACTCAGAAATTAAAATGGCTGGATTTTTATTTTCTTATCACCGTGTTGCCTTTAATTTTGTTGGTAATTTGCTCGTAGTGATCCTTTATTTCGTACTTCACATATTTAACAAAACACAAAATAAAATTAATAAGAGAAACCAAAAAAATAAAGGTAAAACAGCGCTAAACAAAACGAGATGCAAGTATCAAGGAAGGCACAGACAGCGCCTCCATTTTTCTTGTCTCTTTTTTTATTTTTTTTCGGTGTTTTTAATTTTGTAAGATGATCAACCTAGGACGTTGAGGCACCCTAGAACACGGTGCCCTAGATCAACAAACTCACCCTATTTTTCTGCCTTGTTCAAAAAATTTAACAAGGGTGGAATGGCTGGCGCCATCTATCAGATAGAATGAACACTTCTTGCCAGAGAGGGGCGATAACACTACCTTTTCATCTCAGTAGTTACCCGACCAGCGGACAGAGAGCGCTGACGCACTCGGCGCCATTGGGTGGCTTTAATTTGGTTGCTTTCGGTACTTTCGGTTTCAGCGCGCTCTCGGCTGTGTTGGTGCGTTATGTCATTCTCGCCTTATTTCGACCTAAAAATGTGCCCGTTATAGTGCACAACTAATAAAGCTGTGGTATTGAGTCAATTCGAGAACCACGAAGTGGTTTCGAGTCATATTCGCGGACTTTTTTACGAACGCATTACGATGCATCTGGTCATGTTCGTCGTTAATTTTGGTCAGGTTCGGCGGCGAAACGACTATGATGCACAAGGAGGATTCCCATCCTCTACGGCCTGACCCACTGACCCTAGTTTCCAAAAAATAAACTAATGAAGAGACTAGTGAGTATAGATATACAGTAAAAATGCAGGTCCACAACCTGATTAAAAACCTCCTAGATCGCGAAAGACACATGAAGTCGCAAGTTCACTGACTGATTTTCGCGAACACCAAATTTCTGTGACCTTTAGAAACTCGAAACGTCTCCTATAATGCGCAGATATTCTAAGAAATAAGGGATATTGTCTCGGGCTGTTTTCTTTAAAAAAAATTAAGTACTCGAGATATATTTTGATAGTCCGCGTCCTAGGTCGGGTGGGAAATTCCTTTAGCCGTGGACCTTGCTAAAGCACTTATTAACAGCATTTCACAACGTTGGCGTTAGAAAATGAACTATTTGTTTTACTGACATTTGATTACGACGTGCTTGGCACATGAGATAAGTAAGGCCCATCAATTGAAATCTGAAATTTTGTCTTTGTATTAACTTTGCCAAATAAAATTAATGGTGCGAGAGAAGTGATCTCTCGCACGTTTCGTTGAAGTCGAATGCTAGGCACGACTCCATGAACCTTCATGACAGATCTCCATGCAAACTGGCGCGATTTAAAATCAACAACCCTAAATTTGGGTGATTTCCATATAGATGGCTTCTTTTCGGCCTCACATAATGCGAGCCCTAGGCACTCTCAAGCTGCCTGTGACAGATTATTTCACAGGGGTCTTTGTGTTTAAAATAAATAAAATTAATTAATTAAGTTTTGTATAAAAAATGTTAACACCCTTTAATGACGGCAGATATATGACCGAGCATAGTGTACAGTTTCTCTAAATTCATAAAAAAACAAATCAAGCAAACGTTTCTATTGCAAAAACGATTTAAGACCGTCTAACGGATTTAGGTGTAATGTCGTGAACAAACAAATCGCCCAATGTGAACGTTACCATTATCCCAAGCATCAGATAAAATGTGAGTTAAACGTTCGTCACATGTATATCTTATATGTCCTATATAACCAAAACAACTATCTTAAATTTGTTATGAAGGCGAGGCCGGAGGCTTTCAGGAAACACACGTAGCTTCATATGCTGAGTAGTATTTTGGTCACATTCTTTAAGATACTATATGCGCGGTTATACATATACATTGCACTATACTTATTTCGAATATTCCGCTACTATCACAGTGTAAACTTCAGTTGTCATAAATAATTGGGCTCAATATGCGCCAGGTCTGACGCTGATTCCTGTATCTCCTCCCTCCTCACGCGTATCCGGTACGCCGACGGTGAAAATAGTCAAAATCGGTTACAAAATTAACTGCACATGTCGTCGCGCACATAATGATGACATGCAATTAAGTTGTAAATGTAAACATCAGGTGGAAATTTACAATAAGGCGGAAACTCGGTGAAGCGCGACGAAAAACGCGAATGCAACGCCTTCGCCAAGTCCCGGAGGGGAGAGTGGAGCGACGAGTTGAAGCCACCTTATGGCGGCCGCGTCACGTGATTCCAAGATGGCAGCGCCTATGCGATGGAGGCTGAAAAGGTCTGCCCCGCAGGCCCAAACACTCTCGCTCTGATCTCGCTCGTTCATCTGTTGAGTGTACAGCGCATTATTTTTCTCCGTAAAACTATATTTTTCACGGAAACTTACAAGTGTTGTAAGTGTTAGTAAGGAGTTTTAGCAGGACGTCACTATACCTTCGATAACGATACCCGAAAACGATACGATGCGTGCGCAAAGGCGTCGATGTGGAGTCACTGTTGATGTCCAACTCCAAACTAGACGTGTCGCTAACTTTTGTCGAACCGGATTTTTAGGTCGACCTTTCGGGGTTCGACTGGTTCGAACCGGTTCGACGAACCTTCGACTTTTAACTTTTAATCAGATTCGACCGGTTCGACTTTTTGTGGCTAGTGTGGCCAGATACACGCATGTCTAAATTTGAAATGTTTTCTTTTTTTTTATGCAAAGGGTTATTTTAATTTTATGAACAGTTGCAAATAAAATAAACGAATTATAATCACAGAAGAAGTTAATAACTTATGTTTTTGTATTGAATTAACTGAAATAACCAATCAGTGCTGCCCTTAATTCATTCCTTAGCCATCACCATCCAATCCGAAGCCAACTGGTCAGCCTATTGCGCATGCGCATAGCAGTCGAACCTGAGTCGAATCTTTGTCGAACTTATCACAAGAAGTCCGAAAAAGTCGAACCATGTTGAACTCGACCCTCGACCGGTTCGCGACACCCCTAGCACTGTACCCCTAGTCCAAACTTCTCTGAGCGACATGTCATAGGCTATAGTCTGCTCCGAACTTCCCAGATGGCGCGAGCTGTCCATGCGGTGCGGCTATGGCCATGTGATCGCATGATACTCTTCATTATCTTTACGCTCTTTGTCCGGCAGATGCAACGCCATTGTAACTCCGGCGTGAAAGGGCTGGAGCGTTCAGATTCCTCGAGGTTCGTGTACAGATTTTTGAATACACCCGTTTAATTATGCTGTCTTGGCTTTTGCGTTTCGCATCAAAACGTCAGTAAACTAGGAGGAAAGCAAAACAGCGGAGGATTGAAGCCAAGATGGCGACTCCCGCAGCAGACGACGGAAGTGCCAGCCTGAACTCTGAAATGGCGCGACCCGCCAAAATCATAAACGGCACGCATATCAGAGGGCGCCACTGGCTCGCTAAGTCGCGATGACAAAGCTCTTATTCCCCTAAGCATATTTCAGGGAACAGTCTGAATATCACCTTTCTGTATCCGACGTTACCTGTACTTTTAATTCTAGGCTAGCCAGAAAACGGTTGTGACAATAAAATGTTGTATTTCATGGCACTTTCCTCGCTATTTAGTACGCCACGCGGTGGTTCAGTTCCCGACGCTTTCGACAGGAAAGGGTATTTACCAGCGCGCGATTGTGTAACAACTAATGCGTGATGCGCGCTGCCAGGTGATCTGGTACCACTGCAGAAACGCTGTAGGTATGCAATGCAACCAGGGCGGTACCTCTCCACTGACTACATTGATCCCCTCTCAAACTCTCCCTGTCCTCTCTCCCTAACCGTCTCTCTCAGTTATCAAGGGCAGGTCGACCATTCCTGTGTAAGCACTCACCACGTCCAATTTACTTCAGTGCTTCACGTGCATCGCATGATGCAGGTATTTAGAGTTTATCAGGCTTCGGATGCATGGCTCTGAAATAGTTTGCATCTTCTTCAGGCAGCTGTCGTAACACCAGTATAGACCAGAATCATACCTCTTTTCCAGCTCTCAACGTAATCGAAAATAGTAGAGTCTTTGTGGAAAGCGCCTTCTATTCTGCACCCACAACAGACTATAGTAAAATATCGGCTCATATGTGGAGCCACAAAGGCAGAAGCGTTGTTGTTGTTATTTTTGTTGTTGTTTTTAGGTAAACATATTTACTGTCGTGTGTTTATTGCAAGGAGTGACAGCATGCAGGCGAGCTGGTGAGGAAACAACATTATGTAAACCCTGAGACAAGGAGAAATAAAATAACGTTGAGGCGGCTGTATTTTGTTTTCGGTATTACTCTAAACAACGGAACCGCATATCTGCAGCGTGACGTCATGTTGTGTTTTCCAGCTCTCATTTATAGACAGATTTCAGCTAATTATTGTCGCTGATTACACATCCGGTGCTCGTGACAGGTGTGCTTCGAAACAATTTCACTTTTGATATTTTATTTGTTAATTAGAACGGATGCGACATTTCTGCTACAACAACAGCAAACGTAATTGCACTTTATCATAGACAGGGCAACGCGCCATATCATAAAATTCAGTGTAATAGTGTTTTTTTTTTATTGTATTCACAGATTTGAGAACTTTCTGTGGTACATAGGGCATATTGCCCCATTCGAATTGCTCCTCGATTAGCTTATACTAATATATGTGCACTGCGCCATCATTCGAATCACGTACATAACGTAATTACCCTAACTATAGCCAACTCTAGAGCAATGTATAATCTCTGAAAGAGTTTTATTCGTTCTTAAAGACCGACGACAAGTTCGCGCTTTCCACTTTTCCCTCGCTTCCTCCCCTCCCCCTTCTACCCTGTCTACCGCTGCCAGTTTCCTCCTCCCCCATGGTGAGGAAGATCTTCTGCCTTGCAGAAGCTCAAGTCTGGTCGTCGGCCTTTAAAGGCCAACGAGCAGCCAGAAAGGAGGAAACTCTCCTTCAATTCCCACTTTCCATTCGAGAAAGAAGGCGACCGCTCCTGTGAGCAGAGGAGGAGAGAAGACTGCGAGAGAACGGAGGGAAGAAAACTGGAAACCGGTTTTCTTCACCGCAGCAGACGATTCTGTATGTCGAACTTTAAGATGGCACCGTAATACCTAATCGTTTAATTTCCAGGGCACCTTAGTCGCCTTGTGATTAGGGCTTTTCGTCGATACGCTAAAAAAGGCTTTGCTTTTTGTTTGTTTGTTTGTTTGTTTGTTTGTTGTTGTTGTTTTTTTTTCCTTTCCCGCCAACCTTTTTCATAGTGAAAAACCTTATTTTTATGATAAATGTCTTGGTCCAATAAATGCATAGGGTCAAAAAAAGATCATATAAGAACCATACAAGAGCATATACGCTCCGTGCGGGAACTATAGGGGGCGCTTTGAAAAACGCGTGTAGCGCCGCTAGCGGAGGAGCTGGCGTTCAACAGTCAGGCGCGTTCAGCAGCCTGCGGCGCCTTTTCGCATGCCAAGCTGTGACGGCGGAAGCGCGCACGGACGGAACTTTTGCTCTTTGAGCCGATACGTTGACGGTGACGTTGCATGAGTGCTGGGGCAGAAGGGCATTTAGCTGTTCTACACTACATTGAGTTTGAGTCGTTATTAGGGGTAATTTCTCTAGTTGCGGCCGAAAAAGGAGTTGGAGCAATTTTCCGAAAAGCAAGACGGCCGCCACCATAATTGCTCTGAGTGGGAAATTTATTTCGCTCGTCGCTGTAAACGTAGGACTGCTGTAACCGTGATATTTGGAAGCGAGTGAGATGTTTACTAAAGAAAAGCGTGTTTACCACTATCTAAGTAGGAAATTCGTATCGCTCGTCGCTACAAGAGGAGGACTGCGTGGACGATGATATTTGGAGGCGAGTGAGATGTTCACTAAGTTTGTGCACGAAGTGTGCCAAGTTTCATTAAGATAGCAGGTGTGAAAGTTACGTTTCGAACGAATAATAAAATAAAGCTGTACGGGATATCCAATATTGGACCTAAAATGTTGTGCTATAACCGGGCTGTGCGAAGTGCAGATTTGTACTCACAGGTTCTTGAACATGACCGTAACTTGACACAACACTTATTATACCAAAAATAGGTGGCATAGGGAAACCAGGTGGAAATTCGGTTTGGGCAGCGTAACTGAATTGGTACCGGTTTTGACCATGAAAGGGCTGTCAAGAGAATACCACTCGTCGTGGGAGGTGGAGACTTCACAGGTATGAAGGCACTTGTGGAATGTACTTCCAATTGAAACAAGTTTACGAAAGGTGTTTCCAAAGCCGAGAAAACCAAGTTGTCGGCCAACACACGGTTCGGCCGTCAAAGGATTTTGCGGTCAGCTGTTGTGTAATAACCTGGTTGTACGAGGTGCCGATTTTCGGCACACAGGTACTTGGACATGACCGTAACTTAACACAACACTAATTACACCAAAAAGAGGTGGCACAGCGAAACCAGGTGGAAATTTAGTTTGGGCGGCGTAATTGAATGGGAACCGGTTTTATCCGTCAAAGGCTGTCAAGAGAATACCACTCGTCGTGGGAGGTACGCACTTTGCAGGTAGGAAGGGACCTGTGGACGGTACTTTCAGTTCGAACAACTTTGCGATAGGTGGCTACAAAGCTTAGAAAAAGATTGTTGTCTACAGGACTTGGGGTGTCGGCGTTTCCACATCCAAAAGGAGGCTGATCAAAAAAGGAAGCACACCACATAAACTTCTATACTCAAACGCCGATTGTCCAGTGATTCAAAGTTTCATTGTAGTTTTCTTTAGATTTATATTGGTCACTTTCTGGACCGTCCGAATCTTTCTTCATGAAGTACAGACTGCGTGCCATACTGGTCCGGAAATATCATCGACACGTACGAAAGGGACGAAACGTCTTTGGGCGGAATTCTTCCTAACAAAATTAGCTTTTCAGTTCGTCCCATCGGCGCTAACATATGTAGGCGTTACTTGCACGAAAATAAACGCGCGCAGAGCGCAAAGCGGCAGTGTAGAATATGTCAGGCGTGCCGACACAGTGGCAGACATGATCGGGAGACCAAACTTCTCGCGTCGTACGGCACGGGTCCATCGTTGTCGCAGTCCCACAAAACATCGGCTAGTTGAAAAACAGTGAAACTTTGTCCCCACGAGAAACGACGCATAAATATTGCAGCACTTAACCATGCAGCAGTTCATGCTGTCAACCCAGCGCAACCGTACCGCTTCGACTTCAATGCGCGCGTGGTTTCGTTTCGCTGGGGTTCTCACTGCCTACCTCCGGTAACGGCCGCGCGGCGGCGCGCCGGTCGCGTTGCACGGAGTGTTACTAATAAGAAGTTTCTTATAACTTCTCGTATAATTTCATATTGTTCTTCTAGTCTTATAAGGTACTTATATGCTTTGATATGATCTTATCTGAGCATATGGGTTTATTGGACCAAAAAAATGTCTTATACATATAAGATTTTCCACTAGGGTCCCGAAGATGTGTTAGAAGAACATTATATATCCATCGATATATAATGTGATCGATATATATTCGGTGTTGTGCACTTATAGATATTTGCGTCACTCATACGTATTCAAGCGTAATCAGTGAAATTTAAAGAGTTCGAACCGTACGAAGGGATATTTGAAGCAAACTTGGTCGGGATGTTTCTTCGTCTAAAATACGTTCATCGAAGCCGTGTCTGAACTTTGTTGTACCAAAAGCCTCTCAGTAAATTCAGGCGGATCACTGGAAAAGATAAGTACTCTAGTCAGTGACAGGCTAAGAAGAATTCAGGGGAAACTCGTCCCATGCATTATCCACTTTAGCAGAGCGAAAGTCGGAGAGGATGTGATCCTCCTCCCCAGCGTTCACTTCGCTGAAATGGAAAGACATGAGAGGAGCTTCCCCTCAATCCTTAGGCACACGGAGTGTGGCAGGTTCCTGTCGATCATCACTCCTCTCCGTTGTGATCTACATGAGCATTGTACTGGCGTGAGCTCGTGTAATCACTGCGGGGTGCTGCACGTCAAAGACCCCAGGTTATCAGTAGCATTCCGAAGGTCAAAATTGTCCGTCTGCAGCGTAGATGTCACAAAACCTTCGGGTAGACTAACCTCTAGCTCTCTAAATATTCATACACCACATTTGACTTCAAACTAGCTGATGCACATTGTGTGCAAACAGGTGCAGCGTGCACGCAAGAGGGATTTTGGCGTGCTTGGGTTCGTACGTGCTGCCCCCTGCACGAGAGAGAGAGAGAGGGAGTAGAGACATGATGACATTGAGTAACCCTTTGTACACCGTGTAACTTGGACGTGGGCTGCATAGTAAAGTATACGATAGCGAGTGAATAGGGTCAGTATCTTGCCGCTGAGCGTTCGCGCAGTTTGCTCGTATGCAAGGGACTCGCGCTATTTTGTGTCGCTGTAGAGCAGGGGCCTCCAAACCCCAGTGCGTTAAAATTAATTTATTTGGCTACGATTACGAAACGGTCAGGGCACATCACAGGTGATGGAGATGTTCACGTGCGTTAAGAAGACAAGCATGTCGATTTTTAACGGTTGCTAAGCGGAACAGAATTCGGATTTTAACGCGGTCGCTTTTTTGTGAAAACTGCACGATGCACGAATCATGCGGTAACAGCGACACCAAGGCCGCTAGTCCCTGATATTGCCTCCACCGCCATGCCCCGGCCCTCGTCTGGTTCTTGGTTCGTCTTCCGTGAGAGGGCGAGCTGCGGGCTGGAGATGCGAGTACTTATTGGTAACATACACCTACTTTAGTTGTCGGCGGCGCGAAGTTGGGGGCAGATGCCCCTTGGTTCACTCTCAGAAAAAAAAAAAAAAAAAAAAGTATATTCTTACACTCCTTCTCCCATATAAGACACCAATACCTTCAGGTCGACATACAGCGCACTGGCGTCAAACCGACGGTACCAACTTTCACAACCATCTTAATTGCCGAGTGGTACAACTTATTCAAATAGCTAATCTGCGTGCTACTGAGTACAAAAAAAAAAAAAAATCGGTGTTTTCCTGACCTCTACTGCAAAATCCTAGTTTCTTTTTTCTTTTTTCTGTAGTCTTTGATACGAGTTTTAGCAGTTTAATAAATTATATCGCAACGTTTTCAAGCCCCTCGTAAAAGCTGGGGCCGTCAGTCCCACGTCAGTGCGCTGTATGTACGTCGAACTGAAGATTTGGGGTGTCTTATATGGGACAAAAGGGTGTAATACCACTTATAAGAGCGTACTCTTCAAATCAATTCGTTTGAAAATGGACGCTCCCGTAAGTTTGATATGAAATGTATTTGTTCTGTTATTATTTGAAGATGCGGTAAGGGGTGGACGACGTGACTTTCGAAGGACTCATATATAACACAATCACTTTGATTTGTCCTTTCTTCTTTTTTTTTCTTTTTTTTTTCCTTGTAGTTTTTCGAGATTACTAAATTCTGCGAAATGGAAGCAGTGCAAATGACAAAACCATGCAGCGAATTCCAATCTGCGAGCACGTTTCTTGCATGGCGTCAGCTTGAGGCGCTTCCCACGCCATGGAACGCACGCACACGCACGGGTACAGGCGTGGGCAAAGCGGAACCCGTCTAAACCTCTTTTTGTCCCAAGCGATCCAGTCGGCCTGCCGTGCGCCGTCATCCATCAAAGACCTAAGCGGCACGTGGGTATTGGCTCCCCTTTGACGGAGCTTACTCGCTAAACCTTTCTTCCTTTTTCTGTATTTATTCCCTGCTCTCTTTCTTTTTTGCATTTTATCTTTTTTGAGACGTCCACAGGATCTGGCCGTCCAGATCCTGTGGATTCAAGGGCGCCGCCATCTTGAATTGTCGTCACTTCCAGCATGGGCGAAAACATTGTTTTGCCGTCGCCACGCCAATAGAAGGCATTTAGGACATAAACGTAACCGTCACACATTCTCGTTTTGACTCCCGTCTATTTTTTTACTATTTGCAGGTTGAAACGTTTTGATATTTTTTCGTCGCCCATACCGGATATGCCTACTTGGCGGTCGGGGGCGAGAGTAAGCAGAAAAGGTCTATACAGTTCGTCCGTTGTAGTAGTTTTATCTAAAATCATGTGCTTTTCGTCCCCCCCCCCCCCCCACCCCCCACGCACACACATATTTTTGTGTTGCTCTAATAATTTTGTCGCAGTGCTCATAGCAGCACGACACCCGGCATAAATATCTTGGTAAGCATTTTTTTTTCTTATACTAATTGAATGTGAACGCAACTTACGAGACCACGTTAACCAGACATTGTGCGTTTATAAACGTTCATCAGCACCGTAGAAGGACAGTAGGCAGTCCTTCCATCGCTTCCCCGAAGAAGGTCTTGCCTCTGGAAGCTCGCTTATGCCAACACATTGCCGCCGGTTCTAAACGTGGTCAATAGAACTCGGGGCAAACCATTTGGAGTCCAATGCTTGCCCTGCTAAAACCCGAGCGTCGCGCGTTGAGCTGGAACATGGCACGGCACGACCTGTTTTAGACCGCCATATTTAAGTCGTTTTCACGGGTCAGAGCGAACAAAGGCCGCCGTCGTGGTTAGCGTCTCTCCATCGTTTTCATCCTTACTACCGTTTTTCGATCCAAAAACACACACCAAAAACCGGCAAAAAGAAAGAAAAAAAAACTGGTTCTACGGGAAATGTGTCCAGCTGCACGTTCGAGGGCGCTTCCATGCCTTCACCAGCGGCACCCCCTGCAGCCGCATATACCCGATCCCTGGCCGAGCAGCGAGCAGTACCTGGATGCCCTGTTGTGTACGCGTCCGCCCCTGACTGCGACGAGACAGCGCCGGCAGATCCCTCGCCTTCGCCCTCCGAGTTGGCACAATGGTGCTCCCCTGACTGGCGCTATTTTGCCACGACAGCTGAAAGAAGCCATCGCTCCCCTCGTTATTCTTCATTCGCGTTCTTTCTTCCTTTCTATTTTACTTTTCGTTTTTTATGTTATTTTTTTGTTTTTTGTTTTTTTCTTTTCTGCTTCTACCTTCGTCTTCTTCCCCTTTGCTGCGTGTCTCACTCGCCTATTCTTTGGCCGCTTCGTTTTCGGGATGTTGCTGCTGTGTGCTGAGCTGGCTGAGCCCTCCGTCATCCTGGGTTGTCCATGATCCTGTGTGTGCAGTTCGCGGAGCTTTCCTTCGCTGTCTTTTGTGTCCCAATCTTTTAGATTGCGGGTTGTAGGAAAGCATACTATTCTTCAGCCAACGGAAGCGCGGGAACTTGGCTGGATGTCTCTTACCTGTTTTGTTGTTGCCGTTCCAAGATGCTTTTGCTACACATCCATATGGATAGATAGGACGACAACTGATAAGAACATACTTTATTCATGTTTTTGGAGTTTTTCATACGATGATACCACACAGGATGATGGTGTTTACAGGACGTTGTGATCATGCGTTTACTCATACATAGCTAAGTTTAAAAAATAAAAGAAATTACTATCATGAGCCTTATATATGCTTAAATTGACGAAATACACAAGATATTACACAATTACTATAAGAAAAAACAAAGCAAATGGGGTCATGCACTACATTATACACTACTACTTGTCTTCTGAAATCTAAACAATACTATAGGCAAAAAAAAAAAAGGAAATAGGTGCCTTAACTAGCATGCATCTTCGTTCTTCCCCATGCTTCGTTCCCGGTTCCGGTCATCGCGTGGGTCCTGCGACGTGGGCCGCGTAGATAGAAGATGGGGAGGGGTGACAGGAAGAATTGCGGACGGCATGTCTGCGAAGCGGGTGTGAAAACCCGTCCGAATGAAGTGGGAACCTGCAGGGTCGGCGGCAACACACTTCATCAACTTCCCCTTGTTGGGCAGGGCGTGGAGCTTGGCATCCTTCAGCTGGGCTAGCTGGAATCGGAGAGAATGCATCACCTTCGATCGCTTTCGAGGGGTTATTACTTGGCTCCCGGCTGTGATGCTTGCTCCCTCCGGTCCCAGCTCACAGGCTACGTTGAGTCGCCCCGATGCCTTCCTCCCTTCCGTCCAGACGCTTCGCAACTGCGTTGCGGGCATCCGGAAATATCCCACGTTATGGCCCGACAGGTAGAGCTCCGCGTCATGCAGGTTACAGTCTTGACGCAGCCTCGCTTTCACAATGCCCATCAGGTCGTCCAGAGCAATCTGGGCAACCTCCGGGTCCAGCGTGGTAAGCAGCTTGAATACAGAGTCCACCCGGCAGACGTTGCTCGTCTCTGCCGCGCAACGGATCCCGCAGGCCCCGGCCCTGCTGCTGCCGTAGATGTAGTCGTTTGATGCTCCAGGTGGCAGGTACAGAGTCCGCTTGATCAGTGGCCGGAGCGCCTCGTCCAGTCTGGCCCATTCAGTCTTGCCGACGGTCCCTGCCCTCATCAGGTGGTGGAGCGCCGGGTACAGGAACGTCTTGATGGCGTCCAGCCTTTGCCACGGGGCAGCATGGAGCCGAGGATCCTGGTGCCCAGTTGGATGGCTGCGTCCACGTCCGATTCGTCTTGCAGGATGTTGAACCCGACTACCTGCCGAGACAGGTAAAGGCCTCGAAGTCCCTGATGACAGGGATGGGGGTGCCGTTCATGAGGAATTGGCTGCCCCAGGGTCCCACAGGTGAGCAGCCGCTCGAATGCAGACTGCGGCACTTGGCGGCGTTGAGGGATAGGCCAGCCGCCCAGCTTCCTCCTTGATCAGGTTTATGCTCGCCTGCAGGATCGTCGGGTCTCGAGCCAAGGGGGTCAGGTCGTCCGCGTAGGCGAGTATGCGGTGGTCTGCAGTTGTGTCCTGCACCTTCCGGATGACGGGGTCCACGACCAGATCAAAGAACAAACCCCTCAGCGGACAGCGCTGTCGTATGCCGCAGCGCATTGGGATGGGATCCGTGCAGCCGTCGTTAGTCACAACGCTGCTGCTGCTCTCGTGGTACATGTCCTGAACCAGCTCCGCGAACGCCTCGCCTGCACTCATTCCGCGCACAGCGTCCACGATGGCGTTGTGGGGGACGCAGCCAAACGCATTGCTGAAATTCCAGAAATGCTGCGCAGCGATCCCCGCTGGTGGTCCGTTCCTCGTCCATGCGCCTCTGCAGTAGGTACGTAGTTGTGCTCAAACACACCATCGTACGGAAGGAATCTCTTCTGCGTCCTGCTGAAGAAATCGTGCTCCAGCAGCCACGCCTGCTGACGGGCTGCCAGAACTCCCAAACACAGTTTGCTGGCCGTTCTCAGGAGAGAGATCCGACGCCAACTGGTGATCTCGGCTGGGTCTCCCTTCTTGGGGACTATAGGATCGTGCGGGACTGCCACAACGAATCGGGGATGGCCCTGTACTGGAGGCAGATGTTAAACTCCGCTGCGAGGAAACGACGACCGGGATCGACAGCTAACGAATGGTGGTAGGTCAGCCTGTCGTCCCCGGGGGCCGTGTTCTCGCAGCGACGGGCCTTTGACAGTACTTCATGTTCCGCCGTCATTGTTAGACTTTGATCTTAGACAAAAGGCCGAGAAGCGATAGAAATCAGAACGACAGAAGCTAGAACGATAGAAGTTCGTACGACAGGAAGAATTGCGGACGGCATGTCATCGAGCAATGTGCTTTAGTGAACACTTCAAATGTGTCGAAACCATGCATGAGACTAGCAGGCCAAAGCGGAGATTCAAGAGAACTGCAGCAGCGACGCTGTACATCGGCAGAGAACAGGAATCACGCCTTATAAGGCGTGATTCCTGTTCTCTGTTCTCTCCCAACTTTTTTGCAGGGTCGTTAGTCAAGACTCGAAAGCGGACTTCGAGTAGTAATGAGAACAGCATAAAAACCGGCAATTATAAAAACGCAGTTTTTTTTTTATGTATATGCATTGGGGCCGCTGATGGATATATTGGTCAATAGTTAATGCACAAACCGGTGAAGATAATCTAATTTGCCAATAGGACAAGTTTATAAAAGAAGTCTGTATTAATTTTAAACAGCTCCTAAACAGAAAGAAAAAAAAAAAGACGGAGCTTTTTGCAGCATTGTGTTGTACCAGGAGCTGAAGCTCCTTGAATTAAAACACGTATATGCTGCACGGCCGTGAGTGCTGTGGAAATACCTATCAAAACGACCCGCTCACGATCGCAGCTTCAGTTACGTGCGCGACCAAAAGCCTCGCAGTGGGAGGCCTCCCATAATTGATGAAGAGCTCAGTTTTGCGTCATTATAGTCACTCACAGGGTGAGAAGGGCAGTGCGCATGTTTCGAACTCCCGGCTTCCAGTACGCGCTTGTTGCCTTCCGTCGAGCTTTGCTGCGCATGCGCGCTCGAGGCTTACGAAACGCCGAAGCGCCATCGAAGGCATGAGGCCCACGCTAGGGACAAGACAACTGAAACACATCCCATGCCCTTTTTATCCCGTCAGTGACAATATCAGGTACCAATCGGCTTTATTCGATAAAAAAAAAAGCTCTCAGAAGGTTATCTTTAACAATATGTCACTGTTCAGCTCACGATCGCAATCACTAAAGCTTCCATCGTGCTCCTTACGCGTTCAATCTAACTTATCGTTTGCAACTGATGATCTGTAGCGGGAACCGCCACCATTGGGGCAGACTGAGGTCGTCACTCGACGTGTAGGACTCAGGAGGGACCGTAGTGGTGCGCCACCAAATCATCTCCCCGCCCATAGACGATGAGTCTAGGGGGGCGGCGAGATAAAGCACCTTGTTTCTGTAGTTGTTACAATTACATCAATTTATCGACATAAAAACAACGCGACATATTAAGTTCCACAAAAATTTCTCATCTCTGCATCTCGACGCTGCATCACACGTACGGGTGAGAGGATGAGTTGGTGGCACTTGTTTCCTAGCCTACCAATGAAAACTGTTTGCAACTAAGCCCGAGTCACACTGGCGGGTGATCTGTAAGCCAGCTGCTTCGATAACTAAATATAATTTCTAAATCAGAATGAATTGTAATCGCAGAATGTCCTAGGCACGGCCACTGGAACTCAGAGTGCCCAGTGAACGAATGCTAACCGGACGCGTTGGTCGGCTTAAATGTACAAATATTGAGGAAAAAAACTTTTTTTTTTTTCGCACAATGGTTTGCATATACATACTTTTCTCTGAAGCGTCTCGGTGATCTTAGGGAAGTGCCGACCTGTTCAGTGCCGAGGCCGACGACACGTGATTACAGGAGCAGTGCTAAAAGGTATAGCGTGTAACAAACATAGCGGCGAAGCACCAATCAGAGCTAGATGTTCAAAGCAAAACATTTTAACTCTTGAGTATTCGGCAGAGGGGACAAACGTATCAAACCATCTCTCTCGCATCTGCTCTCTAACTTCGAACTGAGAGTCGCTTTTGCACAGTCTCCGGGTCAAAAAATAGAAAGAAGCCTCGCGTGACAAAGTAGCCTAGTGTCACGACACTAATGTACGCACTGGCAGATGAAAGCAACCTATGCTGTTGCATTTTTTATCCTAAGCCCTTGTGGTGTTTATGTCCTTTGTTATGCTGCATAAAACTTACGAGATGAAATATGTAGTGGGCCTCTTGCCGCCAATTTCATGACCAACATGTCGAGACATTATTTTAGCTTCTTTGCGAGGCCCCACTTAGCCTAAACATTACTGGTGTCAAAATGGTTCACACCATCGATCCTATGTGCATGCAGCATGAGCGTTTGTAAGGGTCGTTTGGCCTCAGTACGTCAATGCACAAGGAAATGCTACCTTTACAGGGAATAACGCTGTAGTCAATACGAAACGTTCCTGAAGAACAAAAAAAGTACTTAAGCAAATATTTTATTTATTTGAATCTGGTGACTTTAACCCTATTACAACCTTCTAGAATATGTCTTACGTTCCTGAACTATGGTAAACGGAAATTAAAGATTTTCCGGACATTTCCCGCAAAACCCATTGATAACAAGTATGTCGGGTCTAGGAATAGAAGTGGATGTTTCTGACTTTATTTTAGTAATATTACACATCAAACTATTACCCCCTACACTTCTTCCGAAGAATATTGCAGTTTGTAAAAATGTTAAGCTAAGAATTTTTTTTTTAAGTTTTTTAGTTAACTTTTAGGAGAAGGTTCAAGGGGCGAATGCCTTAGAATATCGGGAAAGTGTAGTTAATACTGTTTCGTGGGACGCGCCATTCTCAAGTGTAAGTATCCCAAAACCTTGATGCAGAAACGCAGTTCCATCGTTCGATGAGAGGCACTATACTCTAAGCTGTCTTCTTTTCTGCTTTTTTTTTTCTTTTTTTTTTCACATGCCATGATGAATAGCAGCTTACCGTGGCGTCTCCATCATTAAGACTGCGGGCACGAGAGTTCAGAAAAATGTTTCCAACAGCCTATTTCAACGCAAAGAGGTCGCTAATTCATATGACTTGTAAACACTAAGTAAAGTACCTTTAAGGACAATGCGCGACATGCGCAGTGCGCATGTCGCGCTACCCTGCGCACTCTTCACTAACCTGCTTAGGTTAGTTCCCTAAATGAGCACTCTCCTCCACGCTAATAGTGCGAATAGGGAGTTTTTCGTAGATCGTTTTCGCCGTCCTACTCTCCGCAACGCGCTACGATACTCAGAACTCTACAGTCAAGGCCATGGGCGCGCAGGCGCAGTAGCGGCTTCTTCGTTGCGGAGGGCTTAGCGGAGGGGGAAATGCGGTCTACGAAAACTCACTATTAACAAGCTCTCACCTCTTAAAAAAAGCGGCGATTCTTTGTTTGCGCTAAGTGTCGCGCCCGACGCCCCCAGATATCCCCCTCCCCAGAAGTAATTTTAAACGAGCACCGCAAGCAACAGGTAATCGGGAAGCACCCCCGATACAACCCCCATTCATACCAACACGCAGGGGAGGAGAGCCCCACCTATCGAAGCCAGGAACCAGTGTCGAACAGAAAAGCCGGGAGGCTTCACCCCGGCGAGTCCACACACACACACACCACAACCAGGAGATCCCCGCAGAGGGCCCGGCAGTAGGGCATCCACGCAAGCATTCCACGTCGGCGCGGTGTCTGCGAAACGCAGGGAATCCCCCTACCACGGGGACGGACTGGCAGCAGGTGGATCCATTTAGTGAACCGACCCGTCGTAGGGCTGCGAAGGGCAGCGTACGATGGTCGGGGTTGGCCGGGGTCGGCCGGGGGAAGACCGTACTGACCGAGGGTATTCCACCAGCGCGTGCGAAGCGCGTGCGAGATGCCGCTGAGAGGAAGACCCCCATCGCACCGCCGTGCACGAGCCGCGGGGTGGGGACCGGGTAGGGAGGGACATGGGAACGGGGCCCCGCAAGTCGACCCAGTCCCCAGACTACCCCTGCCTGCCCGCCCGCCCGCCCGCCCGCCGGCCCCATCGTCGGAGGCGCGGACCTTGCCCCCACGGCGAGTTCCCTCCGACCTTGGGGTGCTCGGGGATGTCTGACAAGGAGGAAGGGCTTTTCCGGGTCTGTCCCCGCTGCGGGGTGTTTTGAGGGGTCGATGAGTTGCGGAAGCGGGGTGGTGGCTAAATACGGCGAGAGCAGCGGCTCGACCCCACCTCGATGTGCCGTTCGGGAGAAGGCGCGTTTCACTGGGGACCCCCCCAGGAGCACGGAGTCCTGGGGAGATGCCTGCCCGCCCACGGGTGTCCTCCACGAGGAGTGGCAGGGGCAGGACTTACCTTGCAGACGTACCCCGTGAAGGATCCATGGGCAGGTGACGCAAGGTAACACCTGTGCTCGAGGAATCCACAACAGCTGCTCGGTCAGGGTGATCCTTTGATAACGCGGCAAGCAACCTCCGCCTACATCTGGGTTTTTTTTTTTTAAAGAAAAAAGGCTTAGTGGATAAAATCTCGCTTAAAAAAATGTTATAAGCAGGAGTAGTCTCTCGACACGGCTGGAATGCTGAAATTTCGACAGTTTCTTCACGAGCATCTTAGTGTAACTGAGACGGTTTGTAGTCGCTGTCTATTATAGATTTTGACTTTTGATCCCAAACATTTGAAAAGAATAAATTTCCTCGGAACCAGCAGAGAGTTTCACATTTTGTTGTGAACTGCTCGCAGTCAACGAAATTTGCTATTAACTGCTACTCTGACTCGTCTCTCAAACATTCTCCAGTGGGATATAATGTAACTTCAGAGTGCATACGATAATTGTTACATGTTAATCAGTGAATTACAACCAGAAGCCTCTCTATAGCCTTGACATATGAAGCATTTTTCTGGATATTAACTTCTCTTGGTGTTGTTTAATCAATTTTCCTACACCATATCTAGCTGTTCCACTCCTGCCAGATATTTATATCTGGGCGTGTGCGTAATTAAGCAGTGTAACTTACGTTAGCAAGAACGTTTTAATCTCACACCCATTGCCCGCCCTCCCCCCCCCCCCCCTTCCCCCCTCCCCCTCTCGGTAGTAAGTTCCACCTCTTTTTTGAGCTGGCACGTCTGTACCAAGGCCTTCCGATTTCTACTGCAGGACAAGTGCACGAACAGAAAGGTGATTGAACTAAATTGGACATCGCTAAGAATGGATTCCATGAGTGCTTCGACGAGTTTCCGCTGGTAGAAGTGTGTTGTTGGGTTGTGCAAGTGGGACCCGGTTTGGAGGAGGATGGACTTTTTGTAAATCCAACAACTACTCGACCCACTTCCAAAACCTTCGAATCCTACCCTGTATATCCATAATTACACATAGCTCGTTAAACTCGCTGTACTTGTCTTACCTTGTATGGTCAAGCGAGTAAAACGGACCTCGTTGGACAATACGAGGAAGCGTACACATTATTAAACAACTCTTGGCATTGACGGACGTTAAAGTCGGCCTTGTTTTTTTAAGCTTTCAACGGTAAATCCTCCTCTCAACCTTTCAAAATGTTCAGAGCTTATGGGTGTCAATCGATTCGCCCCAAACAGAAAACAAGGCCTTTGTTTACAAAGCCGTGGCTTGTAGCACGTTAAGAGCACTTCTTCAACCTGAAAAAAAAAAAAAAGGTAACCACAGGCGAGTCGATATATAAGCTTCGTCCCGTTTCAAAACGGTCTGTTTTCCCAAGACAGAAGCAGCGGCCCTCCAATGGCAATGTGCACGTTGCGCGGGTTTCGATCGCTTCCGAGCTTGCTGAAATAACAAACCATGCGCCGAGAGAAAGCAGCGTTGCTACTCCAAGAGTCGCATAACACGCACACGGCAAACAAAGACAAACGGCGACGACCACGATCGAGGTGCGAGGAACGCGGGAACAACGCGGAGCCGCGATAGCAAACGGGCGGCACGACCATGGGAAGTAGGCATCGAGTACGACGAGCCCCGCGATACGACGTGAAAAATGCTCCAACGTGTCGCTGTTCGTGTTATCGGCGACTTTGTACACTGCTGCTACCTATAAAGGATCTGTTGGGTGCGTGGGTTTTTACTCTTTCTGAATTGAAATCGGACTGTCGTGTCCACAATGTATCAGGAGAAAAACGTGACTGGAGTTGTTAACTTTCCTTCGGGCGGTCGGTGGTATTCAAATTAAGTTGCTCTTGTTTCTTTCGTGGTTGCTTTGGTAATGTTTATTTACGTGATTTATTAACTAAAACTCCTATAGATATTTTTTTTTTTGAGTGAGGACATTTATGTGCATGCTGAAACACAGATTGACCTGGAATCAGTGGGTTGCACTTTTATAGGAAACGTTGTAATTGGCCGTTGTCAGGGTTACAGCGAAAGGCGACGAGGCAGGTGGATAATTCTTTAAGTACTTTACAAAACTCGTTGGTTCTGTTCGATGTGTCTGCACTGCTTGTATCTATATACAGAAATTAACCGGTGTCTGCTATTAGCGGCGAAGTGTCTCGGTGGCGCCATCTTCTGATTTCCGTTCGTGACGTCACGACCAGGATTTGCCTCGCCGTGATTGGCAGGATTTGCCTCTGCCTCGCCGTGATTGGCAGAATAGGCCTCGCCGCGAACCGGCGATTCCTGGACAGGCAGGAAGGCATAGGATTTGGCCAATGACGAACTTCGACTACAGCGAGACTTTTGGTCGTGCGCGTCGCCAACAGACCTTTCCGGCGCTTATCACCCGGGCGAAAAATGCCGAGACGCTGGGCTGTGGGCGCATGCGCGGTGTCTCATATCTCGTGGAAGAAAGATATGAGACGCTCAGAACGCCTTCCATAGGCCAGTAGACAAAGATGGCGGCGAGCAGAAGGTGATTATTGAAAAGGACTTAGTCACTGAAAAACTTAGGAAAGGCCAGGCATGGCGAGCCTCCGAGTTAAATGCGATCGATGCGCAGACAATCGAACCCGCGGCATCAACTGGTGGGGACGCCGAAGAACGAATCTCGAACAAAGAAGTCTGAAGACAGAAGTAGATCACGCCCTGCGAGCAGACAAAGGCTTTGAGTAGAATTGGGCTTAACCATAGTACACATATCGTAAGTTTTCGATTACGGGAAATTTTAATCGAGGAAGAAGAAAATAGATTAATTTTCGATACTGTGATAGTTTTAACAAACTTAGGGGATCTTTTTTTTTTAGTGCCGCCGTCGGCATACGTGCCTACAGGGGCGGGAGGTTTCCCCAGGTGCGTTACGAGAGGGAACTACTTTAATCAATTATTTTGTAGTTTAATTTTACTTTTCCTTTAGAATAATAAACTGGGCGATGCAATTATAGTGTTTCGGTTATTTCAATTACTTTCATTCGATTTTTTCTGGCTCTGCATAGATTTTGTTTTACTTCCACGCACAATTAGCACCGAAACAATAGTAGACGAAAGAAAAAGATCGATGATTATCGACCAGTTTCTTTCATCGAACGTGGAAAAGCATAATCAAGCGCGCAACGTCGTATGCCAGGTACGGTACATTCAACAAATAAAACGCTAAACTAGATGTGTTTATTAGAATAGCCTCAGTGGAAAATAGGGAAAGTAGGCGCAACTTGAAATGACCGCTAGAGTCACTGAAAACTTAAAAAATGCCGGGCGTTGACTATTAAGTTCGTTCTTGCTACGTGATTCGTAATTCAGCACTCGTATTTGTTAATGCCGCAATCCTATTGAAGAGACGTACAGCAATTACATTTTAGGTAATCGCGCAATTTCCTTTCAATTAATCAACTAATACCTTACAGGTCATTTCAAAGGATGGTAATCATTAATAATATATACATATATATTGATCATCGCTGACCAAGACAAATGCGCACGAGACTTATTAAAACCGATTATGCGCACGGTTAGTCATTGCCTTAATTCGTTTGGGTATACGTTGCACTTTTTTTGTACATGTTCTTAGAGTATATCTCCGAAGATGTCACGCGAGCTGTGTCCATGTGCATGGTCGAACCGAATTAATGAGATCACAAGAGTCCGGGCACGCAGGGTGCGCGGCCCGAACCCTCTATCAATCATAAAACTCAATCAATCACGCAGTTCACGAGCTCCTCTCAAACCCATTAGATGATAGGACAGACCCGTTGCACTCTAGTTCAATTTTTAAAATGGACGTCCTTTGTTGTTTGGGACGTGAAGGACAGACACGCCGCAAAAGCAGCGGCGCCATTTGCATTTTATTGCGTGATTGCGCGGGATGCATTATTCCGCGAACGCAGAAAAAGGCTGCCCTCTATTGTCGTGGCTTTTCTTTAGAAAGGACGACGAGCCAGCAAGCACGAATGCTTGCAACGAGGCTGTTAAAGCAGTCATGAAACGATATTGGGTTAGAATGTTCGTGACTTTGCAGAGGCGTATACTGGTCCTAATCTGGCCCAAGTATACGCGCACAAACCACCATTGATTCGGAAGCTGCTTTGTCGCGGCGAAATTGCGAGGATAAAAGGGGACTATAGATTTCATTTTTTGCCTTTGCAAATCTTGATGACGTAATTGTGGGATCGAAATCATCCGCCTGACGACCGTCGAGCACGGTTCATGGATTGGACACGAGAACTGCGTGTGCACTCGACGGCGTCTCGTAACAGACGATGCCTCGGCGGACACACGGGTAGTGGCTCGTTTCCGACCACTGCGGTCATGAGAATAGCCGAAGTCTAATAGCGCCTGGAGCTCAGCACGCGTTTTCTAGTTTGCCAACCCCAGGGCGTGACTATGATTCACAATGGTGGCATAGGATAGGCACCAGGCCACGTGGCCGCTTGTGCTGGATCCGAGTTGAGGAGGCAAACGATGCTCATATCTCTCGAGTTTTTCTTTTATTTTTTTTTTTTTTTTGGGGGGGGGGGCGACTGCCATTGCCTAGAAAGAAAAACTAAGACAAGTTTATTCAGTTATTAATGTTGGAGAGTTATTCTAAGTAGTATTTGGCGAATGTAGAAAAATCGTTTTATGGTTAATTTAAGATTTTTCCGAAGACATAGCCGCCTGGAAAAAAGGTTGTGTCCGACAGGCTGCGTCTTTATTGCATGCATTTATTTTTCTGTCTCAAACGCGTTTCGCCCAGAGACTTTAGTTTGCGACTGAAGAGAATTCTTTGTGCGCTCTTTCCAGACTTGTGCCTATCTCAAATACTCTACTCAAGATACTGTATTTCAAATACTTTCTGAAGTATCTTGGTATCTTGCAAATACTTTTGATCGAGAGTATTTGATACTCTATTTTAATTACATTTCTGAGTATCTTGTACTCATTATCTCAAATACATTTTTTACATTCTGCCATTTTCCGAGTCTTTCGGTATGGAGTGGCATGGGCGTGGCACGAGCAAACGTGAACATTGTTTCAAACAACCAAATCCTGTTGTTAGCTCGGATTAGCTACGGTGACTTTGATTGAGCTAGTGAAAAAACATCGCTTTTTTTGCCGATTGTGACTCATATTTCAACCCAAAGTCCGTAAAATGAAGGTTATCCCCTCTCCTTCCCAAAGGCACCTTTTGTTTCCTAGAGTTTCCCCCGAAAAATCCTCAAACAAAAGGGGTGGTTTTACAGAAGTAAAGATTGCCACATTGAGGTGCAACGCACACAGGGAAACGACCTACGACAACAATGCAGACATGAGTGTCAAGAAAATAACAAATAAAAGAAATTGAGAAGTGTACAAAAAGAAAAACATTTTTGTTTTGCTCGTTGTATATTTAACCCCGCTACGGCAAAACGTCGAGGTTTTCTTTTGTTTAATTTCCTTTTGCTGTCAGTCCGTCACTTATTGCTCTCGCGAACACTGTCTGTAAGCGAACATTGATAAGCAGAGAACGGGACAGGAAACGAACTAAAAGCTGGATCACCTCTCAAAATACCAACAAAGCGTCCCCCGACGTTGAGTTCCTTTCTGAACGCAACCTACTTGAAGAAGGTGGGACCACTGCCGTCCGTATGCCAAGTTCGTTTTTAGTGAACTCCCCATATAGAGAATATAGATTGTACTTAAACGATATGTCTAAGGTGCTCCGAAGGACGTGATATTCAACGAGAACCTTGTCGTGTGATCGAGTTACGAATGTTCTACGCGCCGAACGTTCAACGCCGAATGTTCCAGAAACCCACGCGGGTACAAAAGGTGCTCCGCGGGGCGGTTCGGAATCAGTCTCGCCTCAGCGTTCGATCCCGCTGTTTCGCCGACATCGACGCCTGCGACGCTAGCCTTTCTCTTTGGGCACAAGTTCGCCCCATTGAACGTTTAGTTTCTTCACCTATTCGCCGCCTCATCATTTGTCATTCGTGACAATATCCTGCGCCTCATAGTTGGACTGCATAAAATAGCCCTACAATTTTTTTGCCAGATTTGTGCAACTGTATAATTGTCGTTGTCACTGACGTCGATACAAATTACGCAATGCGGAAGTATCTTCAAAAGTAATTGAATTACATTTCTAAGTATTTGTACTCTACTCAAGATACTTACAGTGAACGTAACTTGAGTAGTATTTTAAATACTTCATGAAGCAGGTATTTAGTAACTTAACTTAAATACTTTTATCGAGTATTTTGTCCAACACTGGCTCTTTCTTAGCGGATGGTCATCTCAGCGCTCATTTTTCGCAGTGAAGATCATCTTTTCTTTAAAGCACAACAAAGACACACTTTTGCGGGTTTTTAATCAGCAGTAATCGCGAATGTCGTGCCCACTCAAAGGGCTCACGGTAATAAAAAAAAAATTCATAAATCTCTTCGACACTTTTTCAGTTCGCGTAGATCACCCTTGCAGCCGAGGGGGCAGAGGAGCCATGAGCAGAGAAATGCCTTGGCCGGGAACCAGTTGTTGGTGTAAACCGCCTCACAAGTAGACACAAACAATATCTTACATGATGGAGTTCACGTACGTACAGTGCCTTAATTAGCGTCCTATTTCTACTTGTCGGCCATGCCACTGCAGCCGTTGAAGTCGATCGGTGCGCTGAATGCTTGTGGAAGTTACCCGTGTGCGATTTCTGCTCAGAGTCAGTACACCTTGCCGCCATTCCGAAGTCTAGGCATTCTACACCCACCGAACTCTGCTTTCGTAATGGCTTTTTGTGCGTGTGTGAGTGTTGTGTGTGTGCTGGCGTGCGTGCGTGTGTGCGCGAGCGTGCATGTGTGTGCATGTGTGTGTGGGTGTGCGCGTGTGTGTGTGTTTGTGTGTGTGTGTGTGTGTGTGTGTGTGTGTGTGTGTGTGTGTGTGTGTGTGTGTGTGTGTGTGTGTGTGTGTGTGTGTGTGTGTGTGTGTGTGCGCGCGCGCGTGTGTCTTGTTGCGTAGGTTCTTATTTGAGAGCTGAAAAGATATCGTGATGGACACAGATGGTAGCTATACCTAAACAGGACTTCCAGAAATGTTTCCAGCGACGGAAGAACCGGAAATAGTGTGTGCAGTAACAAGAAGTATGCTTTCAATAAGGTTAAGGAGGTAAACCTAAACTATAGTGCGTTTTTTTTTTTTTTTCCGGCCATAGGTCGGATGTTTTTTTAAACATACCTCGTATAGACCTTTTCGTGTATACTCGCGTTCCCAGTCAACTAATAGGCGTAACCGGTATGGGCGACGAAAAATTTATAAAAGGTTTCAACTATCCACTTGTAAAGCGTAAAAAAAGAAAAAATAGAGGGGAGGCAAAATGGTATCGTGTGACGCCGTTACGCTTTTATCCTAAATGTTTTCTATTGGCGTGGCGACGGCAAAACAATGCCTTCGCTCATACTGAAAGTGACGACAATTCAAGATAACGGCGCCCTTGTGAAGGAGGTGAATATATTTGGTCATTCGTTATATATTAAAATAACCACGCGGAGTAGCCCCGGTGCATCCATCGCCAGTGTCCATCGATACATCTATCGAGAAAATTGCATTGTATCGCTATTAATGCTTTAACGTTATTTGCAATTAATGATCGTCGATGACTGGATGCTCATATATCGCAAAATATATATATTTTTTTTTTTTTTTTTTTTGGGGGGGGGGGGCTTCAACATTTTCGTAGGTGTGTTTAGTCGGTGCGACTTATATGCATACTTTTCTATAAGTATCGACCTCAACTGTGGGAATTTGTCCCGAAGGTTATATTTCTTGTTCCATTTGTTGACGAGAATATTGAAACTCGCTCTCACTTGCGCGTATATTGCGATCATAATACAGATATGCGGGCTTTCCAATGCAGCTTTGCCGCGCCCACCGTTCAGATAGTTCAATGCGACTTATACGAGACTTTTAGACTGGAAAGTACAGTATATAGATAAATGTTTATCACTTGCATGTTCTGCTAAATAGTTGCGATAGTGCATTTCTCTCCTTGAACGGCTGAAGTGAAATAAAAAAAATGACCGCATCTCCACGTGGTGAATGATGTTGATTGGGGCGAAGCTCTGGTGATGCTGATGATACTGATGTTATTGTTCATAGGTAGTGCTGATGGTGCTGATTTTTTTTTTTTTTATTGCTCATAGGTAGTGTTGAGTTCCGGGTTGCGTTTCGACTTCATTATTACTGCTTTATGGTCGGTGAAATGCAGATCCAGTGGTTCTTTTAGCGGATCAGCTTGGATTCGCTAGAAGCCGTGGGAACGCATCTCCACCGCTTAAAGGAGCTGTGCAACGATATTCAATTGGAATGTTTTTCACTTTACACGAGCTTACTGGCACTAGTGGGACTCAAGGATACTCGCATGCAATGCCACTGGCCAAGAAACTCCTTTGTTGCGGTGTAATTTCAAGGACAAAAGCGATCATTTTCATTCAATCTCTCCCTTGCAAAATTCGATGACGTAACGCGGGGATCGCAGTACACCCGTATGACGATATTTGAATGCGGTTCATAGATTGGACCCGAGCATTGCGTGGGCACTCGAGTTAGGCTCGTGATAATTGATAGCTCGAGAAGCATTCGAGTAGTGGCCCGTGTCCAATCGCTGCAACGACGACAATAGCCGAGCCATAACAATGTCTGGAACTCAGCGCGTGTCCTATGCTTTGCCAACCCCAGCGCGTGGCTATGATCAACATTGGCGGCATATAATCGGCTCCAGATCACGCGGCCGCTTGTTCTGGCTGCGAGTTGAGGGCGTGAACGCTGCTCGTTGTTTTTTAATTTTTTTCTGGGACTTCTAATGCGTCGGGTGAAAAACGAAGGCGTGTTTCATAGGTCATTAACGTCAGGGATCCGTTCTAAGCGGTATTTGCGCAAAGTAAAAAAATTGTTGCATAGCCCCTTTAAGTCAACGGTCCATGTCAGAAAGAGAATGTGTGGTATGGAACGTGGTTATATACGCATTTGAGCATTTGACCGCAGCGCCCTCTCGTCTATAAACGTTGAGCCAATGCATGCAAAGTTTAACGCGATTATATACGCATTTGACCGAAGCGCCCTCTCCTGTATAAACGTTGAGCGGCTACATGCAACGTTTCATCCACGACATCCCCAGCTCTTGAGTTACTATCACATATCATAGCCCCCTACTCATCCCGCAGTCGTGGCCGGGGAGAAAGAAGAAGACGCCGTTCGGAACGGCAGCAAGAAATATGATGTCTGGTGGAAACACCGTATCGGCCACTGGCCGAGTTAACTCCGTATCGTCCGACAACAGTACAAACGACTACAAGGTAATCCTTCCCCGTTTTCCAACCGGCAACCTCATTCTAAACTCCGTATTCCTTCATGCCGACATAAGCGCTAGGCCTTACTCAGCGCCAGACTTTCGAGATGCCCTCAAAGACGTAATAGATCTCCGAGACGTAAAGGCAACCGGACAATACCAAATGAGCCACATTTGGATGGTCACCTGCACAAACGCGCTCGCGAAAGCGAAGCTGTGTCAACAAAAAGAACTTCTCGTGAAGGGACGAAAATGTCTGGTTATAGACCCAGACACTCGTGACATCAAGATAAAAATCATTTGGCTGCCAGACCATCTTGAAGACCGACGTGTCGCTGAGGCCCTGCAGGCCTACGGAACCGTGCGGAACATGAGCCGGGAGAAATGGAGATGCCCCGGCATGGAACATATGGACACTTTAAACAGAGAAGTGAGCATCACACTTCACGACGACATCACGATTGAGAAGGTGCCACATCTCTTGAAGATTTTTGGATGCCAGTGCCTCCTACTCGTGCCAGGACGTCCACCTCTATGCCTCAGGTGTAACAGAGTGGGGCATGTACGCCGCCAGTGCAAGACCCCCCGCTGCTTCAAATGTGGAAGGTACGGGCACACGACTGATACGTGTGTCACAACGTATGCAAGTAAGCTCCTTGGACCGAGAACCCAAGAGGCCGAAGAACAAAGTGAGCTGCTTATGGATGTCACGGAGGTCCTTGACGCCTCGGGGCACACACCACTGGAATCAACGATCGAAAAATTCGTGGAACAGGAGCACCCAAGAGCAGCACCTGCCATCAACGAATGCAAGGATGACCCTGGGGGCCTCTCGGAGCCACCACCGCCTGACGAGGACGGCGCGTCATCCTCATCATCAGAGTCTACGATTGTCGGCGAAGGGTCTATAGAGTGCGACGAAGAGCATGACGAGGTGGACGTGGAACCCACAATCATCTCACCGGCCTCTGAGACGTCGAGACCATCTGATGAATCGGAAGGAACTTCAACGCCACGCCCGACCAAAAGTTCCTCTTCCGACGAGCTCCCTTCGAAGAGGTCCAAGAAAGACCGCCAGCCGGCAGGGGTGCGGCACAAGCCGTACTCCAAGCTATACTGGAGAACCTCAAGGGTACCGAGAATAGCCACTAAAATGTCCTGATGTATCCCGCCCTTCCATTACATATTCTAACGCTTAACGTTAGAGGTTTAGGGTCTAGAAGGAAACAATTTCAGCTGTTGCGTCTTTTTGAAAAAGAGAAAGTTGACGTTGCGGCAGTACAGGAAACAAAATTATCTACAGATGCAGGCATCGCGGAAGCATTAGAACCTTTTCTTAAGGATTACGAAATATGCGTAAGCCAAGCCAAAGGAGTCTCTGCCGGATGTTTTCTTTTTTTTCGTAAACAGCTTGAGCTATCATCAGTTTCCATTCTTAATGACCTGGAAGGGCGTCTTATTTCCTGCGACATTTGTTTTAGGCAGATAGATTGGAGCTTTATTTGCCTGTATGCTCCAAATACGCCTAGAGAGAGAACATCATTTTTTGAACTTATTTCGCCGCTTTTCAACACAGATAAAACAATAGTTGCAATGGGAGATTTTAACTGTGTTTGCAGTGCAGACGACCGATCGGTGTCACAAACTAGGTACGACGGAAGTGCCGCTGCTCTACGGAGCACGCTCCAAGACCATAACCTTGTTGATGTTGCTTATAAAAAAGGTGAATCGATACGCTACACCCATTTCCAAGGAACGTCTCACGCACGATTGGACAGAATATATGTCTCAGGTGATATAATCGACTCAATGAGTAATTATCAAGTCAAACCAGTTTTCTTTTCTGATCATTGCCTGGTATCAGTCTCCTTTGGGCCGCGCAGACTCCGAAGTGTTCATCAGCAGTGGGAACACTGGAAGCTCAACCTGAGGCTTCTAAAAGATGAGCAATTTTCAACTAACATCTCCTTAATTTTGTCGAATACATTGCAAAACATTGGCATGCACATCTTTGCAAAATGGGATAGTTTCAAGCAAGAAGTAAAAAACATCGCAGTCGAACGCTCTACAATTGCATCGTACATGAACAAACAACAGCAGCGTGACCTTTTTAAAAATTTAGTAACCCTGCACGAACTTGAATGCTTAAATCCAGGCGCGTACAGCGACGATATTAACATAGTACGAGCCCAGCTTCAAAGATATGAAACCGAAAGGTACCGCGGTGCATTAATTCGCTCGCGGAAGAAACGCTTTCTCCTCGGCGAACAACCTACAAAAAGATCTCTGGATGACGAAAGGCGTAACGCACTGTCAAAGGAAATAGTAGAAATCAACAAAGATGGATTGATACTCACCGACGCCACTGAAATAATTAAATCTTTTCACCACTTCTACACAAATATTTTTGGAAAAGCAATACCCACAAAACAGAAAACCGAAATAGAACAGCTACTAGCACAGATGCCAAAACTTGACGAGGAAGATCGCAATCTAATTGAAGGCCCCATAACATTAAACGAAATTAAGGCCGCCATTAAATCTCTCCCAAATGGGAAAACACCAGGACCAGATGGACTAAGCGGTGAATTTTGCAAAAAGTTCCAAGACATTATATCCCCTGTTTTACTCGCTGTATTTGAAGAATCCTACATACAGAAAACTCTCCCCCCTTCATTTTACCGTGGACACACGGTGTTGCTGCCAAAAACAAAAGATCCTGAAATGCTTAAAAAGATGGAAAACTACAGACCAATATCACTCTGCAACGTAGATCATAAAATTTACGCTAAAGTGCTCAATGAAAGACTTCAGTGTGTAATAGAAAAACTGGTAGGCGAGCACCAAACTTGTGGGATACGCGGCAGAGCAATTCAAACGAACGTACATGTTGCCCGTTCCGTCCTCGAGTCTGTGTCAGAAAATAATGACCAGGTTGCACTTGTACAAATAGACCTCACAAAAGCTTTTGACCGTGTGAGTCATTCCTTTTTATTTGCCCTTCTTGAGCACATAAACCTGGGAGAGACACTTTTGGAAGGAATCCGACTTTGCTACTTGCATAGTTCGACACGACTGAAAATCAATAACACACTTTCCGATGAAATTAAGATCAAATCTTCCGTAAGGCAGGGCTGTCCTCTTTCTCCCCTCCTTTTTGCATTGTATTTAGAGCCCTTATGTCTTAGCATCCTGAAAACAGAATGTATTCGAGGGTACTCTGTAGCAAACGTTGAGGTAAAAGTCCTGGCATACGCAGACGATGTCGGATTTTTTTGCGTTGACAAGAAGAGTGTTGAGAAAGCGCTGGATCAAACAGCGCGTTACTGCGCAATCACAGGGGCTTCAGTGAATTCATCTAAATGCAACGGCTTCTGGTACGGTTCCTGGGCCACAAAACCACGTTCTTTTGCGGGGATAGCGTGGAACCAGGGGCCGATCACATACCTTGGAGTACCGCTCTCACAAATTCGTAGCAGCTCGACGTACTGGTCCTCCCTTGTGACCACACTGAAAAGGAAGGCTGATGCGTGGAAAGGTAGAGACATGTCCATTTTCACAAGAGCAAGTGTCTGTAATATATTCCTTGCTTCAAAGCTTATGTACGTCCTTCAAGTGCTTCATTGCGCTCGAACAGACATCCAAAAATTTCATAGAGTGTTTGCGACTTTGATATGGTGCTCAACGTGGGAACGTGTAAAAAGAGACAACCTTTTCCTCCCTCTCGAATCTGGCGGTTTAGGACTATGTCACATTTTTGTCCGCCAGTTAGTATCAAGATTCTTTTTCTTTAAAAATGCCAATCACAAGTTCCTTAGAGTCATACTCCAATCACGCCTTGCTGAGAGTTTGAACTACCTTGTTGTTTCAACGGGCGAAACTTCGAAAAATAGGCCCTGGGGATTTTTAAAGGAAGTAGTCGATACCTTCAATTTTCTAAAAACACGGTTTTCACTGGAATATTTGTTTAGCGTGTCAAGGAAGACACTGTCGAGGAGTATTACGGAAAGCTTGTTTCCCCTACCACTTTATCGTACCCGTTTCACGTTAGAACCCATCAACGATGTTTTCAAAAGAGTAAAAAAAATGGGCGTGCCTCCCGCAACCAAAACGTTCTTCTTCAAATTGCATACATCAACCTTACCAGTAAAAACCTACCTCCAGGAAAAAGGAATATTTGTACCGTGGACTGTTAATTGCAGACTATGTAACAAGCCAGAAACAATAGAGCACTGTTTCATTTATTGCAACGACGCATTTTTATTTTGGGACGTTCTGCAACGCACGCTGAAAAAAGATCTGATACTTAATGACTACAGTCTCCGCTTCCTCCCGTTCGCTGAGAACGAAATCGTCCCGTACGACTTGTTCGCTCTGTTGGGACTACATAGCCTATGGAAATGTCGAATGATCGATAGACATGCAGAGAAACCCCGTACAACGAAATCTCTTTTTCTGGAACAGGTAGCGCAAGTGAGGAGCGTATACGCTTCTCCTCTCAGTCAACCAGAGTGGTTTGCCTTGTTTGATGCATGTCTTGGTCTCCCAGATTTCTGAAAAACTCTATTGACGATATATTCCTTTGCAACCATTGTATTACTCCTGTCGAGATTTCTGCGTTTAAATTTATCACACCTACTGGCCACATGTACAAGATGCCAAATATTAGGTGCGTGTGCGACATTAGTATGTAAATACGGTGTGAAAGTGAATGTTTCGTAAGTGTACATACCCATAAGTATCAACATGTTATGTCACTTGTAAAAATCTTCCATGCATTAAAGAAAAAAAAAAAAAAAAAAAACGCAGTCGTGGCCGAGTGGTTAAGGCGATGGGCTAGAAATTCATTGGGGTCTCCCCGCACAGGTTCGAATCCTGTCGAGTGCGCAAACATTTTTTTTCTTTTTTTAAGAAGACAGATGGGATGGCAATCGATGTGAGCACGGACGGACGGACGGACGGACGGACGGACAAGGCTAGGCCAAGGCTAGGCCCTAAGGAGCTTCGCCCCTAAAAAATCATGTTACAGCAAACGCACTTTGAAACAACTATTTTTTTTTTTATTGGTGCGATTAGGTTGGTGCAAACAAATCACAGAAACCGACAAATGCAAGCCGGTTTTTTCTCCTAATACTTGAACTGTGTAACACTTCCATATGTCTTTAAACTTTTCTTCCGTAATTGTTGTTGCTGTTTTTTTTTTATTTCAGGATTTTACAGTTTTCAGAGCGAAATTCATTATACAGCGCTGTCCGACATTTATAAACCTACACAAATTTGCGCGATATCAGCGCTTATACGGGGTTGTTAAACGTCTATAGAAAAAAAAAAAAAGCTCTTTTTTTTTTTACCTCGCGACTATGAAGACAGCGAACCCTTCCACGACTTCCGTAACCTACACCAAACCAAACCCACAGTGCACGCCGCCTCGCTCACCACGAAAACCAAAACCCGCCTAGAACGAACCCCACCCAAATCTCGCACACCTCGGACGGCTTTCTCCCCCACTACCACCGCAGTATCGACGTCGACCCGTGGTGTGACATCTACGAGTGCTGCCCACATAACTCGCCCAACAAACGAAGCGAGTGACTGTGGGCGCACCGGCTCGCGGTGCCACCCCGCAGGCGAGAAGAAGGCTCGTTACGCTGGCGACCTCCACCCTAATGAACGGCGGCGGCGGCGGCGGCGGCGGCCACCGCACGGACCACGGGAACCAACGACCGCGACGTCGGACCGCGAAGCCCCCGGCGGGGGCAGCGGCGCGCGGAACCCAGGGCCCCCTTTTCTCCAGCGCCGAAATAATCGTTTTAATTTCAGAAGGAGGCCCGGGTCATTTTGCTCTGCGCGCCGCAGCTGCGGTACCGCCGCCCGCCGCCGCCGCCGCCGGATTAATAATGATCGCCCCCTCAATGAGATGGAGGAAAGAAGCGAGGCTTGGATGGCGCAAAAGGCACAAAAGCGGGCCTCCTCTTCGCCCTTCCGACCCTGACTGGTGTGCCGAGCGTGGCGTTCGCATATTTCTCCGTCGTTATTGGCAGCCATGAATTCGCTCCTCGGGTGCTGCTGCTGCTCCACTCCATTTGAGCTTCTCTCTCTCTCTCTCTACAGCTTGCAGCGCATGCGTCTTGCGTGTGTGTGTGTGTGAGCAAAGTTTGGGGGGGGGGGGGGGGGGGAGGGGGGAGGGGGGAGGGTCTTGTGTGTTTCCTGCTCTCCGTGATCCTGCGCCGGGTGTAGAGCGACAGTTTTAGGGCATAATGGGCCTCTTTGATCGCTCCGCTCCTTCCTTTCTCGCTCCTGCTTCTGATTTCTTTAGGTCCGCTTCAGCTGTGCCCTACGTAGAGGGACTTGGTCGGCCTGCGCTACACGCGCAACCTGTTCCTTGTCGTGGATGCCGCGCCATCTGGGCTTCGCGAAAGTTGGCGCCTTCCAAAGCGAGTGCCGTTAGGGTACCGAGTTTCCTTCTTGTTGCATCGTCATCGAGCGAAGGGCACGTACACTGTATAGTGTATACGTTTGTAATATGTTACGCGTTAGTCAATCTCATAACACACGGTGTCGCGCTTCAGTATGTCAAAAAGAAAATGAGTTAAACTTAATATCTTTATGATGCAATAGTGAGATGCGCTTGACTCCTTTGTGCGCAAAGGTCTTAACAAGAAAAACATAAACACGAGATATTTTTTTTATTTTATTTTAAATTCAAGGGCATTTACTTTCTCGCAGAAAAGGTGCAGTTCCAATTTCGGCAATAATGCGGAGCGAGCTCATTGAAAGCTGAGACCGAGAAACCATTCGACTAGATTAGCAGGACCGGTAATTTCGTGCATGAAATTCAATACATCTTGACGTCGCCACTAAGATGTCGATATGCCAGCAGAGTCTTTACCGAGATGGTCAGGGTGCCAGAATGTCTCTTTTTGTGTTCTCTGCCGTCTGTTATTTGAACTCCGCGGGTTCTGCGATAGAACAGCCGCGTCAGCACGCTTACCGCTCATTCACACTGGAAGCGAATCCGCGTTCGCAAAGCGGTTGCGAACGCGGTTGTATAAAGATCCAGTACAATTGCACGCGCACACGATTACCGCTCATTCACACTGGAAGCGGATCCGCGTTCGCAAAGCGGTTGCGAACGCGGTTGTATAAATATCCAGTACAATTGCACGCGCACTTCATGTCATCGAATGCGCGTGCAATTGTACTGGATCTTTATACAACCGCGTTCGCAACCGCCTTGCCAACGCGGATCCGCTTTCAGTGTGAATGAGCGGTTAGAGAGTATCTGGATAGCGTTTTTGCAAAAAATCCCAAAAGTCCGCGTGCAAATTCCCGCACCCGCTGCATCTATCACGTGACAATGAAGAGAGCGAAAAAGAGAGAGGGTGGTGCAGTTGTTTGCGTGCTCTCGCCCTCGTGTTCTCCATCGCCTCCGCCGTCTGCTACAACCAGAGCCGGATATATAGAGAGTTTGATCATTAATTAGCAAGAATGGGGCGAAAGCTGAAATTGCTTCACTGACCTTGGGCGCTTCGATTGACAGCTCTTGTGACCAACTATTAGCCACGAATGTTCCCCTGTGGGAGGCAACGAGCTTAATAAATACGCTCCGATCACAGTTTTTAGATAAGGATGTATTCGAGTAATTTATTTCAGCACGCTAGAGTTAAAATTTGCGACTCTTCGTAACTGAAAGTGCAACGCACTCGACGTTGACGTCACAGCGACATTCGCAATGCACTCTATCTCCCTTTTGATTTCAGTCGCCGCCGAGGCAATGACCGAGCAAACGGTTGGAACCATGGACAGAGCTCCGTGGGAATATTGACCCTGACCCAGAAAACGCGCAGCCGATGTTCGCAGTTTCGCCTCATGTCTCAGAAAACATTTCTCGTCAATGACACCTTTTCTGGCTCAGTAAACGCACTCGGCACCTCAAAACCCCCCATTTCCACCAATCTCTTACTATTACCATACTTGCGCCGCGGTGCGCGGCTCCTTCAAGGTCATCTCGGCTTCATTTTACTTCACCGGATCATCACGGGGGGAATATGCGGCGCTGGCGGCGGCGCCGCTTTCGCCGCTCCGCCCCGGTTCTCGCCGGCTCCTCCCATTGACCAAACTGTCCCAGCATACGGCACTGGCTACAACCTGTTCTGTACCTACCGTTCCCGGCATTCCTTTCGACGCCGCGAAAGGCGCCGCGTGTTTTGCAACAAGTATATTCGTTTATAGTGAAAGCTAAAGACACCAAAATGTTGTGCCACAAGCCCAGATGCTTGTCATAGTATTTTCTTATAATCGGAATCATGGGAGGACATCAGAGAACTCTCCAAGTAATTACACGAGAAAAACGAATACCGAATCTGCCATTGCCGCCATTTCAGTAGTGTCAGGTAATCCTCTGCATCTGAAGGCTCGTTCCCTCGGTTGCGTTCGAGTGCTAGTGCAACCACTTGCGCCTCGTCAAGACTGCTTGCGTCGATCTGTTGCTATGGCGACCCTTGCGACAAGGCAATGAGGAGGCGCTGTGCAGCACGTCGCAACGCGGCGCAACGCAGTCGACGCTACTGCGTAAACCAACCTTGAGTATACATTTGTTTTGCGCCCTTAAAGAACTCGTACGTGTGTTTATACCAAACCTCGAGTTCTATGTATACAAACCGCAAACCTGGCACCTCAAGACCTTGACGATTTTGACATCTTCAGGCTTGCTCCTTTCTTTTTTTGTTTTTCTTTCAGGGATGCTCGGTAAAGAAAGCTGCTAATTCTTTTCCTCCGTGACGTCAAAACAAATGGCCACAGTTGGACACTCCCTTTACATCTCTTGCTCTCCTATCCGTTCCTCTTTCATTCCTTCTTCGTTATTTCCATCTTCTCCGCTTTTCTACATCTCACTTTGTTTCTTTCTTTCTTCTTCCTCCCTTTTGGGTTCGGGCCCTGATCCCAGGTTTCCTGTTCCGGGGAAATCCCCGTTCCCCGCGGGCCGCCGCCCGCCACTGGCGTACTACGTTCGCGCGGCGGTCGGCGCAGACAGCGTCCTGTCTGGCGCCCCTTGTTCTCTTTCTTTTTTTTCTTCTTCTGCCACCCCCTCACACACTCTTCTTTTGATCTTCCGTTTTATCGTGTATTTCTTCCACCCTAAAGCCGTCTCATCCTCGCCACTCCCCCCCCCCCTTTCCCCTTTTCCCGTTCCCCTCTTTCCATCCTTCGCGATCCTCTCCATGCTCGTTTTAGCCTTCTTCTTTCTGCTGTTTTCTTTTTTTCCCGAAAAAGAGCCGAGTGATACAAGTAAAACCGCCGCCGGAAGGAAAGGGAGGAACGACAGCGGTGGAGTCCGGGGACAAATAACGGCGCGAAGCAAAAAGAATTAAAAAAAAAAAAAACAGTGAGAGCGTGGTCCCAGGATGCGCTTGAAATGCTAACCCCAATTTCTCTCGCCACCCTCTCGTCCTTCTCTTTCCGCACCCTCGCGAGGACAAAAATAATACGAAAGGACAGTAGAAAAGAAAAAAATGATAAGATAATCACGCTATAAACAGAGGGTCGGCGTCGCCCCGAAGCGCGACTGAAAAAGGAAATGCGCGACGGGCGACTCAGCAATTGTCTAAACAAATGTTCACGAGGCATAGCCATATCGTATGTCGTATAGCGTGCCGCACTTACTGGAAAGAAAGAACGGAACTAATGTTATAATGCAATTAAATGCAAAGGTGCAAGCGAGCTGGACATAAATGACGAAAATAATCCCTGGAGAAGGGGAACAAGAGGGACAAAGGACAAACACAAATCTCCAAACACAGCTAGGTGACTGGTCCGGGAATCCGGACAAAATTGCCTCGGACATAATGGTCCCAAGCGCAGACCCGGACAAGATAGTCCCAGTTAAATTTTGTGGCATAGTTTGCCCTCTCTTCGGAGGTATGCTTGATGGAAATTGAACACAGAGAAAAGAAAATGTTCTACCGAATACTTCAGTTAAGAAAGGTTAACAACTTTAAAGTTTATATATTTAATTTAAAATACAATATGCATGTATGTTGGTATATATATATGTATATATATAGCCTGATTTTTTTTTTTTTTTCATACAGCAAAAATGTACGATTATTGCCGAACGCTTAGCCCATGCCAAGATGCAGGGCTGGTCCGAGCCAGATGCCAAAGTTTCAAAAATTAACCGTTATCTTTTTTTTTTTTTTTTTTCAAAAACGTTTAACGAACTTTTTGAAAATGTTAATGCGAAAATGGGGCCCATTTTGGGACCTGGCGCAATTCAGCTTCATGTATTCGAGGGCTCCGTCGGTTGCTATTTTCTCATCGAAAATTTCAGAAAAACACGTATGACTTTTGCATAAGATAACGAATAGTTTTGAAACTTTGCCATCTGGTTCGGACCACTATGGAGCTACATTTGAACGGAAAAACAGCATTCAGCCGTGCGTAAATATTTTTGCAATAAAAAAAAAACTGCAAGTTTTTTTGTTTTTTGTTTTTTGTGAATTTTATATATTAAATAATGCCGAGTCGGCAGTCCGCTGGGCTCACACGCAGTTGGCTCGGGTTCGATTCCTGGCACTGCACGTCCTTTTACCCTTTTAATGTAAGTCAAAAATTCGAGAAGGTAGGAGAGCCGTCTAGCTTGTTCATGCTCAGAATGTATAGTTCGAGAAGGATCGAGGCAGAATATTCTGGGCTCCCAGCGAAGGCTCAAAAGAAGCCGCGCCACGCCGCACGAAGTCAGCCTCGCCCCAGCGCTCGATTCTGCTGTTACGCCGCCATCGACGCCTGCGACGCTAGCCTTCTTCTATTTTGTTTTACGCGCAAGTTCGCCCCATTAAACGTTTAGTTTTCTTCGGTCATTCGTCGCCTCATTAATTGACACTCGTGACGATATATCTATAATATTTTATATATTTAGCCTTAGAAAAAAGTTGTTTCATAACATGTAGTAGTATAGGCAACCTGCAATGCTGTTTGGTTTGGCGACATGTAGCGACTGAAGTAAGAAACATTGGGTATACCTGGGAGTGGCGGCTGCATCGTTCAAACGTGGGCTATTACTCTAGTGGCGCCACGTAGTTTTGCGTCTGAAGCAAAAAATACTGGGTATGCCAGGAAGCCGTGATCGCTTAACATGCCAGGACGGCGGAAGCTACGGCCCTGGCGGGTCAATCGCAACGTGACTATGTATCACCGGAGTGCGCTTTTACCGCAAAAAAGTATCATGGTTTTCGCTGCGTCATGCTCCAATATGTGTGCATTGAGCTCGCATACGTAGCTCATATTGAAGCGGTCGGCACGGAACGGGGGGCTCATCCTTCACTCTTTACCAAGTTACAACGAGACATAACCATGGGCTCTTACTCTGCTGGCGCCGCCTGGCTGTGGCCGGCTAGCTATATCTTATGCGTGATAATTCTGATTCACCGTACACATGAAGTTTCTTGCATCTCCACTGCGCTAATTCAAAGTTTAAGAAAATATTTTCGCAAAATGGGACAACTTTTATCCGACACCCTTACGCTTCACAAATGTCCGAGTGCAGCCGACGATTCAAGCTGATTGGACCAATCAGGCAGTGCTGAAAACAAAACGTAATCACACTCGTCAACTTCTATGCATGTATGCTATCAGTATCACCGGCTAGTCCAGTCAAGCGCAGAGAGTGCGCGCGACCTTGCGCTTTTAATCTACGCGTATGTATTTCTGTAGTGACTTCCAGGCTTCATCTTCGCGCATCTTTGAACTTATGCGAAAAGAAGCCATACAGCCAAGAGAGCGATAATAAAAAAAAATTGTATGAAGTTATGGGCTCTTTTAGTTGTGTACTAAAATATATCACGAAAGGCTGTAATACATTAAAATATTGATCACACGTCAGGGTTTTAGTTCACCAAAAGTCTCGGAGAGACAAAAAAAAAAAACCCGCTTGGGACCATTCTTTCTGAGTTTAAATTTGGGACCATTTTGTCCGGGTCATTTTGTCCGGGACCATTTTGTCCTACACTCTCACTGGCGGAACCGCATGACAAAGACTGACCATACCTCAAGAGGTTCGATATGAATAAAATTACAAGAGATCGTCGTTTTTGTAAGCATTAAATTGCTTGATCCAATATGAAATGGGTATTTATCTGACGATTTCCTATAATTCCCCGTTGTTTTGTTTCGCTTGTTACGCCTTAGTTTACTTGTGTGTTTTTTTACAGCACCGGTGTTTTTGTGTTTTTTTTTTTTGTTTTTTGTGAAACTGTACACGTGGGCATCTTGTTTCAAGACAATGACGTCAAATTCGTTTCTTAGAAAGCCTCTCAGAGAACAAGCTAGCTAGTGTGTCACATATTGTAAGTAGTTTAACATTGTGGTGCAACTCTTGGTAAACTTGTTTAGAATAGGCTAAACAAAAGAACTAAGGCTTCCTTCGGAGGATAGCCGTATTCCGCACTAACAATTCCGCACTAACGAAGATTGATGACAATGCAATTTGTTTGTTATCATCATAAAAAATAAAAACAAGTACAGTGAATATGTTTCATCTATGCAGGAGGCTATAGCCGTCCACTGAGGACAGCTGAGGGCTGCCAAAGGCTGGAGCAAGATCAGACGATTTCACCCTGGGCTCCTTCCAGCATGCACTCATCACTCACGTCAGCAACGACCTACACGACGCTTCGCACCGGCGGTTTGGTTCATTCACCTTCACCTCTACGAATAAAACTTAGTGCGCTGTAAGAAATTTGGAGCGCCTACATTTCCACGAAGCACGTGGCAAAGCCAATCACTGTAATAAAAAAAAAGGAGCTCGATAATGGCGAAACTGGTGATGTTTAGACTTAAAAAAAAATAAAAAAAATCAACCTGCGCTGTGACTTCGGGCATGGTGAAATGACGTGACCAGTGCAACAACGCGGACTGGTTTTCTTTTTATGTCCGCAAATAATTTCAGTTACGTTAATCCCCTGGACAGTGGACGTTCCGTAGATCGCAGCGATTGGCTCTGCCATGTGCTGTGCCAGAAAATAGACGCTTCAGATTTCTTAGAGTGGGTATGAGGCCCAGGATGAGTGAAGACTGCCGAGCTTCGACCAAGAATCAATACCTGCACTCTAAAAGAGATCCGTTCTTGAAAGGTTCTTCGACACCCCAAGAACCCTTTCAGGTCGTGAAGAACGGTTTCGCCTTAAGCACCTGTCGCCCCCTGGCGCACTAGAAAGGCAACTGTGCGTTGAAGAACTATTTCGCATCAAAAAGGGAGCTTAAAAGAACCGCCCTTGTAGGTTTTTTCTCAAAGAAGCCTTTTAGGTGATGCTTAAAAGCACCTTTTAGAGTGCAAAATATGGACAAGCCAAAGAACCCGGGGTCACACTGCTGACTGCTCATACATTATACAGAAGACGGTCTGCAAACACCAGTCACCGCAATATCCGTGGTTCGAAGTTCGCGTTCCAAGTTTTCTCCTTGAGCTCATTGCCATGCGGCATTCGAAGCAGGGATCTCGCGGTGACTGCATTCGAATCCGTATGCAGACTGTCTTTTGTATGATGTATAAGCAGTGTGACCACGGCTTTAAAATCCTTTTACGATCACTTTTTTTTTAGAGCGTACGACATTTTTATTTGCAATCTTTTTTCTTTACTTTTCACACGTTTTAAGCACTTTTTTGGTACGCAATTAAGTAAAATAAATAAAAGCCAGTCTCCTCACTCATGTTATGGAGATCAAGGCGACGAAACTCACAGCCCTATACTTATGCTCGGACATGAAACCCCGTTAATACGCTCTCCTATCATCTCAGTCGTTCCTTTTCCCTAAAGCGTGTATTCGCTTTAGCCACGTACGTGGGCGAAATGAAAAAAGGAACGAGCCACGGCGGAACATGACAGTCGTAACCCCCCGCCGATGTTGTTCGCTCGACTCGATCGGCGAGGTCGCGTCCCGCGCAGCTTTCAGGTCACGGCTCGCGCGACGGCAGAGCGAACCGCGGCTCCTGTTTGTGCATGCGCGGCGTACGTTCGGCCCGCTGATTTGGCTGATGAAGAGCGGGGCCTTCCTTCCGGCGACGCCGGCGCCGATGCCCCCCGTGTCTGGGCGCTTTTGCACGCTCCCTTTCAAGTTAAGATGGAGCGCAGCGGACGGTACAAGCCGCTCCAGCCACTCCAACGTCACTCATGTATCGCGTGGGCATACGCTGCGCGCACGTCGCTTTGAAGGTCACGTGACATCCACGTGGCATTGGATTGGCTTGGATGGGCCCACGTAGCGTCCCCTTCGTTCCGCCGTAAGGTGAAACGAAGTATAGCCGCGAGGGGGCGTGGGAATAAGAAGACCGGAATGCCAACGAGTTGGCGCCGCGCTCTGACATGCGCACTGACGCGGAGTCTGATTGGGTTCGGCTCGTGTTTGCTGGGTTTGAATCTCGGGGCTGAAAGTAGCCATGTTCTCTCTCTCTCGAAAGAACACGCGCACGTCGTGCAGGGTTAGGGAAGGACGCCGGAGAGCGCAGCTCACTGCCGATTGCGATGGCCTCTCGGCGAGTAGAATGATCAGTAGTCCGCGAGAAGAAACCTTTCGCAATGATTGTGGGGTTTCGTATCGTTTCGAGCATCGTTGTTTAGTTGAAGGCGCGAGTCGGTTGGATTAAAAAGCAAGCCCTATTGAAAAGACCAGTTTGAAACTCCAACTGGTCACACTGGTATTTGGACTGGTCAAACTGGTATTTGGAATTTTGGACTGGTCATACTGGTCTAACAGGAAATCAAACTGGTGCAACTGGTAGCCAGACTGGTCTAACTGGTAACCATATTGATCTAACTGGTCACCAGATTGGCCTGACGGTCACCATATTGGCCTAACTGGTCACTGCAAATTGGCCGAACTGGTCACCAGATTGGCCGAACTGGTCACCAGACGCCGAACTGGTCACCAGTCTGGCCGAACTGGTCGAACTGGTAACCTGATTGACCAAACTGGTTACCAGTTTGACCCCTCTTTCTCACTTTATTTATTGGCTTTCTCACTTTGATTTATTGGCTTTCAAATGCTTTTTACTAAGAGATTAATTCCCTGAGCCGTTTAAAATACTCTAAGAGGTATGACATTGCTGGAAAAAAATCGACATGCTCGGAATATTTTTAATTGCTTAGGCGGTCACCGAGAAATTCTGTACGTTCAAAACGACCAGTATAAAAGACGGAAACGCAGAGCTCGGTAGTAGTGATCAATTTAGTGTGCTGTTGTATTGATGTTTGTCTGTGCCGTGTATGCGTATGCGATCAATGTATGTTCAGCTGATGCTTGTAGTAGGCGTATTGTGTCTACATTTGTGTATAATAAAGATTTCCGAAGCACAGTGATGGCGTGAACAAATTAAAATATTTTTTGTTGAACCAGTGTCACCAGTTCAACCACCATGACCAGTTCAACCACCATGACCAGTCAATCAGTATGACCAGTTCAACCGCCATGACCAGTCAACCAGTGTGACCAGTTCAAACCACCTTGACCAGTTCAACCATTATGAAACTGATCAAACTGGAGCAATAACCAAGTTTGAAACTGGTACCAGTTTGAACTGGTCTTTCCAATAGGGAGTCGAGGCATATTCGAGTCGCGGCGCTCACGATCGGCCCCTGAGCTTGTATGGCGCTGACCACGTGCCCTTTCTTACAAGATGGAGAATGCGTCGTTGTAACAGGCACCGAATGAAGCGCGTAATTCGACGCTCGTATTCCGAACCCTGTTCCTCCGTGGCTCCCTCCATGGGCACCCAGGCTCTGCTCAGGAAGGCTTCTACCTCCATACTAGAATACCACCGCCACACTGCTTACAAAACACACAAAAAAAAAACATGGCGTTCGCCACCGACATATTAGGGAGTTTTAGGGAACCGTTTTAGCACACCCGATTCGGTACGATAGGCTTTCCGGTACAAACCGCGCATGCGCTACCGCAGAAGACGCTCACATGCGCAGTTCGTATTCCGGACGGCCTATCGTATACCGTAATGGATGTGCAAAAGCGGTTTCCTAAAACTCCCTAATGACAGAGTTTTCTCAGGACAAACTTCAAGCATATGTTTGAAGTACGTTTTGCTTCATACAGATGTGTGCTTCGAACATGTCCGCAGGCAGTTCTTATATGAGCGTCATATTAGGAAGAAAGGCGCTTCAGACATGCATCTACAAACCGTCCTTCGTATAATGAGAAATCAAGAAAAAGAGTGACTTTTTTCTTAAAACCTTAGGGAATGAACGCTGTGTACTGGACTTTATTTTTGAGTGCTGTGTTTACCGTGCACGGTCGGAACTTCCTTTCACTTAAATGGGTACCGTTGAACCGCAATGTTTTTTGTTCCGGATGCGTTGCGAAAGCTCACCGTCGTTTTGTCTACTCGGGATACCGGCGGATTTAATTACGACCGCCACTGAATAACGCCTTTACCGAGGGTGACCTGCCTGTCATCGAATCTTCTCCAGAAGTGGTTGTCTTGCTGGTTACCTTAAACGCGTTTTTTTCCCCTCTTTTTTTGTTTTTTTTTTTTACCAAAGAATGACAGAAATCGGGAGGGGTTAGCGCCTACTATACAGAACAATCGCCCACCGGGCTAGAGAGGAAGGGATTGTGGAGAATCCTAATTGGGTGATACACTCGTCAATGTCTAAGTACTACGTGCGTATTGCTGCAATCCGCTGGCGGTCTGCCACTCACCATTCGGAAAACATCCACATCAACATTTTCCAAGAAAAAAAAAAAAGCGTAGACAAACGACCTTATATCGATCACTCCGATTTCAACGAACAATTCTTGTCATTCACTTGGCTAGGCAGCCTATAGCGCTCAACGTCGGTACCTGGAACCATCGGAAAAATAGCGCTCGTGTCACGGTTGGCACCGCGAGCGTCGATAATTCGTCGTAGCACCAATTTGCTAAAATGGCCGCCCGTGCCGTGGTTCGTGACGGAACATCAGCGCGTGCCCTGCGACCGTCTGTTGTACTTCGTCCCGCGCGTACATAGGGGCTGTCTGTTCCACCTTATCCGCAAAACAGGGAGAACCGTTCGTTCGGCTCCGTATCGACCAATTCGAAGTAAGGAAGTAGCGCTACCGCGCTCCGCCTGCAGTCAGCACTTTCAATAACGACGTTTGTGTCGAGAGAGAGAAAGAGAGAGGGAGAGCTGTTCGATGCAGGGAGTGCTCTGGAGCAGGGCGTCACGCACTACGAGCTCTTCTAGCTCCGAGCCTCCTGCTGCGGGAAAGGCTTGCGCATACCTCAGGAAAAACGAGTCCTGACGGCTGTGTTGGGGTACGTGCGTTGGAGTCGTTTTTCCCATGTCCGTCGGTAAGGTACTCGATAATGGAGCCCCGTTCGTCGTCGGTTGACTATCGGCAAATGCGGGATGTGTGTTGCTTTATATATAGTGCCAGCTGAACATAAGGGAAGGATTATTCGCAACTTTCAGCGATGGTGGTACCGCGGTGTGAGAATCGCCCTCCCTAGCTCCTGGATGATTGGCCTCATAATAAATGGACTTATCTAGATCTTTATGGCGTGAAAAAATAACGTAAGGCTCTAATACTGCTCGTATATAGCGAAACTAAAATTACTTACGCGACGCAGACCCAGCATCGTACAGCTGTTCTACGACGATCATCCAGATGACAGCCATTTTGATAGGCACCCGTGCGCCCCCTATAGGTCGTGAAAGTTGCGAATAGAGAGAGATAGAAAGGACATACACACCACTGGACTATACTCTGTTTCACCTTATGTTGTACCGCAGCAAAGGCTAGAAGCGCGAGCTCACAGCGTTGTCAGCTGCTTATAATGCACGAGAGCTTGTGCCGCCGAGATGTGCCCCAGAGCAAGGAGCTCGCGCTTGTAGCCTTCGCTGCGGTACAACATAAGGTAAAACAGAGTTTTTTTTTTTTCTTTTTTTTTTTACAGCAACTGTGTAATGAGATCGTCTTTTTCTTCGTCTATATTGAGTTTCACTTTTTTGTTTGTTTGTTTATCTACATCTAAAGTTGCATTTAATTCAGTTCAGTTCAGAAAGCGTTTATTGGCCTTTTGGGAAGAGAGAGTGGGAGTGAGATCGGTGGCTTACAAGCCTGGATCTATGGCCAAGAGAGGGGGTTGAGGGGGGTTATAGATAGGCGGTTAGCCCCGCATCGTGGATGAAATCCAGAAGCGTGGTCATGACCGCCCGACGTTTGTCGGGAGGGCCCTGAGGATGAACCCATTCCTCCATGAACCCATTCCTCCATTTGCATTTAAAATAATTGAAAAACTTCTTCCTCTTTTTCTACTCTTATAATCGAGCATCTTCCTCGTCTTTCATTTGTTCACCATAGGGTGCGGCCCCTCTAAGATAGACAACTTCCTTGTGGTATAGCGCGATGGAAGGCTCACTCGCACAATTGTCCGCCTTTGCGTCAATACCAAGGGCCTCCGGAATTTCTCGAGCGAACTTGTTGCGGTTTCTTGCCAGGATGTTTAGGCTAGAAAACTGGCACACACTGACACATACACGACGATAGGTGGGTAGGTGCCCTGCTGCTGCGATGGCCTTCAGTGAAGCTGCACGTTTCCTCGTCCAGTCATTGATGCACCTTCCAGTCTGTCCAATGTAGCATTGACCACATGACAGTAAGATTTTGTATACAACCACCTTCTCACATTTGTGTGTGTTGCTTAGTCGCCTTTACGAGAATTTTGGTCGCGGCGGCATGAGCTGACCAAACAGTGCACTCTTTGTGTCAACATTGAAATCTTGGATGGCTGTCATTTGCATGATACTTCGGGTGTGTGCGTGTGTGCGTGTGTGTGTGTGTGTGTGTGTGTGTGTGTGTGTGTGTGTGTGTGTGTGTGTGTGTGTGTGTGTGTGTGTGTGTGTGTGTGTGTGTGTGTGTGTGTGCGTGTGTGTGTGGCGTGTCTGTGTGGGTGTTCATGTGTGTGTGTGTGTGAAACTCTAAATGTTGAAAGAAAACAAAGTTTTGTAGATATTTTATTTTATTTTTGCTGATATATTCATTTGTGTCATTAGGAATGGGTGCTGGTAAATAAAATCTAGAAAAACGCATGCTGTAGATTAGCTGTCATTTTTTTCATCAGCCAATATGCGTATCCAAAACGAATTTTGACCCATCGACAGCAGATATTTAATAGCTCGTTCATTTTTTTTTTTTTTTCAGTGATATTCCCAAGAATTTAGACTGTCAGCTCTGTGGACGATTCCTATGTTCGCCTGAGTACTTCATTTAACCATAATTTATAGAGAGTTATTATGTTTTTTTGTATTCTCTCTATTATCTATTTGCAAATACGAGAGCAGACGACGCCATCCAGTGGAAAAGAGGCTAAGAAGGGGAACCGGGCGCTTCTACATTTCCAAGTGTGCATGCAGTAAAAACTCAAGGAATATTAGCATAGCAGGTCTTTTTTTGCATGGGGGTATACCACTTGAGGAGCTTGTCTCCTAGCCTGCTTCAAGTTGATGGCGCGGGCTCAAAATATTAATATCGTCGCTGTAAAAAAAAAAAAAAAAAAAACAGTTATTGGTAGTTTTTTTTTTTTTTCGCCTTTTTTGAACTAACACGGATGAACAGAGGAAAAGCGTGCTAAAGCATCGACAACCGGTAGTACGTGTAATAGAAGCTTGCGCTCGGCCCTGATGTCATGAGTTGAAATATACTCTCGCTCTTCACGGACCAGCACCAAAACCGGCTACTGCACGTTAATGCCTTAGGTTAGCAGTCGTGTCACAGGAGCGGTTGGAAGTAATTTTTTTTTTTTATTTGTGTTTCAGAACAATTTTGCGGTTTCGATGTGGTAGCACAAGCTATAAAATTTAAGAGATACAATTCATACACTTTCACAGATGATAAAAAATTAAAAAGGTCAAACTCATCACGGGAAAGTCATAAATGAATCGCACAAAGTGATGATACTAGACTCCGTTTCACCTTCAGTCCGAGCGCAGCGGACGCTAGGAGCCATCCCAGCCAATCCAGCGTGGAGATAGTGTCATGCTACCTTGAGCTCCCTGCGTCGCTCTGCCCAACCGACAGGTCACGCGATTTTCTCCCGGCGCTGGATTGGCTGGGATAGCTCGTGGCGTCCACTGCGCTCGGACTGAAGGTGGAACGGAGTATAGACCAAGTTCACACTTAGAAAATTAAATGAAAAAAAAAAAAACATTAATGAAGGAAGTTTTTTTAACATAAAATCCCACAATAAAAAAATAAAACGATCTATATTACTAAAAGAGTCTTAAGGATAGAGTTCTCAAGCAAGTTTACGCTTGAAAGAGTTCATTTCATCAAAAATGTCCAAGCATGGAGACTATAAATCGTTAAATGAGAGTTGCATGCGAATTAATGGTAATATGTTTTTGAAGGAAAGGATAAAATAGAAAGTGGTGTCTACAAAAGCGAGCGGGTGTATGAAAATGTACAGAGCTTATTAGGTCAGCATCGATGTGACCTTGAATTACTTTGTGTAGAAAGAGAATATCACGGGTGAGCCGACGAGTGGTTAGATTTTGTAAATGGAGAGGTTTAAGTAGGTAGTCGTAGTCATAATAACCTTTTTGTGTATATGTATTACGAATAAAAAATTTTTTGTACCGTCTCAATTCGCGACACATCAAAGGCTGTCAACGAGTTCCATGCTACGCTACCAAACTCAAGTCTTGTTCGTAGAAGGCAGGAAAATAGACGTACACTGCAAAAATAATTCCTAGTCATATTGCAGGCGAGAAAGTAAACCAAGCATTCGTACAGAAGAGGCAAAAATCTGTGTAACATGACCAGAAAAAGAAAGCTTGATGTCGAAATAGATTCTGAGGCCACACATCATCGTGTGATAGAAGCGGCCTGAAGAACATATGGGTAAAATAAAATCTCGCGTTTCCGTGACATTGTCAGTAGTTTTCTCTGGATTAAGCATCTAGACACTTGCTGAACACCACTCAGAGGCACGATTAATATCCTCTTGTAAGATACTGTAATCTGAGGACGATCGTATATTTCTAAAACATCTTGATGTCATCAGCAAACATTAACAAACGTCAAGCTTTTAGGCACACTTCAAGGTCGTTTACGAAAAGGAGGAATTGTAGGGGCCCTAGGTCAGATCCCTGGGGTACCCCAGATGTGGGTATGAAGGTTCGAATAGCTGTTCGATATCCTAACGCTGCTTTGACGGTCAGTCAAGTAAGTCTGAAACCAACTTAGAAGATTCTGTGAGAAACCATATAAGGACAACTTATATAGTAGAAAATTATGATTTACTTTATCAAAGGCCTTAGGTCATGTCAAAATACACAATATCTACTTGACCTCAAGATAGAACTAAAGGAATTGAGTAATCAAGAAATAAACAAAGATTCGTTTCCAGTGAATTCCAGCGAACGACCCGTCAAAAACCCATGTTGAACACTACCAAATATATGTCGAAAGTAATAAGAAACACGGGAGTGTACGATTTTTTTTTTAAACACCTTTGAGAATGCACATAAGAGAGATATTGGTCGAAAGTTGTTTGCCCTACAAGTGTCGCCGTTTTTGTACGCTTGGATGACAACTGACCTTTTTCATGGTGATGAAAAAACATCGGATTTCAAGGGAAAGTTAATTATGGGACATAAAGCAGGAGCGAACACATTGACACAACCCTTGACATTAAAATTTGGTATCATATCTATTCCTGCTGATAACTTTGCCTTATGCTTTGTTATTGCATCTAGAACCTCATTCGTATCAATATGACTTTTATTCAGTGAGCCCCGCAGAGAGACTGTTACATTTTGCGCTGTACATAAATAAATCTGCAAATTAGCAATTACAAAAATGGTTTTGTAAACGATTTGAAACTTCAAAGGGAGATGATGCGTAACCAGTGTCACTACGTATACATATATTGTTATTTCTTTCCTTTGTATGCTGCTTGATATATTTCCAAAACGTATCAAGTTTTCAGTGAAGAGAACTTTCAATTTTTGCTTTGTAGACCTGTTTGACATGTTTGTATAATTTTCTTACAAGTGTCCGGTAAGTATTGAACTTAGTGTACCACAAGTCTAGACCACTGCTCTGATACAGTTTATGAAAGTGCCTTCTTTTTTCGCAGATAGAATTTTAATTCTTGAAAGAACCAAGGCAGATATTTGAATCACTTAGAGCTACTTCTCGCAATGGATAGGTCCATCTCTTTTTTTTACAATTAGAGTTAAACAATCAATAACGGTGTCTACAGTTTCGTCTTTTAGAACCGGCGCCAAATCGTAGTCTCATAAATAAATAAATAAATAAATATATATATATATATATATATATATATATATATATATATATATATGTATATATTAAATAAGACGCAACACAAATAAAGCTTTGCAGATGGGGCCACGAGGGACAAAGGTCACTTTGGATGCTTTCGTGGTTCCCACAGATGGTTTCTGGCTGCGTCGAGGAGCAAATAATGTAAAGCCATCATTGTCTCTCAAGTTGTCCCTTTCTTGCTTTCCCTTCGCAGCGGCAGACTGGAGATCTGCCGGGCCATGCCCGTTATGGCCCAGTTGTGGCATGGTGCGGCAGGGTAACCTATCAGTCCATAGACGTGTATAAAACAAAATTGACTTTCCGACGTGATAACATCTTATAAAAATTTAAAAAAAGTGAGGAACAATTATAACACTCCCTATATATATATATATATATATATATATATATATATATATATATATATATATATGTCAAAGAATTAAAGTTTTCAGGAACCCGCCGAAAGCCAAAATAACGGCGGAGCCAGGCTCCGCCGTTATTTTGGCTTTCGGCGGGTTCCTGAAAACTTTAATTCTTTGATTCATTGGATTAAGTACAGTTCATTCATCTGCATATGTTCGTTTATACATGTATATATATATATATATATATATATATATATATATATATAAACAAACATATGCAGATGAATGTGTATGTATATACACATTCATATGTATATATATACAAATATGTATATATATATATATATATATATATATAAACAAACATATGCAGATGAATGAACCGTACTTAATCTAATGAATCAAAGAATCAAAGTTTTCAGGAACCCGCCGAAAGCCAAAAATTGGCGGAGCCAGGATTTGAACTCTGGGCCTCCCAATGTCCGGTCGGGTGTGCTAACCTCTACACCACTCCACCTTGGCTTTCTGGCGTTTCCTATCTGTTTTATTAATGCACAAGAAACGAAATGTATCCAGAACACCTCCAATTGGATACATTTCGTTTCTTGTGCATTAATAAAACAGATAGGAAACGCCAGAAAGCCAAGGTGGAGTGGTGTAGAGGTTAGCACACCCGACCGGACATTGGGAGGCCCAGAGTTCAAATCCTGGCTCCGCCAATTTTTGGCTTTCGGCGGGTTCCTGAAAACTTTGATTCTTTGATTCATTAGATTAAGTACGGTTCATTCATCTGCATATGTTTGTTTATATCCCCTCGGAGACCACGTACGATGGCGTGAAAGTGCCCGTATTGTATATATATATATATATATATATATATATATTGCCGTAATTGAACCTGGGATCATTCTGGTGGGTACTCTGATCTTTTGAAATGTCGTAAGTAACACAAAAGGTGGGGAAGAAAACATCAGGACGTACAAGCGAATCAGTGACAGGCGTAATACCTTCAATAAAGGTGTTAAGAGGTCAAGAGCGTTCCCGACACAGTTAGGAATTTGATTGTAATAAAACAGTCCATTGAACTGAATATAATCAAGACTGAATATAATCAAGTAGACATTCGACTTTCCTATTGTTTTGCAAGTTTGGATTGGTTGTGTTGTAAGACGACCAATCTACACATGAGAGATTGAAATCTCCGTAAATATAGAAGCTGATATTTGGAAAGATTAATTTTCGTTTCCAGACTTTGTAGGTGATTACAGAAGATACTCTGGTCGAAAAGATGAGGAAAATGATAGTTCCCAATGCGATGGTTAAATCTGTCATTCAGTAAGACTTCGGTCCTGAAACATTCCTGGTAAGTTTCAAAATCTTTCCTTCTGCAAGAAGGCACTGAGTCATCAACTGCGATTAAAACACCACCACAAAATTTCTGACCAGTTGATGCGTAATCTTTGCCTTTCAATAAACGGTGTATGAGGAGGGAAAATATAGATTGATGAGAATCTCGTCTAACAGTCAAAGACAAAATTTAACATAAATTCATCGGCTTTCGAGCGTAAGCCTCGGACCTTCTGATAGTACTTTTAAAAGTGCGAGTCATTCTCTAAGGTGTTAAGGGATTCCGGTACAGAAGAATGTGAGCGGTCATATTTTGCTTGAAACTGATGAAATATGCAACCCTCAGGCCATACTTCGGGACTTTTGATTAGGTCAAACGACACGACGTCTGCAGATATGTGAAAAGAGGAGTACGAGGGAAACCTAGTCTTCACCCTTCGTACAGCGAACGGACTTTCCCTTCAGAATTAGTTTAACTAAATCATTAATAAGACGCAACACAAATAAAGCTTTGCAGATGGGGCCACGAGGGACAAAGGTCACCTTGGATGCTTTCGTGGTTCCCACAGATGGTTTCTGGCTGCGTCGAGGAGCAAATAATGTAAAGCCATCATTGTCTCTCAAGTTGTCCCTTTCTTGCTTTCCCTTCGCAGCGGCAGACTGGAGATCTGCCGGGCCATGCCCGTTATGGCCCAGTTGTGGCATGGTGCGGCAGGGTAACCTATCAGTCCATAGAAGTGTATAAAATAAAATTGACTTTCCGACGTGATAACATCTCATATACTTTCGCATAAAACTAGTTTTCAAGCAATCAAAAATATGTGTCATATAAAAATTAAAAAAAAAGTGAGGAACAATTATAACACTCCCTGGAGAAAAGGGGAACGAGGAGGAAAAAGGACAAACACGAATCTCCAAACACAGCTAGGTGTTTACTGAAGAGAAAGCATATAAATAGCACACACACACAAGCACACACACAAACACACACACACACGCACGCCCACACAAACACAGACACACACACACGCACGCACACACGCACGCACACACAAAGGATGCACTGCACTCAGCCCAGACATCTAAAACGCTGGTCTCCTCCGCGATACCTATAGCATTTTCGCCGAGAGCACGTGTGCAAGCACGCAGCAACCGTATCAAAAAGACAGCAATCTTCGGCCGCCGCTTTCGGCTGAAGTCTTATCCCCATCTTTCAGCTCCGGGCCCACTATTAATCGCTCGCGCTTTCCTCCGGTCAGCCTGCAACCGAATCAAACGCCACGAAAACCGTCGAGGCCCTGCGAAACTGCGATGAATCGAGAAAAAAATAGATGGACGAACTGGGTAGAAGCGGAAGAAACAGATAAGGTAGCGAGATAGACGGGCTGTAAAGCGAAGAGGCCAAAGGAAAGAAAAAATGGCGACCTCCGCGCCGCTGTTTATGCAGACATTAGTTTCGAGGCTCGGGCTCGCAAATTCGATTTCGAAAGAAAACTGGGCGGAAACTCTCGGTCGAGCGCTCGCTTTCGCCGGGGCGGATTTTTATCGAGTGATGAATCGCTCCTGCTGACCGGAGACTCTTTCTTTTCTTTTCTTTTCCCTATTCCGGAGCCGCTTTGGGTGAGCAACGAAGATGGAGAGCGGCCGGAGAGAGGCAGGAAAGGGAGAAACGCTGAGTCAGCGCCAGCTCACCGGGAATATTGACGCGAGTGCATAAATAAACGACATCCCCGCACGGGTTACCCCCGCTGCGGAGTTGGCGTAGGAGCGTGTGTGTGCACGCGCAAAATGAAACGCTCTTCCAAAAAAAAGCGGTATCTGACCAATTTCTGTTCGCATGCGCCTAGCATAGAGGCATGTTGCTCTAGACGCGCCGAGAGCTGGCGTGGCCAGAAAGCGTTAAAACGCTTAACGTAACAATTACTCAAACTGGTACGCTAAAATTAGCCTCATTCTTTGCACAAGTCTGCTATTCATTTTTTCTGCATTAAAATATTGGGCTAGCTAAGAAGCATCAGACTAAACATATATGTCAGTTGTACCATTTACTAGATCCGGCAGACAATAAGAAAGGCAGACTTTGTTACTTTAGGACGATCTCAAATGTTTAAAGGCCTACAAAAGCACGGGATTTCATAATAAACGATACGACTCTTCAAAGTATTTTAAATGATTTTCAGTGTCCATTGAAGCTAATATGAGAGCTAGGCTACTACAAGCTCTTATATGCCCATCTCTTTTTTTTCTATACAGAGTAGGCAACCGAAGAAATTAATCAAGGTCGATTTCTTTGTCTTCTTATTCTTCCCTTTCCCTTTTCTTCCAGACAACGTAAACCTCTTGAGTGAGGTGCGGTAAGGAAGTCATATAAGCAATCTCGTGGACATCAGAATGGCAACCGATGTACGAGTTTACATATCAGAGAAAGAATCTCAACGACATAGTTAATTCGTTCTTCCGCCACCACTATTTCAATGCTGTCGAATGCACAGCCCTCACGTACACAGATTCCTGCGTGACACTCAATAGGGATTTCTTGGAAACCGTTACCGTATACTACCGTCACCGTGGGCCCGACTGCGCATGCGCGACTCGTACTGGCGTCACGTGCCTGAAACACAGTACCGTGGTCGGCTTGCCATTATACCGCGGCCCTGGGTTCAACATGGCGGCGTTCCGTTCGGCCACTGCAAGCGTCTACGACACACTCACTGTTTAAGAATGCATGGAGGAGCCACCTAGAAACAATAGTAGCTGCAAGTATTGCTGGAGAAGGCATATTTAGTTTTGAGATATGTTTTTATAAGAATCCCCTTCATGTAGCAGAACAAAATTGTTTTTCTTTTCTTTCCACACACACAAAAAAAGTTCTTCTGATGGCATTGCTGTTTCCTCGCTGGCTCTATCAATGCCTTCACCACGCGCTCGCTGTCTTTCGCCGCGCTTTGGCTGCGTGTAGCTGCGTGAGCACTCTTTTGCTTTCAAGATGAGAAAGCACGCGCTGGAGGCGGAGCTTCGACTGCGCTCTTTCGCCTGTCACAGCGACTATTTGCGGCGAGATGTTTTGTTGTCGCGGCTCCCGCCTATGGTTGCCTCTCGTGACGTCATTAGCTTGCAAACAACAAGTTCGATGGTGTTTGTAATCAGCATGGTGAAAGCTTGAAACAGACATGTACAAATTACTCAAAAAAGGTAGCTAAGTTACCGAGTATCGTCGTCAAAAGTAATTGGAGTAGAGTAGAAATTACGCATTTGTAATAGTAATTGAGTAAACTACTAACTACTGTAAAAAAGTAGCGAGTTTCTTTGGAGTTACTTTCAAAGTCACTTTTTTAGATTTTTGTGGTAGCGAAATGAACAGCAGTTTTGATCCGTGAAAAACACTGCGAGCCTAAAATAAATGCAGTCATTTTATGGCTTGCGTTTTCCCCAAAATAGTTCATTCGCTCGCAGAAGCAATGGACCTTTTTCACATACCGACGGCACCAGGCGGTGGCTGCACGAACTAAAAATCGAGGATGTGACCTACCTGCGCTACCAATCGATAATGGGAGCTACGCTACCAGTTTCTTCGCTCTCCGAGCAGCGGCGCGTGCCCAACGCGACTCTAAAGAGGGGGATCTGTGGCGTCCACCCAAACGTCATGTTTTTCTTTCCGTCCACTTTCTTTTTTTGTGTAACACAATTATATATATGTTGCAATCACGTGTTCTACTCGCTGATCCACAGCCTCCTTCCGAATTTCCTCGATTTCTAGTGCCGACTTCCACCGCTTGGCATCGAGTGCTCGCGCGTGCGCAGAACGCTTCTCGAAAAAGGTCCATTGACTTTCAAAGTTCTTATCGGAGAGTTTTCCCCTTTTCCTCCTAAAGACGTCCCCAGCCAAGCTAAAAAGACGTTCTACCGTGGCATTGGATGGAACGGCAGCGCTGAATTTCAGAAACAGGCTGTGCATGCAGGGTCGGGTAAGCGAGTGTCGGCATCTCTGAAGTCCATGACGAAGCACGTGAGGTTTGCCTCGGCTAGAGAATCTTTTATAACAAACTCTCCTCCTTTTTTTTCTTTTTTCTTCGACAAGTTGGGATTGTTATGACTAGCCCCTCTTTATTCCCACGACGTTCGGAGAGTACGCTGAGCGAGTGTACCTGACTGTCAAGAGATCAAGTCTCGCGCCACGACGATAAGATCATCCGGACGACTGTGCGTCTCGTTGCAGTGCAAGTGCTACGCTACTGAAAAATAAAATGTTTTGGTTTAAAAGAAGATGAAACGAAGTATACTTCGCCACTGACGCCGGGTCCAACAGAAAGATCTCCCAAGGGCGACTCGCAATCTTCGCCGGCGACTACAGTATCCCGACGCGCCTGACACGCCTGACAAGTAAAACGTTTTCAAAAAAAGGTATCCCTGGCGTGGAAGGTTGGAAGGACGCGAAGGACTACGTCAATAAGCATCGTCGCTCGTACAGTTGCAGCTGGAAGCGGGAACGTGCACCCATGAACGGATTATTGGTGTCTGCGTTTGTGTGCGGGGATGTCCGGCTTTGCAAGGGAGTATGCGCTGACGACGAGGCGACCATGGGAACAGGCGCCCAGCTGCGAGGTCATTCCAGAGGTGCCTCCCGTGGAACCCAACGCTTGAGTCAGAACTCACAAAAGGCCGACAACATGAAAACAACAACAACCCTCGGCGTGTCCCCGTCTTTCACGGTTCCCATCCTGAGGCGCACCGCTTCGTGCATTACCGGATTAGGTCAATTCTCGACCAAGGCTTGTTAAGCGCCTCTGCCTGCATTCGTGCGTGCCAGTGTTGTTTTGGCTGCTGGTCGCCACCTTGGCCCAAGGACGCCTGTGACGCATTTTCTACGGCTGCTGAGTATAAGTGCGTAGGAACGGAATGTGAGGGGGCCCCTTGTTCGGGAATACCATACTTCATCTGCCGGCGTCTTATTTATTTCTGCGCTCAAACGTTTGTGATGAGCAAAATTAGCACTAGATTTCGAAACTAGTTAGTAATTTAGTAGAAGTTACCTGAAAAACGTAGTTAAATTAAACTACTAATTACCCAAATAAACTTGTAATTGAAAGTAACCAAGTTACTTGAAAAAGTAGTTGAACTACGGTAGTTTGAGTAGAATAGTTGAACTACGTCCAAGTCTGGCTTGAAATCGTCACAACACCGTCACAATTGAAGCTCTTACATTCATCTTATTTCCGTCAATGAGAAATCCTTTTCTGACGTCATAGGCAGCATTCGGTCAATCGTGGAAGGCTGACCACAGCAACGCTTTCGATCGCGCACGTCGCCAATAGTGTTTGTTTTGTGCGCCATAAAGACATCAAGGCGCTTTACCATAACAGTTATTAAACGCTTATAAACAAGACAAAATACCTTCATTTATAATCTGCTTCAATACGTACAGTGATCACATAACGAAACACTTGCTTTTATTTTGACAACAGGGATCCAGACGCTCGATCGTGTTGGGTAGAGTTATGTCAAACCGCAGTTAGTGGCCGCACACTACGGTGAGCTCAATGCTGCATTTCCACTGGCGTTCAAATCGCAACCGCTAAGCGGATCCGCTTCTTTTCATCATCAAATGCGCGTGAAACTGCGCTGAATCATTAAGCAACCGCGTTCGCAACCGCTTCGCGAACGCGGATCAACCGCCAGTGTGAGTGAGGCATAAGTGAGGTTGAGGCTGCCCGTGTAACTCGGGAATTACATTCGTCCGGAAAGCCAAGCTGTTTTCATTTTTCATTTCATTTCAGTGGCGAGCACGATACCGGTGGTTCCCATTCGGGGGCAGCTTTTCATGGCATATCGGAAGAAATAAAGAGATTTGATCAGTGCCCAGGGTGCTCGAGCTCATGTACGCCCATTGCTTTGACTGCATTGCCAAGAAACGCTGTCCCTGAGTATCAGAAACCGGTTTATGCCGATCGCTAGTTTTATCATTATCCCACTTCATTGCGCCACCATTTTTATATATATATATATATTATGCTCCAGTTGAGCTCCAGCACCACGGTTCACTTTAACAACGGTACGAGTCCCCGGTATGCTAAAATTAAATTTGTCAAGATTTGAAGATACTCGGTCGCGCATCCGCAATCGGGCCCACGGTGATGGTACTACGGTAACGGTAGTACGGTAACGGTTCGCTAAAAATCCCTATCGACTTTGACAGTGCAGAATTCACACGCGGAATTAGAAATAAAGAAGACACGACAGCACATCAAGTGCGTTTCTGAGCACTGCGGCAAGAGCCAAAGGTTCCAAAGCTTGGGGAGGGAGGTAACCGGACAAAAGCTGACCGGACAAATGCTCACCGTACAAAAGCTCACCAATTCTTTTACAGACCCACACAAGTGCTCCCGTATTTTTTTTTTTCTTTTTTTTTTGTTACCCAAAATAAAAATTGTAGTCATGTCCAATATTTCGCAGGTTGGGTAGTCTGGTCTCTTGAACCAGTCTTACAACTCTTTAGAAATCTGTGTGGAATACTGGGATCCAGTACTGGACGGCTCTACATTTCGAGGCCCCGCCCGGGCTTGCTGATTCAAGTCTTAGTCCCGGCCCGATGGGATGCTTACCTGATCCGGCCCGGCCCGAGACCGGCCCGGCTGGAGGTGCCTCGAGAGTGCTAGATAAAGCACGTCTCGGGCCCGGGCCCGAGACAATGCATTGTAGTACTCGGACCGGGCCGGGGCCCGTAAACAATGCGTATACCACCCGGGCCGGCCGGGCCTGAGTTTTAGGGTTGGCCCGGGCCCGTGCAAAGCTTTAAATGCTGGATGGCCGGGCGTACCTCCCTCCACAACTTGTGCCCAAAGGACTGAACTATGTATCGGGGCTACCAACGACATCGGGGATATGCTGGACTACTTCGGATCTACATACATGTGAACGGCACGCAGTACTACTGCTGCGGCGCCTGCAACACACACTCAAGTGACCGTAATGGCGCACCAACAACGACCGGAGTTTCCACCAGAGAACTGTGGATTGTGCATGAGGCCACACTACGAGACAAGAACCGAACGAACAACACCTGCAAAGGCTGGAAGTTTCCCCGCTAAATTTAGCAGGGAGAGTGAATTGGTGTTGAGGTCACGTGACGTCAATTTCTCCGTGAAATGTAGCGGGGAAACGTCCCATAATGCAACGCGCGCGGTTACGCCGACGCGGATGCCGCTCAACCCGGAAACGGGTGCCTAAGATCTGCGCTCTAAAAAACTCCGCAACCACCAAGCCAAACACCATGATGCAATGAAAGGCGAATAAAATACACCGTCTATTCATCTTCAAATGAATATTTGATCAATAGTGCGTAAAGTACCGAACTTCAACATAACTTTTTTTATTTCAAAACAAGTTAACAAAACCTCCCCCAAAACAATTTGTATTCATATATCTTTTTCTTCTTGTTATCTTTTTTTTTTTTTACTGTCTTAGTAGGATGCAACACTCTCAAACACTCACCCACGAGTGCGCATGGGACGATTGCAATTCTATATAAGAATTTATTTTTAAATTATGTTTTGGTTTTGCAAAGCTTCCATCAGCTGTCAATTTACATGCCTTGTCAACGACATTATTAGTTTTATGGTTATGAAAACTTTTCAGCCCTATTTAACATTTATCTGCAACAGAATAAAATAAAGACGGTTTCACCGTCTCTTCTGTGAGAGAATATTGCACGCAAACCATTTGACAAGCCAGGCAACGGCTCTATCGTATATTATTGGAGCTCAACTCCTGCTCCCTAAACCTCTGTAATACCAGACACGAATAGCAATGTATTGAAAGTCATGTCTAAACTCAGGCTTAAACTTTGTTTAGACGTCTCACTTCTCGTCTCCAACAGACCGGCCGCGTGAGTCGACCTCCGAGGGTAGCACGAGCTAGATTCAATGTCCAAAACAAATATAATGTTTATAAAAAAAAAACTAAAAAAAACACTGAACCATTTGTGAGCAACAAATGTGGCTGCGCCAAATGTCGACTATAGTGCTATAGTGTGTACTATTTTTGTCGATTTAATTGGCGCTCCTCGTTGGACGGATGTCGTAGTGGTCACAGCTGGCTTGAGTTTGCGCTTGCCGCTCTTGAAGCTGTTCCAGCTGCTGAAGGATACTCAACTCGCAGCACGCGGCTATAAAGTATTCCGAGCATAAGTGAGCATGTTTCAAGTGGCACTAGTTCTGTCGGCACACAGTTCGCGCAAAAAGCACCTTGACGTAGCTGGCCTCCATTGCTGTGGGGAGCGCTTTTTTTTTTTTCCTCCCACAAAAACAAGAGTATGAAAGAAGCTTTCTGCGGCACTGTTCGTACAAGCTACCGCGGACACCGTGACCGCAGAGCACAGATTGCTACCCATTGCAAAGACTCTTTCAACCTTGAAGCTGTGAAAAAAATAACCTCAATCGCTGGCGCCCAGAAAGTCACTTCGCGACTGCCAGGGTCGCTCGTCCGCCTGCCCGGCGGTGACGTATACACAGGTAGGGAAAAGTAGGGATTTTTCCTTGTTGGCAGTTGAGAGAGTCGCCTTCCGGAACCTTCGCGGCCTGAGTAACTTCAAAATTCAAAAACTTCAGGAAAACATTTTATTTTTATAAAATATTTTTGCTATTAGTTAAGAAAGGGTTATTGATGCGGTCTGCCGATTTCCAGTCAAATAAAAAAAAAACTATAAAGAAATCGTCGGAAGAATAGCGCCGATTTCTTCTAGACCCTCCGTTCACGGGAAAAAAAAGGTAGTTCTGCATTCTTCTGCATTTGCATTCGGGATACTTTATGTCGTTTTTGCACAAGTATTTCAAAAATGTCCCGTACAACATATATATATATATATATATATATATATATATATATATATTTATATATATATATATATATGAGTATTTGCATCTTGGCCCGAAAATATATATGTATCTCAGTACTTGTAGAATTCCCGAATACTTTTTTTGTTTATCTCTGACCAGCCCTGCGTTACGGCAATTGTCACGCCGTGTTTATCTCCCCAGCCACATTACAGTCTTCTCAGTGCAACAAGCGATGCCTCAGAACAGAGAACTGACTATGCAGGGCACACCCCGCTGCATCATGTGTGACAAGACATTCCCTCTGCTCTCACCGGCGCTTCCCCGGTTGACACTTCCTATTAAAATGAAATCTCGCCCCGGTGAGTCGGAAAATATAAGAAAAGTAACAAACGCGACACCCACTTTTTTTTTTTATTTTTTAACTGGGATTGCGCACTGCCGCCGTATGTAATTCTTCCTTCTACTCTTCTTCCAGTCAAAACAAAAACAAAAGCAATCGAGGAGATGCAAAAAGGCGACAAAATGAGTCATGGGCACGTCGCTTTTTGTTTACCGACATCGCTCCTGTATTACGGTGTTCTAGTTATAGTTTTTTTTTTTTATTAGTCTTCCTGTTTTTGTTGTTGGAGTCGCCCATTTATTTCACCTTTGTTTTTGAGACCATGCGCGCCTATCGCCGTTGCATAGGCTCGCTCTCCTTTTATCACCCTGCCTTCGCGAAAACGAGATCGAAACACTGTAGGAGCTTTTGATCAAGTTTGTGTTCCAAAGCCCCCCAAAAAAAAACTAAATAAAAAATAAAAACAACAGGTTTTGTTCTTGTCTGCTTATGTGAAATGCTTTTGCTCCTCTCTATTGCTTCCTCTGGTTGAAACGCGATTATTTTCTTTAAAATCTCCGCGCCATTGTTTTTTTTTTTCTTTTTACTTCAGATGTGTTTTTTTTTTTTCCCCCATCTACTTCCCATCTCGCCTTTTCGCATCTCGAGCGCCTCCCGATTTTTAAACGCGTTCCGCCACGCCAAGCAATAGCGAACTCCGCTGTTTTATGCAGGTTTCCTTCGAGAGCAGTGTAAACCGAAACACTGCATCGTCGAAGCAGTGGCGGTCCCAGACTTTGGTTTTAGGGAGGGGGGAGAATTTCTTTCTCGTAAAAACAAAAACGACATCTCGTTATTTGTTGGATTTATTTTTTATGATTTGTTTTTTTGCAGTTTAATAATGAACAACTAAAAACATTGGCTCGCGATATAGGTTTGCGTTAAGTACTCCCGCCATAAGCAATTGTTCAATATCCCATGTATTTTTTTTATTCACAAATGCTACTACCAACCGGCGGACTCTTCCTATACCTCCCATAGGGACTCCAATTGCAGACGGCAGCGCCAAATCTCCCCCAACGGGCGTTGGGTTTCTCCAAGAACAATAAGAAATCAAGAAAACAATACGCGCGCCGTCGTCATGGCAACCACTTGGTTGTGGGAGAGGGTGTGAGAAGTGTTGTCCCTCCTCTCTCTCTCTCTCTCACCCTCGGCGACAAGAGGAGGAGGGAGTTCGTTCGGAGTTCGGAGCAGCCTCCGAACTCCGAACGAATTTGCATCCTATTGTCGCTGATGTTGAGAGAAGAGGGAACTGCTCCCATTGCCGCCGTCTCGTTCTTCTACAAAACAAAGTAATAGCAATATCTTTTTTATATAAAAAAAGTGTGTTTACCTTTCTCTGCGAATGTCCGACGCTTCCGAAACGATTGCACTTGACTTTGCGTCGCTCGATTGAGATTGGCTCGGCAACAGTGCATGTTCAGTGACAGCCACTTCTCATTAGATCGTCAATCAATGATGCAAAGTGCGCCCGGCCGCTGATGTTTCGCAGCTTAAGATGGGCGCACATCGCCAGTCTGAGCACAAGTCCAAACTTCTTTTGCAAGTTCTCTTTTTATTAGGTACGTCCTTTATACAGAAAAAAAAAAAAACACAAAAAAACGTGCACTTCACGGTACAAAAAAAAAGTAACAAGATCTACAGAAAACTACTATTCAAGTATTCACAGCAATGACACATTTAACTTTGCAGTATTTAGCGACAGTGATTCGATCGCCACGGCCTCTCGCAGGTTCCTTCTGCAGCGCGAGCTGCTCCACGCACGTGCTACCAAGCTGCGGTGCTCGAACACCGATCCCCCCCACACCGCTCATCTTAACATAAATGCCCTGTCCCTATACTGGCCTTCTACAATAACTGTACCATAATGAAACATGCACCAGCAAGTTTTCGGCAATCCGAAACTGTGTAACGAAAAGCAGCAGCCCGTCTTTACCTTTCTTCACTCGGGAACCCAAAGAACTTGGCAGAGCTGTTGCCACCGGAATTAGAGCACCACTGAGTCGAGCAATATACAAGGTTCCGTTTGCTCGGCGTATTGGTAGACGCAACGCCACTGTCTACTGCCGCAAACGAAATCCACCACCGCACCAACCGCACAGCTGGCAAAGGCGCCGTCGAGCAGCCGACGCAGCCGCGACCACGGCAGCCGACGCGGAACTGTTCTCAACGGTCAAAATACAAAAAACAACCGTCCAATGAGAACAAAGTATGAGGGCGAAACTTTAGCTAACCAAAATATTTGTTTCACCTTACTAGGATAATTTTTGAAATCTGTAAGCAGCAACAATAATATGTATCTCATCCTATTAAATAAATTTTCCGGCGTAAACCGGAAGTTCTTAATAGAATACCAACGGATAAGAGATGGCGCTGAAATAGCTGACCGGAAGTCGCTCGAAGTGTCCGCCGGTTGCTACTACTTTCCAGTGCAAGATGTCACAAGACGGTTCTTTATAGGGTGACCATATTCCACAAGGTAGAAAACGGGACATCCTAGCCGGGGAGGGGGGGGGGGGGGGGCGTACTAAAGATTAAGTTTGGGAGAAACATTTATTGAAATAACTGCACACAGGTCAGTTGCATGCACACATGCACTCATCTGGAAGGTCCTGTTTCGGGTCCTTCGTTGGTGTGGGCGTATTTTGCCGACGACTGAAGTTTCCTAAGCAGGACTTTATCCTGCAAGATTCGGTTTTAAAAGTCTGCGCACTTATATCGGAAGTTCGATCGCACAAGTAGCATTGCTCGCAATGTTGAGACAAGAAGGCGAGACTTCTCGCTTGTCCACATGGAGGTAATATTTGAAAAGACGCGCTCCGCTGGAGGCGTCGTTCTAGGGAAGCACAGAGCCAGTTCCCCGACCCGGGAAATCTTGGCGCAGCATACAATCTCTGTCATCTCTTTAAAGACTTGCACCGCTCTCTGAGAGACTGTAACACCTGAAGAGTTCTAATCTTCTAGTTTCTTTGTAGTGCTTTTCTGAATAAGGGTCCACTGGTGAAGTAGTGCATCTTCAAAGTCTGCTTTTGTTATAAGCTCAAGGAATGCACGAATACTTCAAGGCTGCTTTGAATTTCCTGCCGTTCTGGCATTTTTCGCGGCAGTACCCACTTCAGGTTTGCAGTAGCTCCATAGCTATCTTTCCATTTGTCGAGGTATTCTATGCAGGTTCCATAGAAGTCACAGGCCACTTTCATTAAATCATTTTCTTTGATGCTACCAGCTTCAACAAGCTCTTGGAGAGGACGTTTATCATCCCTTGTCACAAACAGCTTTGTTTTCTGGCCACAAGCCCATCTCTTAGAGTGGCTACGTGCAAGGCTGCTTCTGTTGCAGAGATGTCAGTTTGTTTTTTGTTTTTTTTTTCAAGTAAGGCCACTGTTTTTTGGAACATGTTTGTCTGAATCTTTGCAAATAGAAGCCACAGCTGAGTGCATGGGTGTTCGAAATGTGCTTTCAACACTGCCGGGCACTTTTTATGCGAGAGAAAATAGGAGTGCAGCCCTTCAAATATTTTCAGAATTCGCTCGAGTGCTGGACCAAGTGGCAGGAAACGCGTGCTTCCATGTTCCAGAAGTTTGGCATACTCTATGCCAGCAAACGCACATAACTCCTTGGGTTCTTCCACTCTCACGGTGTATATGTGGAAGTACTTGCTAACCTCTAGGGACAAGCTCTTCACGTCAAAGGGCAAGCAATCCACCCCTGACTACAGGCAGCTGTGCACGATGTGGCCACCACAGCCAATACCAATAACGCTCATCCCCAGAGCTCTCGGCAGCTTTCGCCACACATTGTTCTGCCTGAATCGCTTGGCGCCACCGAATTTTCTGTTCGTGTTGTCTACGCAAAGACCCACAGCCTTGGTCTGCAGGGAATACTTCTCAATGACCGTATTGAAATAAGAAGTTTGGAAGTTGGATGTTTCGCCACTTAGAAAAGAGAACTCCAACACTCTTGTTTGTACCCAGCGTCTTGGATGAAAGTACCTCACCAGCACAGGAATCATATTTTGCTCTTTTCTGTTCGACGCATCCACACTCAGCGTGACGTAACAGTTGTTGAGACTTGTTGCCAGTTCTTCCAACAACAAGGGGCCAAGACATTTTAGATTATAGCTTCGCACTTTGTACGCGCACTAGAGTACTTTGTCTGGAAGAGTTTTTTAATCAGTTGCGACGTACAGTCTAGACCGAAATGTCTGCAAGTGTCTGATAGTGGGGTAGGCGAACAACGCCTCTGCAGCGGCCACTTTATCACCATCAGAGTTTTGAAGAAAAAACGAAGAAACGCTGGCGCTCACGGTCCTGGCCTTCTCCGCGTTCTTGTGCTTCTGACTTCTGATCTGCTGGCTGATGTCACTACGGCCTCCGTGCGCAAGAGAAAAACCCGTTCCCCAGATTCGACAAAGAACTCTGCTGTTACACTCTGTTGAACTTAGAAACGTATATTCATTGCGAAGGTCTTCGTTGAACACACGCGTGCGTTTCTTAGCCATTTTCGAAACATAGTGTAGTGTTGCCAGCTGAGATTCTACATGCGTGCTATATCCAGTAACTCAAAACAATATTTCTACACACTTGTCTTCGCGAGAAAAAAAGTGTTTGTGGGCAACAGCAGTTCTAAATATTAGTCTCTGGGTAAATATTTTAAAGTACCTACGGTTAGTTTTTTTTTAAAATACACTTGTAACCAGTAGGCATAGTTTCGGTTTGCTTCAACTTACTTGGTGCCGAGCTCGAACCTATGCACTCCTGCGAAAACGGGACATGATTCTTTATTGGTACAAAAAGACGGGACGGCAGAAACGGACCTCAAAAACGGGACTGTCCCGGCCAAAACGGGACGTCTGGTCACCCTAGTTCTTTATACAAGAAACAGAAAATGGCAATAAAAGGTTCTTTAATGAGACAAACTAAGCAAATTAGCAATCATTAAAGTAATCAAGTTCATTAAAAAGAAACTCAGTCACACTTCGGAAACAATACACGCTATGAGAAAACACCATGTCAGCAAACGAATCAAAATAATGCAAAAGGAATTCGTCTGACAAACAAAATGTCAACACTTCGAAAAGATCACGTACAATCAAATGACCCTGTTTACACTTCATATCTATACGCTAGAAAAGACTAGTAAATGAATGGCACAAAACCGCATAGTGTACACGCAGACACCAAAACTTCTTACAAGGTATACACTTGAAACAAAACAAAATCAATAAAGTGAAAGTGTAGCAGAGTAGGTGCAGCCAAGCATAAAGACAAGAATCTGCAACATCGATGATTGATGACAAGGAACGTCAACTTTATCTGAACAGTGAACAAAACGATGATTTAAATAATTGTGCAAATGCGGCATTTACAAAGTCAAAAGACCATCAGTTTCAATCTTCACCAGATTTTGTTCTTCTTTTTCTTATGTGAAAATCTGAAGCGGAAGGTGTATCCCCTATTATCTGAGAGTGATAAGCTAGTTGCTACTTCTCGAGGACTGTAGAGTGGCAAAGCGTGACTTTTCTAAAGCCGTCATGCACCCTTCAGAGTAGGAAGTCGGTCCTACGCCTCCTTTCCCTCGCAAAGTGGCCTGTCACACTGGACGAGCGAACATGAATATCCCGATAGATGTTCAAAAGAGCTAGCTTCGTTAGACCCTTCTCGGTCATCTTGGCCCGCAACAAAGTCATCGAGCGACGGAGCGTTGAAAATGTGCGCTCCGCCGAGGCGACGCTGACTGGCAGTGAGGCAAGAATCTGCACAAACGTTCGCACATTTGTATACACATCTCCATCGCAAGCGTCGAGGGACTCAATGGATGTACGCGCAACCGGAATGTCACCAGTTTGTCGCAGCCATTTCGCCTTCCACATGAGCAGTTTAGGACGCTCTATTCGTGCGTCATTGCCTACAATTAAGTCGGTTCCGAGATTACAGGGTACAGATACGTTCAAGTCGTAAACCAAAAGGGTTTCTCCGGGAAGACGCGAAGAGAGATCTTCAGTGATTGATTCCAAAATCGAAAGAAAAACTCGCTGCCGGTAGAAGGTTTCAAGGTCCTCTATGACCTGTATGTGCTCGCGGCACATCTGTTTGGTTGCGGTTTAGCCTTCAGTTGTGAGAGAGTGTCGTGCATGAGCCCGACCGCAGCTTGCAGATCCAGGGTCTCTTTCTGGAATAGCCGGCTCAATAGTTGCATGAAAGGGTTTTTCTTCTTTTTTTTCTTGTGACTGATTCAGACACATTGACTTGATTCAAAATAGGTCTGTATACAACGATCGCTTAGGGCTTTGAAGCCTCTAGCCAAAAAGATGGTGTACGATGATGAGTATGAGGAATGTTAGTGTGGGGACAGAATCCTGATCGCTGCCGATGCTTACTGGTTCAGCAAACGAGACTTATAATGTTCCCAATTTTTGTACTTGAAAAAAAAAGGGGGGGGGGGGTATTCCCCCCCCCCCCCCTCTTTCCCTTAGGAGTCAGGACCGCCAGTGCGTCGAAGGCGCCCGATGTATGATGATTCAACACAGCATGGACTAAGCCGTGGTGTACAAGACAGACAGCTTTTTTTTTTTATTTCAATTACTTTTTGTTATATTTTCTATGTTAATTTGTCTAAAAGGTCAAACGTGCAGATTTCTGTATTTAAATGTATGCGGCTTGTGTTCCTTTGGGAGATACAATCGTCGTGGTGACTTGCGTTTTGTTTGAAAGACAATTTTTGCCACTGCTAATTGGAAATCGCGCCAGTGTAAATATTGAAATGCATATGTAGCGGAACCTGCAGGAGTGGAAATTTAACTGACCATTTCTGATCTCTAGCGTGACCATATAACAATGATGCCAATACACGTTATCGCACATTCTATCAGTGCTGCTCCTCTGACCGCCTTCCCGTATACTTTCATCTTCGCGCTATTTTTAGATAAAATCTGACGCCTTGTAACTCTCTCTCTTCGAGGCTCGTTGCATTATTCGAACTACACTTTTTCGACGGCAGACAGGAAGCTGTAGCAGTGAGATAACACCGAAGAAGAATAAACGAAGCGAGCGCGAGATTTATGTTAGCAGTTCAAGAGGCTTTGATTTCGGCGGCTGTTCGCCAGATCTGCTCTTTTCTTCGACGAAACGAAATCGTCCGTACGGAACGACGAAACGTCGTCGTGACATGGTGGCGGCGACACAAAATGTCAAACATTCTCTCAAAAAATAAATACGAAAAAAAAAAGAAGCTTTTTTTTTGTTTAGCACTTATTTCGTCAAGGGTTCCTTCGAGCACAAAGTGACTATGTCAGCACATTTTGGGTCGTTTTCCCGCGCATTTTCTTTTCTTTGGAATTTTTATCGCAAGGTATATATACGAATGGTGTTTTGCTATCGCCGTAACAAACGACCCCGGTTGGCGAATGTCCATCCGCGCGCGCTACGGAACGCTGGGCTGGTTTCGTTGGCTGCCTTCTCGTCGCCGAGGAAACGCCGCCTTAGCAGCAAGCGTCGATTCCGTGGTCTCGACGATTTCTCGCAATTTTTCTTCGCGCAGTATTTTCGCTTCCCTTTATTTTAGTTGTTTGTTTTTTCTTCGGATTTGACAAGCTTTATAAAAGCCAAGGTAGAGGCCGGATTGCGTGTGACTGGCATTTTTGAAATGTCAGCAAAAAAAAAAAAAGGACCATTTTCGAGAAGCGATATCTGAACGAAACGGTCTTGTTTATTTTTCTTATTCTACGTTTCGTCTTTATCGAAACGCCGACTCAGAACATCGATTATCGACAGAATGAAGCCAAATATCGCCTCGGGTATGACAAAATGTTACAGTTTATAAAATTAAATTTTGATGCATTTAATACGACAGACATCGGTACATCCAGGCATGCCACGCAGAATTGATATTGACAGTGCAAATGAGTCAGCGGTTCTACCATAGCCCTCTTATTACCATTCATGAAATGTCTAATAAGAAGGAAACTAAGCAATTAAACAACTTTGATCGTAGCTTTAACATGCACGAAGAAATTAGTTAAGATTATTTATGCCGCGCAAAATCTAAAACTTGACAATGGGTATTTAGCGGGCGTCATATGTTGTTCGAAATGAACTCCACCTTAAACGGAGAAGGGTGTGTCGATTTCTCCTGGAGCACATTGACTAATACGCTTTATTTTTCTATACCGCGAAAATTTACAGCGTATATGTATTGTTTTGTTTTGTTTCGTTAATGCGATGTATCCGCTAGCGGTCTTCACTTCGGATGCATACCGCATGACACGACACACACCAAATACGTTTGTTGAGGAACGATCGTGCGCTTACGTGTTTTTGAAAGTGAGACTTGGGTTAACACTTGGGTTCTCACAGTCAAACCATATTACGTGGATTGCCGGGTGCTCCGGGGAGTGTGCACTCGCTGCTGCAAGGAAGTTTACGCGTTCTACAGCGGAGGAAGAAGGGTCGAACTTGCAGCGCATTCAAATTCACAACCGACCGCGGCACTCTCTCTGCATGCAGCGAGAGTTAAGTAGAAAGTCTTCTAATTGAAGTTGGACCTTGAGACCGGTCGCTGCGGAGCCTAAGTACGTCAACAAGACGAGCAAATTTAATAGAAGGACACATTTATATATCATATACGCAAATGAGGGATCGGAAAACACTCAAACTATCAGAAATTGCAAAAACGTGCACGATTGTTGGCTGTGCACCTTGTTTGTTTGTGTGTGTGTTCATGTGTGCGTGCGTGTGTGTGTGTGTTTACGTCTGTGTGTGTACTTTCGGGCACTACGAAGGGATCATTTTGATATCCAGATCGTTAATCAAGGCTATGCGTGGTGAGGCAAATAATGTTCTAAAAACATGGTCAATTAATACGCGGAAAAATTATAGCGATCTGCACCTGAGCCACAGGTTCCGATTAGCGAGGGTTCTTCGGTACTTTGCTCTCCGCCTCGGGGGCTCCGAGGCAAAGCGGCGGCCTACGGATCTCCATTTCTCCAGGTGTTGAGATCAAATAGCGGCCGATACGTCCCCCATGAAACGGAGGCGTATACTGCGGAGAAGGTGCCGTGTAACCGAGATGTCGGTTACACGTCGAAAGATTACCAGGTGATCGAAAGTAATTTTGTCTTTTAAAGGAATGTGTTAGATTCCATTTGTAAGTTTAGCGCCCCCACATCATATATGTTTATTAATTTTACTGGTCTTAGTTACGGCCGGAAATGCGTGCTCGCTCGCCTACATGGTTTCCGTTCAGAAAAGAGCGCGCATTATCGCGCTGTTTTTTGTCTCGCTACTGATTACTTTGAGGAACAAATTGTTTTGTTACCCTCACTATACAGTGTGGAACAGATTCCTAGATGACCTTGCTCTATGGGAATAATTATGTATCGTGTCCCGCGATATACTACTCCCAAAACGTTATTTTAATCCCCAAAATGTTTCGCACATTTGTCGCTGGGTTCCGCCTTTACGCGGGAAAGCTTCAGTAGTCACATTACTTTAGATAGAGTTCGCGAGGCTGCGCAAAAGCCCCAATTTCAAACTTGCTCCGTGACCTCCAGGCCTCGTCTCGGAGTAGTTGGTTCTTCGGCACTCTTATTCATAAATGCAGCAATCTCATTGGCCGAGGAGCGACAATGCTGTGGACGCACCCCACCTTGCGCGTCTTAAAGCTGTCACTGACTGCATCCACGAGAGTCAACCCTGTGACCACGTCCTCATTTGCTCTTGACTTAGTCATTCATTGCTAAAATCGAAACTGTTATGTTTTTATTTATATATCTACATTTCTAGCTTCACCGAAGGATCCCCTGAATTGCCACCGACGCCGGCCGGCATGCCAACGGAGTTCAATCAATGAACCCCCCCCCCCCCCCCTCCCCCAGGTGACTCAGCCAACTGAGCAACAACAATGCACGCGGTGGCACGCATTGCGCGGCGACCAGGGTTAATTCGCGGGCGGCCCAGCCTTCCGCGGCAGTGGCCGCAGCAGAGGCCAGGGCGCGTGCATGCATCATGACGCGGCCATCGGCGCACTTTCCCCCCGGCGTGCCTTCCCGCAAAGCCTCTGCTCGCTTTAAATGCGCGGCCATGCTCATTAATCGCGGGCATCCCGGCGGCCCGGCACCCGCGATGTTTGCCCACGGCGCCGCTGGCGACGCCGCTCTGCCTAATGCGGGGGTAAACAGAGCGGCCGTTCGACGGGGCCGTCGGGCTCATGCGATTGCACGTTCGCGCGTCTTCGGCGCAGGATGCGGACCCGTGCGTGGACAGCTGGGGTCCCGCAGCGCCGGAGTCCCAGCTCCTGGGCTGAGAACTAGGGTCACGGCCGGTGTGCTATATACCTATAGGCAGTAAGCTTTCCAATTTCGGCCGAAAAACGCCGATAACATCCTTCGGTGTTCAAGATACGAGAGTGGTTACAACCCTAAAGTTGAGGCTTGGGCGAGTTGGTACATACTTCGGAATTAAAAACAGCGCGAAAAAACGAGGACCAAACAAAGAAGTGACACGTCCGTGTCACTTCTTTTTCTGGTCCTCGTCTTTTTGCGCTGTTTTTAATTCCGAAGTGGTTACAACCGAAAAAAACACCGATTTTTGACAACGTTGGAGTAAAAAATATAAAATCGACTAAGAACCGAACATCACTCATTTCTGGAAATTGCCGCTCCGGCTAAGACTCTTTTAACTTTTTTAAAGATGTTTTCATCGATAATCACCGTTGTTAAGGTAGGTACGAAACAAATCAACGCAATACACCGATATTGGAAACATGAATAGGCAACCAAAATCATCCGCCGATTTTCTTTATAAATGAACGCTAGAAAATCTACCGCCTATACCTCGGCAAACGCCCGGCGTGGGCAAGTTTAAGGGGGGGGGGGGGGGGGGGGAGAAAGAGGTAGAACTCAGAAACTTAGAAATACACAAATCGATCGACATATTATACAACGACGAAGAAAAGAAAGGTCCACATGCTCAATTCGAACAAACGTGCCGAAATAGCTCAGTTGGGAGAGCGTTAGACTGAAGATCTAAAGGTCCCTGGTTCGATCCCGGGTTTCGGCATTACTTTCATATTTTTTTTTTTTTTTTTAGTAATTGGTGCGATTGTTCTGAGCAGGATCTGCTTTCTCACTGCGTCTTTTTACTATTTGCCGCTCTCCTGACCCGGCCATAGAGTGGGCACATCGCATCAATCGCATCCACAGTGCACCCATCGCGAGCACCCACCATCTCTCTCGCTTTTTTTCTTCTGCCCGATCACAAATCGCACCACCTCGATCTGACGGGCTGCTCTCGCATTCATGCAAACAATCAGGCGGATGGTAGAACGAGCATCGAGGCAGCTCAAAAGGTTGGTGAATGCATTCCTACCGAAAAACCCAGTTCAACTTTTCACCGTCTGGATAATGGAACTGGAAATCTGACAAAGGAATAATTTCTGGAAACCTGAAATGTCGAGAGCTTATACAGATAGATTTCCAATTCAATAATCCAGATAGCAAAAAAGTTATACTGTTTCTTTTTTTTTTTTTTTTGGTAGTGATTGAGCGTCACTGTAGCTTCGAAACGCGTATACACACCTGCAGGTTATTAGAAAACGCCGACACAAACAAATGGTCAAATGACTACCTCTTCTTTTCCTCTTCCCTATGAGTTTCTTTCTTCTTTTTTTTTTGCTTTTTTAATTTGTGTTTCTTTTTCTGTCTTCTTTTTATGATTCTCGGCATTTTTTGTCTGGTGCTTCGAATTGACCAATCACCAGCAGCCCCAGTGAGGCCTGCGTAATTATGGGTGGATCCCCCCGACCCGCCCCAAGCGGCTAACAGGTTGAAGCTCGACGGCAGAGACGCCGCAAAGCGACGGACGCGCTGCGCCGTGTGCTAGAGTCGAGTTCTCTGTGAGACGCTACAAGACGCGCTGGCCAAGTTGCTGACGCAAGCTAGACGGCGCTGCCTAGATCCACTAGGAAAAAAAAGAAAAAAGACACTGACTAGATGGCGCAAGTCGCCGCCCGATTCAAAGGGTTCAGCGACCGAGTTTCGTTCACACTACGTGCGCAGAGGTACGTTCACACGCTCAGGTTCTAAGCCGTCACAAGAGGCTTCAAAACCGGTCTTGTCTCAGCCGGTCCTACTCGGTTGCAAGTGTATGAACGGACCTTGATGCCGCAGCTGTGCAGACGTCTTCGAATGTCGTAGACACCAAAACTTGGTGAAGAGTGCGGTACAGACGACACATGCGCCTAGCTGGCACAGGGCTCCCCAACGGTGGCCCGCCTGCCCGCTCCGATCCCGACCGTCTTTGCGTAGAGCATTACGTGACATCTCGTACCATGTGATAGCAATGCTTTTGGCGGCCCGAGGTCAATGTTGCCAGACAAAACCGAAGCTTCGGTTTCAGTTTCTGCTCCTGTTTAAAGTAAGAGTTAACAATTATCCCACTTTTTCGCAAAGCAAGTGATGTGGTGTCTTTTGTTTGTGTTTTTCTATGGAAAATAAATCATTATCCCGAAATGCGAGCGGAGTTACCCTGTGAGACCGGCTCACACACTTGCAACTGAGTAGGACTGACTGAGACAAGACTGGTTTTAAGCCTCTTGCGACGGCTCAAGACGTGCTCCAAAGCAGCAGCGCATCCGGTCCTAAGCCGTCTCGAGGTACTTAAAAAACGGCCTTGCCTGAGTCGGTCCTACTCGGTTACAAGTGTGTGAACAGGCCTTTAAAACTGGTTCACACTGTTGCAGCCGACTACGACCGAGTCCAACAGAACCGGTTTCTAAAGGCCCGTTCACACTCTTGCGACCGAGTAGGACCGAGAGAGACCAGACCGGTTTTTAAGCCTCTTGTGACTTCTTAGGACCGGATGCGCTGCAGCGGAGCTGGTCCTAAGAAGTCGCAAGAGACTTAAAAACCGGTCTGGTCTCTCTCAGTCTTAATCGGTCGCAAGAGTGTGAACGGGCCTTTACAAACCGCGCCGCGCAGCCGCAATGGCGGTTGTAAGCGGCTTAAACCCCATTGCCATATCAGCCCATAAAAGGATTAACGTCGCAAGCTGCTGTACTCGCGTAAGTGTATGAACCATCCTTTAACCCGTCATCGAACGTAGCAAGTGGCCGCCTCGGTGCCTCCGAGGCAAAGCGCTGCCCTATGGATCCTCGGTTGGAGTGTTCGAATCCCGGCCAATGCGACCGCAACTGACGAAGGCTTATGGCGGAGACGACGCCGTGTAACCGAGATGTCGGTCACACGTCCGAAGATCTCCGGGTGTAGTCGAAATTAAACCTCAGTCTTGTGCTGAAGCATGCCCGCGCCCTTCGTTTGTTTGGCACGTAAAACCCCGCAAATTTGAGTTGCGCTCCAAAGGAACCCGCTTTTCCCACACCAAGTGTGGGCGCTGCGCGTGCGCACTAACCAAATTCGGAGGGGTGAAGCGTCTGCGCATGCGCAGGACCGACAGCAGCGCCACCACAGTGGCATGACGTCAGTGACTTGAGTTTGTCTACATTCCGTTTCATACTAAGTCCGAGCGCAGCCAGCGCTACAACCAACGGAGCCAATTAGGCATCGCCAAAAGTGCCTCGTCACGGCGCTCGTCGTCTTTGTACCTTTACTATTAATCACCGGCCGAACAAATCACACAGAAAAACAAAAAGCTCAGGATCAGACCGCATTCACTGCGCGTGATTGGTTTAGCCAGTGATGGGCAAGAGCAGAAAGACGATGAGCGACATCGCGACGACACACGATCGGTACTATACTTTAATAGAGAGTTTTAGGGAGCTGTTTTCGCACATCCGATACGGAACGATCGACCCTCCCATACGCACTGTGCATATGCGAGTCTTCTGCTGTAGCGCATGCGCAGTGCGTACCGGAGGGCCCACCGTACCTAAGCGGATGCGTAAAAACGTTTCCCTAAAACTCCCTATTGCCGACATCGGATCGTATGCCGTCGGCTGCGGCTGTCGCGCTGTTCGTATATAATACAAAAGACGCGATGTTCCTCGCAGACATGATGACAATCTGCAGGCACGCCGATCTTAGAAGCATGTTTTCTTCCTACATGTTATGAACATGTCTGAAGACAGTGGTTTGTATGACCAATGTAAGCGTCATACAAGGAACGCCTCAGACAGTGTCTGCGTACTGTCTTTTGTACGATGTATTAGCACTGTGACGTGTCCCTCCGTATACGGAGCGCAAGTTCGTCTGCTTCTTTTGCACGGGTTGCGGTGACGTCAGAACGATGCCGAGCTCTGATTGGTTTTAATTAAAGGATAGTGGGTAGTCCTCAAAGCAAGCTGCCTCGAGGTCTACCCACTATCCTTCAATCAGAACCAATTAGAGCTCGGCGTTTTGACGTCACCACAACCTTTGCAAGAAAAGCAGACGAACTTGCACGGTGGACTCCCTCTCTCGCCACGCCGACAATACCGATGCGCGAAGGCAACCTGAAATTAAATGCCCTCTGCGCCGTCCCCGCGACCTTCGACGCATGGCGCCAGGCTTTTCGCGACTCTAATGAGAATACTAATAACGAGTAAGAGCAAACACGAACGGAGCCTGGGTCGGCCGTTTTGGGGAGGCGAGCACGCGCGCGGTCGACCCCTGGCGTCGAGAGGGCAGGGGCGGACCCGCGAAACGGGCGGGCCGCGATCGATGGCGATTAACGACTCCGTCGACCGATGTCAGTCAGGGTCGACCGCTCGCGGGTGCCCGCCCTGCGTCACCCGTGTCACGTTCACCGACCGTCTCCCGGTGGCTTCCCGGCGAAGGGGAAATTGGACGAATTTGCCAATGGCTCGTTTCGACGGTGCTGTAAATCTTTGGGAAAATACGGGACATGCTATGCAACCACAACCCGAAATGGTTCCACTGACGTAAGGGGGCGGTGGCTGTAGTCACGGCCACGATCATCCGAAATTGTTTCTGGTAGTCAAAAGGGGCTGGAAGAATTTCAGCTCTGACATTAATATTGACCCTAAGGAGCCCTTCCAAGTATAGTGTGATTCTAGGTATGTTATGGTGTGAAAGGGTCATGCAATTCTATTGATTTCTTAACGTTGCGCTCTTTACACAGGCATACTGACAGAACTGTCATGCAAGTACCCTACTCGCACACAACGCCACTGAGACAGAAGCTTCCCCACCTCCGTAAAGATTGCTGACGTATAGTCGTGAGGGCCGCGCACTTCACTCTCTGAGTGACCGGCGCCTTTTGTGAATGATCGGCCCCTGGACTAAATCGGGCATCTTTCCGGAACGTCATATATACAACCCTTCGTACATTTTGCATTGCCTGTGTCTGGTGCTCTACCGGCGATTACCCGAATCTGCAACATTAATTTAATAACCTCGCTTGAGACTTGCCGTGTATATTCAAAATAGCTATTGCGAAAACGGTAAAGTAGGGATGATTCCAAGGCCAACATTTAAATATCCGTGCACACTCCGGTGGCAGGACGTCAATTTACCACTGAAAAAAACACTGCTGATGGCTGATTATGATGTAGTTCGTTGCTCCCCGATTTCATCCAGATTGCTGTTACCTGAAACTTCAATGGTCCTGCACTTTTAAAGGACAAAGCGGTTAGTGTCCCTTTACTATCTTCGCCAATGGGGCTGCCTGGTCACTGGAGGCTGGAGCGAATGCGTTCTATCCTCATTGATGAAGCGGAGTAAAGTAAGATGAGCTATTGGTGTTTTGATTGCACCGTGGTACTGGGCTCGTTCGATTTACCTACACCTTCTGCCCAGGGCATTGTACTTCCGGTATGTGTGTTGAGATACTACCGGAAATACACCGCCCTACACGTTTCTGCCCTGGTGCAGGGGGTGCAGGTAAATCGAACGAGCAGACAGAGCTGCCGCCACGTCCCGCCTCGCGTGAGAAAGCAGGTGCAATTGCAGGCCTGCCAAACCTATCTCCATTCGCATGTTACGCGTGCGAGACACCAGTCGGGACGTCATGCCTGCAAACGTCAATCGCGGACGTAAGCGATCCGAAGCGTCGCTGTGGTCGGCCTGCCACAATTGACCGAATACTGGCTATGACGTCAGCAATGGATTTCTCATCGACGCGGAAATAAGAAAGAACTTCAAATTTGACGGTGTTGGCAGTGTTGCTTTCAGAGCGCAGTGGTTTCAGGCTTTCACCATGTTCATTACAGACACCATTGAACTTGTTGTTCGCAAGGTAATGACGTCACAAGAGGAAATCATAGAAGGGCACCACCAAAACATCTCGCCGCCAGAGCCGTGTATAAAGAGAATTCTGTCAATGGGAGGCGCGGGCAGAGCCATAGGGTGACCACCAGACGCAGAAAGTGGGCTTGACATGCTCCCTTGGCCAACCAGAAGCCTAAAAGAATCCCCTAGCGGTGGTGGCGAGAAACAGTTTTAATCAAAAATATATGTTGGTAAAAGGTTTTAATAGGCTCGTGAGAGTGAAGTGTAGTAACCCTTTATGGTTGAAAACAGGCTGCACGTGATGTTTCAATCATGATCATGCAGAAAGATGTAAGAAACGAATGCGCCGCTCAACTCTGTTTTGCTCGAACAGAGTATGACCGCTCGGACGGCAGATTCCAGGCCCTCGGCGCTTGGGGTAAGGATTATGTCGATCGTTCCGCTAGTCGCGTTCTTCCAACATGATTTTGGATGACCGTGATTGAAACATCACGTGCACCATATTTTCAGTCAGAGAGAGTTACTCCGACGCACTTATTAGGTTTGTTTCTCGCGACCACCGCCAGGGTATTATTTCCGGCTTCTGGTTGGCCACATTCGAATTTATGAAGAAACCCTGGAACACGTCCAGCCCGCTTTCGGCCAATGGCGCCTCCTCGTTTGTCTTCTATACTTCCCAACGAATGGCCAAACTCTCTACATATACGGCTCTGCTCGCCGCCAATAGAGAGTATTCAATGGTGGCCATAGCTGTGTGCTCGACTGTCGAACTCGTGCTGATGGCGAGCTTCTACAGTTCTTTAGCAACGTGCATTCCACACCATCCTGTATTTCCGGCTCTAGTAGCCTATTAATGTGAGCACGGCCCGAGACGAGCATCCGCTCTGAACAGTGTACCCATATATGGCGCCCAGTAAATACCCCTTCTTTATGCACGACCTTTTGTAAACGTAGTGAATGATGCACGTACATAAACACTCCTTTACAGAGAAAAATCTAAGTTCTCACGGGTCTCCAGCCTCACGAGGGTAGCCTTTATTCGAATGGAACAAACTGCTTCGTTGCCAGCTGTTCCGCAAGGAGTCCGCACTCAACAGCTAAGCTGAATTTCAGTAATATTTCGTGAGCATGAGGCTCGTCTTGCACAAGATACACTGTTTGTAGAGTGTATTCCAGGAAAAATTATTTTTCTGTGGAATACTTTCTGTATTTCATCGACACAACCAAGGTGAGATGACAAAGGTTAAATGAACCCGTCTTCAACTTTGCTGGAAGCAATGATACTCGCGCGATCAAATCGGGGTAAGAGGAGATAGGTCACCTAAGTTGTACCAAACGTCTTAAAGCCAGTGTTATACGTTCGCACACCGGAATTTTACAACATAGCAGAGTTGGAAGATTGTGACTACAGTCCTTTTCACAACGAGTCTAAAGCCGGGGTCACACTGCTTTTAGATCATACAAAAGACCGTCTGCATACAGATTCGAACGCGAGTCACGGCGAGATCCCTGCTTCGAATACCGCATAAAAATTAGTTCAAAGAGAAACCTGGCACGCGGCATTCGAACCAGGGACATTGGCGGTGATTCGTGTTTCCAGACTGGTCACACTGCTTATAGATCATACAAAAGACCGTCTGCATACAGACTCGAACGCGAGTCACGGCGAGATCCCTGCTTCGAATACCGTATAAAAGTTAGTTCAAAGAGAAACCTGGCACGCGGCATTCGAACCAGGGACATTGGCGGTGATTCGTGTTTGCAGACTGTCTTTTGTATGATGTATGTGCAGTGTGACCCTCCGCCTTAATGCGAATCTTACCTCACGTTTGTGTGTAATGTTTATTCACGTGACTTTAGAAGACTCGCGCACGAAACATGCTGCCGTGCGCGAACGCGTCTTTCGAGCGCACGGCCTTCAGCACGTGCACGTTGCTTTCCGGCGTGCTTTGGCTGCGCGTGCACGCTCGAAGCGCACAAGACGCCCAATCACCATCGAGAAAGCTCGCGCTAGAGGCGGGACAACTGAAGCTCCTCCCTGTTGTTTTCATTATGCCGGTTGTACTATACATTGCTCGCTCGTGACGTCACCGCGCCATGCTAGTGGCCATTCCTACTTGTCTTTACCCAGAAAAACACATTTAATAAAGTGAAATGTATGCTCCAGAAGGTTTACGTGCTCAACAGCAACGACACAACATTGGCCGCCAATGGGACATCGGTGCAAGCCATGTATAGAAGTGGCATGCGTACTTGTGAAAGTCCCGGTCGTCGGGCATCCCTACGTAATTGCGCTCTCCAATCAAAAATACTTGGCGCACGGCGCTTCAGGTGAGCTGTCGGTGTTCTCTGGGAGCTGTCGCGCGAAGATGGACGGGCTGTTGAGTCCCGTCGAAGCGTCAGAGTCAGCGACCTCGCGGCCAGGAATACCCGCGTTGAAAGCTGTACGAGAGCAAGCGGTACGGAGGTAAATGCCGTCACGGTCGTTTACGTTTACACGGAACATAACACCGTTCATACCGGGATTTCGATCATGATTTTGAGAGGGTGTAAGTGAATCAAAGTATTCTCTTATTTAAAACCAAACGCAACAAATTTGAAGGAAAAAAGCGAAATAAACCCAATCACTGTACAGGGTGTCACAAAAAAAAAAAAAAAAAATACAGGTTGTTTTTTTTTTGGTTTTTTTTTACCGCAAAAACGAACTAGGCATCGCCGAACGCTCATTCTCCGTCCACAGGTATAGCGCTAGAGGTCACAACCAGGTGCCGAAATTTCAGCTCGATCCGATACCTTATTCAAAAGTTTTAAGTGATTTTCTGAAAATTTCATTGGGAAAATGGAGCCCATTTTTGCTCGTTTTCGATTTCTGGGGCCATAGAGTCCCATGTATTCGAAAACTTTGTCGGCCGCCATTTTTCCATTGAAATTTTCAGAAAATAAGTTATAACTTTTGATTACGTTATCGGATCGGGCTGAAACTTTGGCATCTGGTTGTGACCTCTAGCGCTACCTTTAGGTGGAGAATGAGTGTTCGGCGATGCCTAGTTAATTTTTGCGGTGAAAAAAAAAACAAAAAAACGTGTAAACTTTTTTTTTGTGACACCCTGTACTTAGAGAAGAAAGATACTCTCATCTCCAGGGTTATGATGAGTTCAATATATTAGGTGACACAATCCGCGATTCGAATGTGAACTCGACGCGGCAGAGGCCAATGTCTCACGCTTATTTTATTGTATTTATAATAAGTAAGGAAGCATCTACTCTGTATCACTTAAGAGTGGTGCGAAATCTATATAAGTGAAGAGTGATAGCAACGGCCACCTAAATCTATTTCTTTTTGTATCACCGGACTACAACGTCGAGCTATACGAGTTGGTTGTGCACACTATATTATTTCGTCCCAGCTTTAGGGTTTCTTTGTCACATAACCTGCAATTTCGACCTTTGGGTAATAGACTCTATTGAACTGTGACCTCCCACAGCCAATCGCGAAGATCTCTATTTTATTATTTTGTTATTCTGTCCTCTCGAGTAATTTTGAAATCAAAATTGTACAGCTCTATTTTACGAGGGTGCCCCGTCACGAATGAGCACATTTCTCGTGAAAGGACAACTTAGAATAATACAGCATAAAGACGTCGGGCAATGGCCCGTAATATTTAATGTAACCAATGAACGCACCCTAAAACAGGAGGCCCACAAAAGTACAGAAGGGAAAATTCAAAATACGATGCACACATTTTAACGAAGCTCGCGAAAAGAAAATCTCACTCCGCAGAAGGACGGAAGTCATACCTTTTTATGCACCGAGAAATTCCATCGCGCACTATAAACGTACGGCACGTCGCCCGTTCTTCCAGAACCGAGAAATCGCGAAGAGCCGTTCGCGCTTTCCCCGGGAGGGAGTTTAGCCGAGCGAGAGCAAAGCGGCGACGAAAGGGCCCATCTCCTCTGGCCTGGGAGTGCGAGCGAGCCGCCGGAATCCCGCGAACCGTTGACCGAAAGCTTCCCGGCGCTCCATCCTCCGTCGCAGCATCTTCCACGCGAAAAGAAAGGTGGATGGCTCAACATCGGCGCTCCTTCACCTCCACGCGATATCCGTGGTAGTGAAGGGACGACGACGCTCCGCGAAGGAGGATGGAGAGGAGGGACGAATAGAGGAGGGACCAAGGGGTGAGGATCCCGGAGGGGTGGATGCGGAGGAGACGGAGAACAAAGAACCGAGGGGTCCCGCTAAAGAGGTGACCGTGGGGAAGAGGCGAGCGGGAGGTTGTTTGTTGGCGACCGAGCCGCCCACAGCCTCCAAGCCCCTCCCCCCTTTCCCCGAGGGGAGAGGGGAGTCGTACTCCTCGTGCTCCCGACGGCACGAGCGCCCGCGGGGCACCCCCAGAGCTCGCTCGCCCTGCCGCCGACGCGGTGGCGATTCCGGGCGCTTCCTTTGGGGGGGAGTCGCGGAGCAACGCCGACGACGCCGACGACGACGACGCCGCCACTCGGAAGTGGGCCTTCGGGCCGATTGCGGGAGGCCAGCGCTCCTGGGGTGCCACGTGACCCCCCTGACACCTCGGCCGACTGAGCGCTTCTTGCGGGCGCGACGAGCACCCTTCCCTCGCCTCTTTCTCCGCGGGAGGCTGCTCCGCCGTGCCTGCGTCGTCCGACGCCGAGTGGAGTTCGAACCGCGGGTCTCGATCGGCGGCGCTCCAGTGAGAAGACGAAACAACGACACCGGGGCTCGTGCTCGCGCTTCGTGAGCACCCCTGACGTGCGCGCCCGTGGACGCGTGTGTGTGGTTCGGAGTTGTTCTTCTGTACAGCGGGACGCGCTTTTTTTTTTTTTTTTTTGTTTGCCGTTTTTTTTTTTTTTTTTGTTGGAAACTAAGACGCGTGGTCCCGTGCGTCGACCCTCGGAGCGTGTAGGCTCGAAGGCGGCGGCCCACGACGCTCGGGGAAGGTGGTTAGTGTCGGCGGGAGAGTGGCTGGTCGACGGTGACGACCATGCGTGCCTGGATTCCCATGGAGACGGCACAGTCGCATCAGGCGTCATCGCGCAGCAGGCTTCTCGAAAACAGGGTGAGCTGACATGCCTCTTCGGGCTTCGCTATCCACATTGTCGCGAGCTACCTGCTTGGGTGTATTTTGTTTGGTTTTTCTTAAGTTTCCGACTTATTGTCTCTGCGACTGTGTTGTAAAGTGTGTTTGCTGCATCGTAGTTCGTTTCCTTTGTAGCTTTTGGTGTTGTCTTTCTTGGTGCCGTTCATGTTGCTGCTTGCAGAGTTCCCTCGAGACCACATTTCGTGCCCTCGCTCGACCCAACGAAGCAGGGAAGAATTTGGTTTTCGTGGGTCCACCGTGCTATGTCTACGGTTCTAACTTGAGCTTTTGGACGATTATGTCACCGTAAAATTGACAATAGGAAATTGTAGTAGACCGTTTTTCTTCTCCGCTACGGTATCCCTCAAGAAAACGCCGCAGCTGCGCATGCGCGCCACCAGCCTTATCTGCATAGTTCAAGGTCTTTTGGCGGATTACGGAGCGCTATCCGGGTGCTTAGCGAACTGCGGAAACGGTCTACTACAATTCCTCAATGTCACGTGTTTCAATAACGTATGTGCCGCGGTTCTATGCCAATAATTCAAGGACGTTTATTCATTGCAAGACGTTTGAGGAATTGGGAACAAAAAGTAGCGACTGTGAGCATTGGAATATTGAAGGCTGCTTTGCCGCCTCGCTCGTGTAAAATGCCTTAATCGCGAAATTACTATGTTTATTGCCCTGTTATATCTTTTTTCCACAAAAAAAGCGCGACTAGTTGAAAATTTCACTTGCGTCTCACGTTGCAGCTTTTGTTCGTAATAACGCGGTGTGCGTAAGTGGTAAAAGAACTATTACTACAAATAACATACTTGAAAAAAAAAGAAAGAGGTTTTGCAAAAGTTGCCAAGGGTGCCTTCGTCCACACAGCCAACTAAGCGGCTACCTCAGAGCACACTCCTCGAGATCGAGGCGCCAGCTTGGGATACCAGTATCGCGGTGGAAGAAAAGGGCAATCTGCTACATGCCACTCATACACTGCATCTCTGTTCGGGTAATATTGAGAATTCACACTCGCGCTGCGGCGAGGTACGGACGAGCCACACTAGAAGTGAGAGAACCATTGCATTCTCACCTAAACAAAACAAAAATAAAAAAGGAAGAGAAAGAAAAAGGGAGGGGGGGAGGGGGGAGGGACGAAGCAACGACCTTGGTCAAGCCCGCAGACGCGACCTTCCATCACCGGTCCACAAAATACCTGTCAGTCAGTAAATGGTTAGTCTAGCTGGCTGGCTTCACGAGCCACCGCCTCCAGTCACGCCGTGAAGCCCGACATGCGTCCAGCTCGTAGCGCTGTGCCTGGCTCTCGGCGCTACGCACACTTCGTGGTAATTGCGAGTCCCTTGTCTAGGCTTTTCTCTGACTGCGGCTTTATCCGCTCGCTTCTCCGCTGCCTGGATTCGGGGAAGAGGCGACGATCACTTAGCAGCAAAACTCCTCGTCTTAGAGCGGATCAGCCTTCTGAGCTGCGCGCGCGCTTGGGGCTGGAAATTGCTCCTCCGTTTTTCGCGCGAGGGTCAGTGTCGTTTTGCGTGATTTGTTTTTCTTCTTTACTTTAGATCTCTATGTTTTATTTCATGGGGTTGTCAGAGCTGCTTTTGTGGGCTGGTGGCGTTTACAGTAAGCTGCTTGCCCCGTGTAGTTCGGAGGGTAAATTTCTGTGTTTTGAAACTTTTTTTTTTTTTTTTCGTAGAAGCAATCAGTCGGATGGTGAGGTCAATGTCCACGGCAGTTTTTTGGTCGTGTCTCCTTGAGAAGTGAATTGAATTGACGAGGGCGTGTGGCTGCTATTTGTCGTGGCTGGCAGGCGTGACAATGTAATGCGCTGTCGACGTTGAGCTAGGAGGAGCTGAAGTGTGCGGGGTGGAGTGAGGTTACCGACCTTTTCGGGTACTGCGTGAATAAGATTGTACGGTGACTTGCGGACGCTCAACTGATACCAGATGTCGAGGCTACAACTGTACACTTCGTTCGCCACTGAGCTCACTCCACACCGCAGCAACGTGCTGCGGGACCCGTCCGTTGCCTGCCTTTCATCGCCTGATGCCGCTCTTTGCGTACGACTTACCGTAGAGAGCGTGAATCCCGTGGCGCAAGGACGACGGCTGACTAGGTTCAAGAACTTCCACCGCTCCCGTGTTGCGGTTTTATTTCTTTATTGAACTTCGTTTAGTTGTTTCGAAGTTAATAATGAACTTGGCACGCGCAAGATGACATGTATGTGAGTGTGCGGGTATGTTTGTGTTTGCCTTTCCTGGATGTGCGAGTGATGTGTAATTGAACTTGTAGCGCAAGGGTAGATACATAACAGATATCGATGCATGATGTTTTATGAACTACGTTATGGTTGTTGTTTGAAAATATATTTTGTGCCACGAGTATAACGAAACAGTAATGGACGTTATCCGAGTACTCGCGCGCTGCCTTCTGCCAAGAATTTATTTGACTCGCCTCCGTTGAGGGAAACAGGAGCGTATGTCTTTCTTCCATTTGTCGCGGAATTGTCATCTTCTTCTGTCTGCTGTCATTGCATAATTAAAATAAACCATTCCGGTCTGTGCCATATGAATGAGAGGTTTTGAAAAGTCGATTTCATTTTGCACTCGCCTCGCCTTTACCTAGCCTACCCCACACATCGTACCTCTTTACATATTTTAAAGGTGTGTCTAACTCTGAAAGCGCTTTAGCGTTTTGCATTGTGTGAATTTTGGATGAAAACCAAAGTCGGATACATGTGCCAGACGTTGATTTCCACCAGAATGCACACAATGCAAAATGCTGAAACGCTTTCAGAGTTAGATGACATCAATGCTGCTGCTCATTTCGCTCGTCCAACATAGAAGTCGTTATAGAATAATGTATGGAGGAAGGAACACACGGAAATTGTTATAATTGTCTGACCCGGAGGTACTATTCCTGAAATATATGCTGTTTGTAAATGCTACATAGAACGTGGAAAAGAACATCAAATGGCTGGAAGCACAGCAAAGTTCACTGGCTTTATTTATCTGTTACCTGGGTATATTACTCGCGTCATACACCTCACGACTTTATTAAACCTCTACTCAAGGGAAGTTAAAATTTTGCTTAAAGTACGCAACCATATATGTCAAAGCAAACACAAATAAAAAGGAGACCTATACTCTAATCCCAAAGGTAAAGCACGCGCATGGGAATACCTCTTATACCTAGGGGTATATCTCTCTCGCGGCGTAAAAGTTGCGCAGTAATAATACGTATACCAGCAATATCGCTACCCTCCTCCCTCTCTCTCTCTTTATCTTTCTCTCTCTCCCTCTCTCGCGTATATTCGCATAACTACCCGATGCTCCAGAGTCACATCGCAGCGTTAGTTGTAAAACTTTATGGAGTTATAAAAGGTTTACAGCCACCGAGCTCGTAGCACCGCCATGCATGCATGCCCGTGTTCCGTCTGGCGTGTCAATTAAAAAAAGCGGCGGGGCCACCTCTGCGCATGCGCGATCCGCCGGGGGTCGCATAAAGGCAACGATATAGGTTAATTGCCCGGGCACCTATGGGACGTGCCGACCGGGCCTCTCGTCGTTATCGCTCCGGCATCGTTAATCGTCTAATCATGCCTTATTTCATCGATGAGCGATACAGTAAGCCCTGTTTATGCAAATCAGCCTCGGTATAGACGACGAGCATTCTTTCTTTGGTCGCTCAGACTTTGCAACTCTCGCGGCATGCAAGCATCGACCACGTCCTTCTTATCTTATTGCGGAAAATGAGCGTCGTGCAATAACCGAAGCCTGCCGCGCGAGACTTCGGATGACCTCAAATTTGCGCCCGATCTCGCCATCAAAATTCTCGCTAAGTGTTTCCTCTTTTTTCTTTCCTTTCCCAGTGTGTCTCGTGCGTCATCGCTGCTCAGCAGTAACTATTTTAAGCCTGTTCACATAGGCCTAGCGATTCGCGCGCGCACACAGACGTCTGGCATCCAGATGAGCTTGGTTTCTTCTTGTTTGTGTCGTCGTCGCTGTCGAGAACCTGTGTCGCCGGATAGCCCAACCAGAAGGAATGTCTTCGATTAATGTTCGAACCTCAGAACTGCTTATGGTTCACTGTACAATATATTACGATTATTTTCATTTCAAAATCGAATCAGATTTCTTACCTCGTTTTAACCCGAGCAACGAATATTCTGAGGAATGCAGCTTGTCAGGTACGGCTAAGCCGACCATATTTCTTATGTTTGTGTGTGTGTGCGTGTGTGTGTGTTTGTTTGTGTGCGTGTGCGTTCGTTCGTGTGTGTGTGTGTGTATGTTTACCTTTACACTTCCTTAATTTATAGTATATGTCATGTCATCAGATGAAACTGTGCCCTTTTCGCTCTAGAAAAACTGACGTAAACACGTCGCGAGGGGGTGACTGCTTTCCGTGGTACTTTCGCGTATTTTGTGCTGACAGCTTAAGAAACGCTTGGCCTAGTGAAGTCCCGATCACCTTATGATCACTTTTTAGTCAGCAAGAATGCGTCATTAGTGAATATAAACATCGAATCATGAAGCAAAAAGCGTGAACACAATACGTCATGTTGCTGCCTTCCTCGTGCTGTGAAACGACTATAGTCGCTATGCTTGTGAAGAGAGGGGCTGCGCATAAAACGAGGCTTTTGTTCTCTACAGCACGCTTGGCTTCGGTGTTGTTCTTGGAGCTTCGTGGCTACGCATTTCTGAAGCTCTTGCACTACTATATGTGCGAAGGTTTCTAAAAAAAAACGGAGTCTCGCAAAAATCGCAGCTCCCCTACTGTTTCATGGCGTCAACATCAACAAACATGGCGGCGCCCACGCAACAGTGGAAAAAGGAATCTATAGGCTTAAAAAAAAAAATCTATGCGTTTGCGTTTTTGCATAGCACCCGGGGATCCAATCCTTGCAATCTAAAAAGAAAACTCAACAAATGACCGAGCCAAAAAGAATTGCGTACGCCGAAAAAAATGGCCTATGTAATGTGAAATGTGATGGGACAGTGGGAACGCAATGTTTCGTGTCTTCGGGCAGCGTCGTTGGCACCAGAGTATACGCACGCCTCTGTAACACTAAAACATGTGCATGCTGTTGGATGCGCCCTGGTCTCTTTGACATCTGCTCTGGCGAAAGTCTGGGAAAAAAAAAAATCCGTGTTCCGTGTTAAAAAAGAAAAAAGAAAAAAAAACTATATGGTTTTGACGCGAGGAGAGAAATTTTTATTGGAGCCTCATTGGCTAAATTTTGTGTGGGAGTAACGCGTCACACGGTCTGGATTGGACTAGATTGACGATCACTGCTCTTGCGTCATGACCATGTGTCCATGTCACTGGGGAAAGAATGTGAAAATCTGAGAAGCACAGCAGATATCTGAAAATCAATATTTTTCTTTCCCGGTGATATATCAGTTCATTCTATACCTTCGATTTCCTGTGTTGTTATTTTTTTCTATAGATACGTTTATCGTTAAAGGTTTTTCTCATCGACGCCGGTGCATATTCATCAGAGTTCGTGAACATTGTGGATTTCTATTCTTTCTCGTCGTGATTCCTGAGCCCGCACAATATATCTGTCGACTCTTTTTTGTGTTCGGACGTGAACCGAGCAATGACGCAGATCTACAAGCTGCCTTCTGCCGTGGTGTTTCGACGCCACAGTCAGTCGCATTTGACAGTGGCTTCCTTTGAGAATGGAAAGCCGATCCAATCCTCTCCGGCTACGTGTTTATGTTTCTTCTTTTTTGTTTCTTCTTTCTTTTAATGCACTGCAAATATTAAGGTTGTGCTTTATCACCCTTTGTGAATTACAGTTTCCCGCAACACCACATATACAGTTCCTAACTTCAGATCTATTATTCGCGGTTCTCTGGAACAACACGAAATATAGTATTTTGAGACTCGAGACACGCACTCACGCCGCTGCACTGTCGGCATATTGGCGTTTCCTAAAGCCCCAGTTTCGGTATCGGCCGGCCTGACTCAATGCGAGGAAGGAGGCCCCAAAATAAGATTATTTACCAATCAACGGCCACTAAATAAGCACGAGCGCTCCCGGAGTTGCAGAAATTTCTCGGCGCGGACAGCAGACTGCGTTCGGCGCTTTTTTTCCGGGCATGCCGCCGCCGCATGTGCAGCTTCGTCCGTAGGATCAGCGCTACCGCAGCGCTTTTCTAAATTAGAAACGGCGCGGAAGCTCGCAAAAACTTCATCCGAACTTTGAGAGCCGGAACAGCACGATGGGAAGCGCAAAACGGGATGCCCATGTAGTACGCGCGAACATTTCGGTTCCGTCAGCGCCTTTTCTTTCGGGCAGCTGGCCGAGACAGATGACCCGCCCTGCCTAAAGAAAAGTCCCGCGTCTATTTCTCCGGAGAATACGCGGAGAGCCCATATCGCTGCGTTGTGCGGTATAGGAAGGAATCAAGGTGGCAGCGTGGGTGAGTTGGTTCCCACAAAAGGCATAAACAGTGCACAAAGAAGTAAGACAGGATAAGAAACTATTGGGAGAACAAAGAATAGAGGCAGGTATTTTCTTGTTTAGTTCTTTATTCTACGTCGTCGTTCTTTTGCGCACGCTGTTTTGTCCCAGAGCGCAGCGAATTGTGAGGTTCGGGTACGTTTGTTCTCAAATGTTATATCGCTACTGAACAGGGTGGATAATAAAAATCGAGATGATTTAAATTCTTCCGATTTGGCTATAATGATTGAAGTCGCACCGATTTCATTATAATTCTTTAAATCAAACACTATCACCAATATAACGAAGAAGATATTTTCTATTTACCGTTTGTTTTTTCAGTGTTTGCTTCCCATGGGCATTTATTTTTTGAAGCAAAGAATGATTACGTAGGCGGGAAAGATCTACCAAACAACACACATCTAGTGATAAAAACACAGACACACAACAAACAACACACATCTAGGGATAAAAAAGTCACTTATTTGCTAACTGAGGCGATTTTAATAATCTAAGGTTGATTTAAAAGAAATAGATCATATTTATTTAATTTTAAAAAATCCTGATTTAATTCCACCTTGCTACTGGGTCACTCGGAGCAAATTTGTGCATGTCAAATTTTACCAATTGTTACAATATGTCGCTCTACATTTTTGCGCGGGTGTACGAATGTGTACGCGTAATAATCTGCTTACATATGTTAATGCGTGCGCGTGTCTGTTCACGTTGTATATCTCCGCGAGTGTTTGTGCATTACCGCGTGAGTCTGTGGGTGCTTCTGTACCTGTCCGTGTGCTGCGCGCGTTGTGTGTATGTACTATCCGTTATCATTCACAAGACGAACATATTCTGAAGCATTTTAGTCAAAATTCGAGAAGCAAAACTCTGCTAAAATGCAGTCACTGCGGGCAGTGGCGTACCAACTTGTCTTTGAGTGGGGTCAAAGCAAACCCTCTCTCCTCCCCCCCGCCCCCCCCCGGGTCGGGGGGTGGTGCCCGTGGTATCTCTTGTGCGCCGACGGACAGTGTTTGCCCTGCCCAGTGGCGGCTGTTTCAGGGGGGGCAAAACACATGCCTCGCCCCCCCACTCTGAGAACTGGGGGGGGGGGGGGGGGGGGCAAGCGCCCCCCTTGCCCCTCCCCCCCCCCCCCGGTTGTTACGCCCATGACTACGTGTATCTGAGTGAAGTTAACCTGCACTCCGTCAGTTTCACAGTGTGCGTGCATGTGCCAGATACGAAATGACGGATGTTATGAAAATCGTTCGATCTAAGCTTTCCAACGGCTTCGTCATTTGCGCATCATCGACCTTAGGTAGGTGCGCGCTTTGAAGTAATGATACCGCCACGTTTTTTTTGTTTGTTTTTATCACGAGTTTTTGCGTGAATTACGTGTGCTGAGTCACTAAATCAATCCAAGCTGGGTACCGTAATTATTTCGGCAATGCCTGCCAACCCCTCCCCCCCACCTCCCACCCCGCCCAACCACAACAGGGACACGTACACAAATAATCGTACACATAAACACACAACACGAGGTACAACCTTCCCGTACACCACCGTGCTATCCGTTGACAAAACGAACACAAGCCTACGTCGAACCGACTGGATATGCGGAGAGCAAGTCGTCTGCTTCTTGAGCAGGAGTTGCGGTGACGTCAGAACGACACCGTGCTCTGATTGGCTTTGGTTGGAAGGATAGTGGGTAGAGCTCAATGCTTGATGTCTGAAAGTCTGCCCACTATTTTTTTTTTTTTTTTATCAAGCAATAAGAACTCGGCGTTCTGACATTATTGCAACCCCTGTGCACGAAGCAGACGAACTTGCGATGGGCAATCGCTCTCAAATTGAACTGCCGCTGGCCTTGCAACAGAAACAAAAAAAAATAAAAAATTAAAAAAAGCATTATGGCGGACGCGATTTCAGTTCTTGTTTGCATCACTTCTTCAGTAGGTACAGTTTCGGGAATATTCTCAGCGTATTCATTGTTCTGTATATACCCTCATGTAAGGAGGGCTGCGTGCATCCAGAGGTGAATTTGGGAAGGGGGGAGGTAGAAGGGAAGGCGAACGCCCTTTTTAAACTCCCCCGCCCCCCCCCCCCCCCCCAAAGCCCGCAAGGTCAACTTTTTTAATGAATGAAAAAAATATATACATTAGCGAAAAGTTCAGTTTTTGGTGACATAGCAAATATTGGGTCAACACAATAGATCTAGGTAACGTCTAGGCAGTAACGTCATATCTCAGCAGATCCCCCTCCCCCCCCCCCCCTCCCCCCCCCCCACCCCGCCCCCTCAAGCCTGACACATAAATCCGCCCCTGCGTGCATCATGCTGTAACCGGGACACTAAAGGCCCTGTCACACTGAGGCAACAGTTGGAAAACTCTATCCGGCAACGCGGGAAAGTCGTGTTGCCGGCGACACTCCGCCATCTTGATTGTTTACCTTCGTTCGTGTGCGGCGCAGAATCGCTGGAAATGTGACTCTAAAAAGTGCTAGTGCTTCGAAGGGCCGGGAATTGCCACGGTACGACATCAACCAGTGACTATGATTAGAAAACTTGACACGGGGAGTATTTTCCGCTTTTTATTTTATCGAAATGTTCTTCATTCGCTGACAAAGCAGGTAGCCCTAACCGAGGAAAGTGACATTGCTAATATATTTTCGGGATTTACGCCACCGTATGAAGTGTTTCTGTCCGGTTCTTTCATGCAATTCCTATGTCTACTGTAAAATTGAGTTAGCACCGGCAGTACCCCAAAGCGTCTTTTGTAGCGTGGTGTTGAGCTGAACTGACAGTGCTTCAAAACTGCGACACCGACACGATGGGCTTTCATAACAATCGGTGGAATAAATATTTTTCAACGCTGTCTACTTGCCTACCGCCTGCTATGTGATCGTTTCATTTTCCCAAAACGTCCTGGGTATTTTTAAAACAAATCAGGTATCTGGTAGCGGCTGTTTCCAAGTTCCAAGCATCAACAATCATGATCAGAGTGGTCGTTTCAATGCTTCGATTTTTTAATCTTTGGTTTTCTGAATTATTTTTATTATACTTTATTAGCGGGTGAATAGACATGCGATTTTATTTCACTATCAGTAATGTGAGCTGGTCTCTCGGCAGTTCTAATTTCAAAACCAGTCTGAACGTTCACGACCTTAGCTGTGACCATTTCGAAAATCGCTTTCCGTAACTACGCAGCAAAAACATTAAACGAAAATATTTTAGCTGCACGCCAGCCCTACTTATTGTTAAATAACGTTTTCCAAGCCTTTATTTGAGTAAGACGTTACTGATAGGGTACTAGCTCTAAAATCGAACCTATCTATGTTGTCGTGTTGCCGGCCCGAAATTCGCTCAGCCAGCGATCAGGGCAACACACGTTGTCCAACACAAGTTGCTGCTGTTTCTGTTGCCGAAAGCTGTCATACCGTGGCAACATTTTAGTTGTCGTCTATGTTGTGCTGCTGTTGCCGCGATGTGACAGATTTGTCGGACAACATGGGGAGCGAGCAACAAGTTGCCCGACTGTTGGACAACGTGTTGTGTTGCTGTTACCGTCGTGCTGCCTCAGTGTGACAGGGCCTTGAGGTCGCGAGCTGACAACCTGGTGATGTTCAGAATATGTGCTATCTAACCGTTTGGAAGTTCTGTCTGCGTCGCACTTTTCTTCTTTTTTTTTTTTTTCATGCACACTATTTTAAGTGTGGATGAACGTAGAATTAATTGTTCATTTCAACGCAGACATATCGAACTAAATAAGGGAATGGTGCACCAGTGCCATAGAACACGCGCATGCGTAGAAAAAAATGGAGCCTTTACTTTTCACCACTGTGTAACTCGCGGCTAATGCGGTGCTTGAAAAAAACCAAGAGAATTGCATTTACACACGTCAGCCTGAACGTTGTTCTCCTTTTAATGATAAACATAATACTGCATGTACTTGTTTTGTTTGTTTTGTTTTATCTCTGTTTGAGTGGCATCAACGAACACGAGGGTGATATTTCTCGCCCCCTGGCGCTCACTGCGAATATTTTATCAAAATTTCACGTCACTGTTAGACCATAATGAGATCGAGTGTCAATTCCCCAACTAAAATATTACCCCCAAATTAAAATCTGACAGTTTATTAGAGCCTCTTAGTTAGTTAGCTAAATAATTACCGCTTTCCTAGCGGCCGCCATGGCCGCCAACTTTAGCCCAAGACCGTTTTATGCACCACATCCTCCCCCTTAAAGAGCCTTAACTCTAAACCTCCCCCCCCCCCCAAAAAAAAAAAAAAAAAACTCGTTTATAAATATGCATTGTTTATATTGCGTAAACAACCCTTCCTGTTGCTTCATTTACTTTTAAAGATTGATACTTTATATTTTTGATCAATGTATGCTCTCGTATAGACTTTTTACAAAGAAATTGGCATTCCAAAAGGTTGACAGGCACGAAACGAAGACGCTGCCTGCAGGCGCATCCCCGTGTGCACAGGCCCCATGGTGCTAGCAGCGCCGAAGTCCATAATCGATCGGCAAAACAAAGGCGCATTCTCGGGGGTCGATACGCGAAAGACGCTTTCCTCGAGATTACCGGACATCTCTTAGCCAGGGGGCAGCTGGGCTCGAAATAAGAACTGAAGAGTCGATCGAGTGTGTACGCCCGTGCGTGCCATTCGTCTTGCCTCTTTGTATCGTTTGCTTATTACAGATGGCCGTACAGTGCGCGCATAATTGCGGTTTGACCTTGCTCCTCGATGGACGACGCAGAAACGAATTCTTCTCGAAGAGTCTTCGATCGAAAGCCCGTGTCTGGAGAAGCGGAACTGGTTTGGTGGGTCAAGATTTCAAACTATATACACGGCAGCATGCTCCATCCAGAAGGAGGCCCGAGGTTGTTTTTACTTTTTTGACGAACGATGGAGTGGGTCGAGATTCGTTAATAGGATCGGTCGTCGAGTGTCTTTGAAGTTTGACTTGAATGGCACGTTCTTCTCTATGCGGAGCGCCAGTTTGTCTGCTTCTTGCGGGGACGTCAGAACGCCCAGCTTTGATTGGCTCTGATTGGAAGAAGGTCTACCCACTAGCCTTCCAACCGAGCCAATAAGATCCCGGCGTTCTGACGTCACTGCAACCGCTGCGCAAGAAGCTGACGAACTTGAGCTCCGCAGAGTCACTGAAGTCTTGAGAAACGAAGAGTGCGGCATACTATATGTTCGCGCTCCTTCTTTCGTGATTGGTCCTTCGGCGTTCTCGCCAGATAATGCCGCAATCTGATTGGATGCGGAGCAGTTATGACATGCTCCGGGACTCGCCACGCCCTGCGCATCTTAAGTTGTCAGTTGCGGCAAGTGTTCGTTACAGATTTGGCCTAGAGTATTTACGCGAAGTTTTCGAACGCGCTTCACTCCAGGAGGGAAGCGTGTAAATTTTAGCGGTTGACGCACGGATCCTGTAACGGTGATATACGAAACCCATACCTGTCAATTACCTTCAGTTTTATTAAACAACCAACATGCTCCGAGAGGTTTGTACACCGTTCGTAACTGCAAGAGAAAGCGTAGACTTTCAATATGATTTTTCTTTTTTATGAATTGGTAGCGTTTAATTTTACAACACTTACACTGCGAACATCATTCAGAAATAGGTCTAATTTATTTCTAAAAGTTAAAACGTGCTAAAACTGGTGCACTTTTTTTTTCTTTGTCTTAGAGACACCTTTTTTTAAGTTAAAGAATTGTTACCGCAGTTCATGTGTAGACGATTATAACACGAGGATATGCAAGACAAAATAACCAGTTAAGATGATAGGGTGCTAAATTTCCTTTTATTTATTGCGAAATTAATATCTAGGCAATTAATTACAGATGTTTATCACCTAATAAAGTCCCTCCCGAACACTCCTGACTACTACCAAGAAACTTTGGGCTGGAAGAAGAAATCCGGATTTAGTATACACCTTGAATTTCACAAGATATAGAACTGAGAAATTAATTCCTCTGAAATATTTGATGTAAAGAAAGATAACCGATTCAAACACGGGCATCCTACTCCAGTTGTTTGTCCACTTTTCGGAAGGATCTACTAAAAGTACTATTCTTCCTCTAAAACTGTCGCCGAGCACGCAACGGTCTCTCAAGAACAACAGGCGGTCAGCGGCGCCGGCCCCTGGTCGGTCCCACGCGTGTTTCGGCAGCCGGGGTTCAAGCCAAGCGCTGGGCGACTCCCCTGCGCGAGGGCCTCCGGTGTCTAAATTTAAACGGCGTGCCGCTCGCACGCGCTGCCTGCCTCCCCAAAGATGTCGGTGCTGTGCACACGGGTGCAGGGTGCGGGGCACACGCTCGGGCTATTTCGGGGCCTCGGTCCCGACGCGCTGGCCGGGATTCGACTTCGCAGAAATCAAAGCGCTCAGCCAGTAGAGGACCGCGCAACGCTGCATCCGGGCGCGGAACCTTCGCCGTGTTCGTCGGGTACACGCGCTGGCAGAGTGCTTTTCGTCGGCTATGTAGGCCCCGCGCGATTGCTCGACTTCGCGTGGGCTTGAGTTGTGTAGACTGCTCTTCCGTGACGGATCGCCACGTAGAGTTGTGAGTTGGATTCGGTAACGACAACCGAAGTACATAGGTAAAGCAAGTTTCGCGGAACAAAGTACGATAAACATGATAGTATAGGTTAAATGAATGGAACTATGTATCAAGCGGTTTCCAATCGGAAAATAGAGCAGTTTGGTATTTTCCTCGTTTAGCACGGCGCCGTCAAAATTCAATATGGTGACCATCGCAAGGAAACCGGTTACAGGGAAATAATTGTCCTTTTGGCTTTGAACGCATATATACACTAACCTCTGCCCGTAATTCAAGGTTCGGCAGAATTCCTTGGAGATGAGTAATGCGCTAAACTACATCAACTTCAGCTTATTTATAAACGCATGCACCTTTGAACCCTGCTCACACCAATAAATGATTTTTCTATGGTTTGCTCAGCTTTGATTGTTTAAAGCTGCTTGTTCATTGTTATTTTTATATTTGCTCTTCCAGAGCGTGCTTCTGATAAAACATACACTGTGAATTTTGATAAACATCATGTGTGCTGGAAATTCTGTGTCGGCCTCTTGCATTGTCAACTTTTTAAACAGACAGACACGTTTGTTTGTTCTTTATTTTTTTGTTGTGACGTTCGCTTGACGTGAAATCTTGGTCACCGGTTGTTGAAGGATTATCAGCACGGAGGCGCTCGAGTGATACTTTAGTGTTGTCACTATAGCATTCCAAGAAAACCATAGAATTATTCAGTATTATATCAAATTAGACGCAGTTAATAATTTAGCGTTAGTTAAACTGATCATCCCCCGTTTACTTCGCAGCCTATTCTAGCTGGGTTCATTGAATCGTTTTTTTTTTTTTTATCAAGTATTTCAGCACAATTGATCTGGGTTTGCTCAGACCACTTATTCTAACACGCTATTTGTGGTGCAATAAAAGATATACCGGGTGTTTCAGCGAAGGCTTTCAAAAATCCCTAAAAATTGACTAAGTGAGAAAAACAATTAATGAAAACTCGGAAACAAACTGCCAGCCACGGCAAACGTTGAGGATTTAAAAAAAAAAAAGAAAACCTAATTTCCTATATAATTAACTAAAATTCAAATAACCTTTTTAGTTATGAAAATAAACATGGTTCAAATGACAAACTTGCCTTAGAAAACAACTAAATCCATTCATTAAAAAAAAAATACGAATATGAAAAGAAAAAAACGCTCAAGTTTGACGTATTTCTATAGGTTTCGAATTGTTATCGGAGCGCATCATTGCGCCAGCGGTCCTGCTCGCCGGCGGCGGAGGCGCGAAGCAGCTGCCTCGCCTACCTCCTAGGATCATGGAGGGGAGTATGGCGCACGTTTGTTGCGCGTCTCGGTCACTGGAGGGCAGGGCCGCAGGTGCAAGGATGAACTCCGCTAAGAAACGGAAGCCTAAAAACCCGTCCGAATTAAGCGTTTTTGTTTGTTTGCTTTTGAACGCCGTAAAGTGCTGCCTTTGTCTTATATAATTCTGAGATGAGTTGACTTAGCGGTGTTCGATGACGCTCACCAGGTTCATTGAAACCATACGTTTATATTTCACAAATTAAAAAGTTCATTCGTCAATTATACGTAATTATTTATCTAATCAGTATGTTTTTGATATTCCTGACGTCCGCCGTGGCTGGCAGTTTTTTTCCCGGAAAGAGTTTCTTTTTTTCTCGAGCACCCCATTTTAGCGATTTTTTTTTAATAATTCGCTGAAACATTTTGCATCTGGTATTAAACATTTCATTGTGTAAACTGTCACGCCGAAAACTTGGCCGCGTCAATTTGAACAAAGTGGTTATCGACTGCTTCAAACGAACATAAAGAGCTTGCCGCATTCAAAGGCCCCCACCATCTTTCGAATTCCTGGGCGGCGGCCACGCGGAACGGTTAAAGTCCCTCTGGAACGGTACAGGAGTAACAGGACTGACGCCTTCTGGCGACGTGTCCCAGCCCGTCGGCCATTCAGAAGGAGGATCGGCGGCGTTCATCGCCATCGCCCGAGGGTCTCCCGAAGCCCTTCCGGCGGCGATCGAAATGAAGAGGGGTCGTGGTCCGGCGTGTGGCAGATGGTCCGGACTCCGTGCATGGTCGGTCCTGTCGTCAATGCTACCGCGCTTGCCTCGATCACTGCCCTTTTCGACGCCCCGCGTGGAGATGCCCCAAAAGCGGCATTCGTTGAGGTTCCTCTTCGCGCTTTATTTAATCGACGCTTTTGTGCGGCTATGGTTTACGCCTATGCAAATTACTGCGTCCCCCAGTACATTAAAAAAAATGCGTACGCTTCTGGTTCCTCGCGCAGCATGCGGACGGTCAATCCCTTCTATCTAAAGAGCCGTTTACCTACTCACAACCGAGTAGGACCGACAGACAGAACCGCGGTTTTAAGCCCCTTGCGACGGGGTAGGACTGGATGCGCTGCTGCGGAGCAGGTCGTATACGCCGTCGCAAGAGGTTTAAAAACCTGTCTTGTCTCTGTCGGTCCTACTCGGTTGCAAGTGTGTGAGCGGTGCTTAAAGGCTCATTCACACACTTGCAACCGAGTCGGACGGAGAGAGACAAGACCAGTTTTAAGTCTCTTGCGACGGCTTAGGACAGGATGCGCTGCTGCGGAGCAGACCCGACGCCGTCGCAAGAGGTTTAAAAACCGGTCTTGTTTCTCTCGGTCCTACTCGGTTGCAAGTGTGTGAGCGGCGCTTAAAGGCCCGTTCACACACTTGCAACCGAGTAGGACCAACTGAGCAAGACTGATTTTAAGCCTCTTGCGACGGCTTAGGACCGGATGCGCTGCTGGTCTTTTCTCTCTCCATTTTACTCGGTTGCAAGTGTGTGAACGGCGCTTTAAGAAGCGAGTCCATGTAGCGAATGACGCTGCCCAAACGACGGTCTGGCACAAAAACGGGAAGTGCACAGGGCCAATGGTCATCGCAGTAGCCGGTATGCAGATTCAGTGCCCACTGCCGACGTCTTAATGACTGCAGGGATATTAGTTATTTGTTCTCGTGTAGCCATTTTTGACTACGCGTAGGCAGACGAAGGCGCTTAGTACCGGATTCAGGCAGGGCTCTTCAAAGCAGAAGCAGGATGGCTTCCTGTGTTACTTTTTAGCAGACATGTACGTAACGCGTTACTAGTAGAGTTACTTCCATTTAGTTTTTTTTTTGTAACAAGTAACGTATTTAGTTACTTTTTTAGAAAAGGGAACGAGTAACTTAGTTACTTTAAGGTCAAGAAACGAGTAGCTGTATTTCGTTACTTTTGAGGCGTAACCTGTAAAACACCACTCAACAACCTGGCTTTAAGTCTAACCTGAGTATGCGTCTATTGCGACAAAGGCAGATGGGCAACCGAAAAAAAAAAACGACTAAACAGTATGACAGTATGGCAACGTCTAGCGCTGAACACGTCAGTCGAACTCTACAGTTGGGAATCTCCTTCACGCAAAGAACATAATAAGGTTCGTTGTTTGATCGTTCTAGAATCGAGTACAGACCGAATGTAAACCCGGAGCTTGCCAACACAGGAAGGTACACAACTTATTATCAAATTGAAACTTTATAAGCAGAGAGAACAAAAGCGAGAGGGGAATTTCATATTCCCCAGCTGTTCCTGAAGCACAAGACATGCCGTTCCTTCGAGCGCGTCAGTAGAACGACTCTTCAGCGTCGCCGGAGAAGTATTCTCAAGGAAGCGAGGAAACATATTGGATGAAAACTTGGAGAGGTATAGCTACTGCTTAAATGCAACGACTACTGAAAAGAAAACAATAAACCACGAAACAAGAACAGTTGTGTTTTTGGCCGTCAAAGAACGAGTAAAGGTACTGGTTACTTTTGGGGTAACCTAACGCGTCCCTTTTGAGGATCGGTAACAACTAACGTATTTAGTTTCTTTTTAGCTACTAACGAATAACGGTACAGTGATGTCTCGTTAATATGGACAGCTCCGTTCCCACCAAAAAGCGTCCATAATGGGAGTTGTTCATAATAACGAGACAAAAATGCACGTATTTTCTCAGTTTGTCCCCGAAAATGGTGTCCATATAGCATATAACGGGACATAACTGTAGTTAGTTACTTTTTTTTAGGTAACCTGTGCATGTCTGCTTTTTAGGAAAGATATCCGACAACATTATTTTATGTTATCGCCGGTGATTTTTTGGAGGGAATACGAAGAACTGAGCCATGCAGTGAGGACGCCGAAACGAACCTTTCTTTTTTTCTAGAGGCTGGCAGCCCCTTGGTCACAAAAGGGGCTCGGAAGTACTATATACAGACGAAGGTGTAATCCCGTCGCGTCATGTATCCCGCGAGAAGCTGCCACCGACATGTTCTGCCTCGTAATCCTTGCCACAATCGCTCACCTATCGCGTATTATACGACACCTGTGAAATGAGAAGTATCAAGCCGCAGAAGCACTCACGAAAGACATCTCAGCCGTCCGATCCGTCCCATTGTGTCCTTCGCCTCTCGGTCCTTCTCCTTTCCTCGCGTCGGGCTCGTGCACGGCGGCAGCACAACCGGCAAGGTCAAGCGAGCAGCTGCTTCGTGCTTCTGGTTCGTGGGAATCTCGCGTCGGCTCTTCCGGAAACCCCGCGCCTCAATTGGCGCTTCCTCGCGGATGCGGCGGATCTGCCTTTAATCGCTCGCTTTGTCTCGATCGACCTCGCCGACCCCCCCGAACAGCGCGCCGATGAAGAAACAACAACAGCGCAACGAGCTCCGCGTATACGGTGTATGGGGCACGTTTATTCCTGGATATATGGAAGCTCACGCGAGGATAATAATGATCCTGCAACCGCTATACCTTTAAACACCTCCTCTCTCCCCTCTGTCGACCCTTCCACCGGTTCCTTCTGTGCGCGCTTGTCCGTGCATGTTTTTCTTGTCTTTCTCGTTATAAATTTTTCTTTTTTTTTATAAACGACAGATGTGCTTCGTTCTTCGCACACCGCTTATGACTGCCCGATTCTGTCATGAACGATGCGGATAGAACACTGCCCTAGTTTACATAGTTTTAGCGAGCGTGATGAGAATTCAGAAGCTTAATTGCGCGGAATCAAGGAGGACGGTAAATTTAACCGCGTTCGGTAGTTGTCAGGTGTATATATTTTGTTTTCTTGAGCTTTTCTGTAGTTTTTCTGCTACCTTAAAAAATTTCGATTTTGATTTATATGGTCCGCAATGTTCTCCGCATCAAAGACGAATCCGCTACGCATACGCGACGCTTGCATTTTCTGCAGGATTTTGCGGGAGGGCGGAGGCGGTGAACTTTTCTCGTTTTACAATCATCTCAGAGCATGACTCCATTCTACAGACGCAGATTATTAGATGTACAACGTGCATGCGTAGCGGAGGCGTCTTTCTTGATGTGGAGAACATAGCTGGCGACTTTCTGAAAATGTTAGTGGGAGATTGGCGCCTATATTTGCCCGTTTTCGGTAACTGGCGCCATAGAGCGCCATGTATTCGGGAGCTCTGTCGGTTCTGCCATTATCCCGTCAAAAATTTCAGAAAATCACTTATGACTTTTTTTTTTTCTTTTTAAAGATGACGGTTAGAACTGAAGCTTCTGTATCTGGTTCGAACCGCTAGCGCTACATTTGGGCGGATAATAAATGTTCAACAATACTTTTTTTTTTTTTTTCAAAAACAATAAAAAACAGCTTTTTCTTTTTTTTTTCTTTTTTTTTTTGGGGAGGGTACAAAACAGTGCGTTTTCGGTTCCCAACAAATTTATATGATTTGATATGATACGATATATTTGTTTTGGCTCAGGAGAGCCGCGGCCCTGGTCGACAATGTTTCTTTAAATTGTCGTCTGGGGAGCCATGTGGTCTTGGAGTAAGCATTCAGAAAATCATGGACCGAACGTTTCTTCAATTTTTTGACAGAACTTCGGGTTTGCAAACCCACAATAGTTACCGACAACTAAAGAAGGACTGGGCGTGGCTCTTTTTGTTCGCTTTTTATATTGGGCACTCTTATCATCTAATGGCGCAATCTGGTTGCCTGTGGGGCGATAAAAATATCTTAATCTGTCAATGAAACCGGGACACATTAGGTCGGGTGTGCAAGTCTCTTTCTTTTTTTTTTTTTTTCTCGATGAAATATTAGATAATCGGATTTTTCTTTATTCTCGCATTCGCCTTATCAATTAGTTTTTTTTTTCTCTCTTTCTCGTTTTAGTAAACTCGCAGTAAGCTAAGGCTCAACAAAGGTCGTACAGTCATATGAGGGCCAACCTAATGCCAGAAGGGTTCCGTTCGTGGGCTATCTTATTTTGTGTGTGTATGTATATATATATACGTATATACCTTAATATACAAAAGACACCGAACAATAAGAGCCGGCGATCACGCCGATAGAGCCGAGCCGCCACCCTCTCCCTCCTTCATTCACGCATCTGCGCATCCAAGAACTCAGATTGGACGAGCCGGGTCACGTGGGTCGTTCCGCGCTCCTTCCTCTCCCTCTTTCTCTCGCTCTTAATCCGTCTCCTCTCCCTAATCGGATGCAGCGCCCTCAGCGACGCCAAAAAGAAAAACTAGGAAGCGAAATATAAACACGAAGGGACAAAGAGGAAAAAGGACGCCATGTTCTGAGAATGACTCACCCGCCGTCTGCGCATGAAACTTGCAGCCAGCTCGCTCGCGCATTCAGTAGCGAGCGCATACACGGACACCCGGCCGCGCACGAAAAGAACTATAAATAAAGTATGCGGCGGTTTTTCGGCCATTTTTCTGAATCAGGCATAATTTAAAGCGCGCGAAATATATATGTACGGTAATAGAGAGAGAGAGAGCTGCAGCTGCGGTAGGGCCTGCGCGGGGAGATTAATTCGTCAGCCGATAAATTGTGTCGTCGTTCTTACTCTTTCATAAAATGGAGACTGAGAAATTTTAGATGTAGGTCGATACGCCGCCGCGCAACGAAGGCAGGGCGAATTCTAGACAGAAACTTTAATAATTGTGTTGTGTGTATGTTTATACGACCGGAAGTTAGCCCTAAAAGGGCGTCTGGTGTCTCAGCTGTAGATGAGAAATTTAGCCAGTGCAGTAGAACCCCTAGCCTGGGGTTTTTAACGTACTACCACGCAGTAGTGATGCACGACCGCACGCCGGTACGATACTGATCCAGGTCGAAACGGGCAGGGGTGGGGTTTGGACCCAGGATCGCTGCAAGATCTGCAGCGCTTTCGTTTTCACGCACCGAGCTGCGGTTGCCGTAACACACTCGGCCACTGATACGCCACAGAACCTTTGGCACATTCTGATGACTGGCATGATTTATATGCGCCGCGTGAACTTTGCATTAAATGAAGCGCGCATTGCGCATTTACAGGATTCGTGTCTCGCCGCGAACCAAAACTGTCATATTGTGTGCAAACTTGTTTTGGGCAGCTGTTCGTGAGCTGTAATAGCGGAGAGTAATTGACAGGCGGTAAATAACATGGCGTTGCTGTCGGCAGTATTTGTTTTTTTGATATTCATTCCTCAGTCTAATTACTGGGTGATTCTGCCATACACGGGCTCGGTGAATTTGTAAGGAACATCATTTTATAATGAAAGGAAAACACGCTGTGGTAATGAAAGCCTCAAAAATGGTTTAAGCTAGAAGAAAGTTCTGGGCCTCGTTTTATTCCTTTTTTATTATTATTATTCTGTTATTTGATTTTTATTGTTTTCCTGCGCCTACTGGAGTAGATTCAAGGAACGTGTGATTACAATTTGCTATGACAGGTTAGCATAAAGATTGATCGTTTGATGAAAATAAGCGAACTTACAGCGATGTCTTAAAAATATAATGTTAGTTCGAAATTGCATAGATCGTTCGTTTTCAATAAAAAAAAAATAATCGACAAATGAAGTTGGAAGATTGGCATTTGACAAAAAGGAAGGATGACGCAGCCGGTGTCACATTTTTGTACTAAAGACACTCACTACAATATCGACTAAACCCTCCGTATAAGGCAAGGCATGAGTGATACCAATGTTGTTGTTGTTCGCGTTTTTTTTTGTTTTTTTTTTTTTTTCATAGGGCGGAATGTATGTTTTTGCATTATCCCTCTTTTTTTTTTTTTCTTACATCAATTTGCTTATTGCCAATACCAGAGTCCGGGAAAACGGATGGGTCCCCACGTACCCAACTCTGAACGCACGTCTACACTCTTCATACCTCGCCAACAAGCCCGACCAAAAAGTCGCGCATGCACGTGCAATCCAAGGAACCGAACCCCAGGCAACCGAAAAAAAAAAAAACCCAGCTAATCCATCCTCGCCGCCGTTCACAACCCCTACTGTCTACCCTTCGCTCCCTGCTCTCTACCTCTCACCAGGTTCGAACAACGAGAGAGAGTGAAAGAAGAGAGAGAGAGAGAGAGAGCTGCCATCGCCGCTTTCTGCAAATCCGTCACGGGCCGACCGTGCACTCGCCCGGCCTGCCTTTTCTCCCGCTCGCACTTTCTCTTCCCATTCCTCCCATAAGCTGGAAATGGTCAGGGCCCGAGCCGGATGATGGATGGATGGCGCAGCGTCGATCTGGGGCCCGGGTCTGTGCCGGCTTGTTTTCTCCTTCGAGCTACGGGCCCGTCATCAGGTGAAGAGCGTCCACACATCCTGCAAGGGTTGCTGTGCGTCGTAGCGCTTGTCGTAACGCTTACCGGAGCGTATTGCAGAAGGCACACTACTCCCCCCTCTCCACCGTTCTCTGCCCCGCAGCGCCATCTGGTGGAGCAGACCGGCCCTCGGTTATTGGACGCCGCTTGGGCAACTACGCACACGTCTGCTGGAGTTCGAGCTTCGGTGCGCGGCAAGCGATTGCGTTCACTCCAGCTTCGCGAAGCCTGTCTAATGAGTTTGGATGCAGAGTGTTGCGGAAAAGCGTTCAGTCTGCGGCGAGTGGTGTGATGCATATTGCTGTCTGCCGGCGGGATTTCGGGACTGCTTCGCATCTGACACATCTTTGCTTCCGATTGCGTAGCTGCGAGTTCTCCTGCGGGCACCAATAGGGTCGGAAAAAGTGCTCATTAAAGTTTCTATGCAAAGTTTCTATATGAGTTTCTATATGAGTTTCTATATGAGTCATATCCACCGTTTTTGATGGAAACTAGGCGGCGCTGAGAAGAAAAAAAAACTTGAGCATGGCACTAAATGTGATGACACCTACACTGTAGCAAGCTGAATGTGTTAAAAAAAAACACGTTGAGTCTAAAAGAAATATATATAGTCTGAAACTGGAGCTAGCACAGTAGACAACGAATCAAATCGTATTAGCAACCCGTCACCTCGGGATGGAGCTACCAGGTTTACCCCCTCATCCAATCAGTAATCAATTAGACAGTAAACAAACCTGCAATGTACTCTTCACTAACTTGTTCCAGAAAGATTAAGCAAAAAGGATGGACAAGGACAGACCCCAAACAGTGGCCTTGACGCGAGCCCCGTGGGCCCTTGTTCGCTGAGAACGCAGCGTCGCTTTCGTGTTTGGAGAAGTCTCCCTTCAGCCCCTAAAGGCCCATTCACATACTTGCCACCGAGTAGGACCGACTGAAGGGCGATTCACACACTTGCGTTGAGTCCGACTGAGAGCAACTGCAACAGCTGCGTCGGCTCTAGCGAAACCGGGTTTTTTTCCCGTTTTTGTTGTAGCCGACTCAGCTGTTGCCATAGCAACCCTCGCATTCGATCGAACTCAACGCAAGTGTGTGAATCGCCCTTGAGACAAGACCGGGTTTTAAATTCCCGTTCACACACTTGCAACCGAATAGGACCGACTGAGACAAGACCGGTTTTTAAGCCACTTTCGACGGCTTAGGACCAGCACGACAGCAGCGCATCCGATCCTAAGTCGTTGCAAAAGGCTTAAGAACCAAACTTGTGTCAGTCGGTCTTACTCGGTTCCAAGTGTGTGAACGGGCATTAAGCCTCTTCCGACAACTAAGAAGCGGATGCGCTGTTGCGAAGCAGATCCTAAGCCGTCGCAAGAGGCTTAAAAACCGGTGCCAGTGTTGCTACGGCAACAGCTGCGTCGGCTCCTACAAAACCGGTTTTTACCCCGTTTTTTTGTAACCTCGCACTCGGTCAAACTCGACGCAAGTGTGTGATTCGCCCTTTAATCTTAGCTGGGTAACCACTTCCTCGGTTTCTCCTGCCGCCCTCGACCCCGTCTCCTGTCCCTTTTACTTCTCATCCTCTCTCACCCTCCCTTGCATGGTCCCTTGTGCTCAACGCCAACGTCTAATAAATACTATAAGTGTTGAAAATAGCAAAAAATGTCCGTCCTTGCCCGTCTTTTTTTTTTTTTTATTCTGTAACAAGTTATTGAAAATTAGCGCTCTCACGCTCAACATGTTCTTGATTGTAAGCAGAAAATATTGCCTTACCCTGCTTATTTGGTAGACTGTCACATATTCGCGACTAATGCTTGGGAAGCAATTTCCCCTGTTGCGCTCGATGAGTCGTTGTATACGCCACTCGACAGACAGCCGCCTACGAGCCCCAGTTTCAAGGAGTCCATGAAAGTACGTGAGGAAATCTCGGCCGAATGTTTTCCTTCCTTCTTTTCTCGCTCCAGCAACGAAATAACGTGAACAAACAACAACAACGAGCTGCAGACAAGGGAGGGCATCTGCTCCCTCTCTGCCTTCACTCCCCATCAGCGCCATTCCCTCGCTTCTCTTTATTTCCTTCGTCCACTCCTCGTGCATAAGGCGCCCCCTCGCAAACGAATGGAACATGGCGCGCTGTTGCCAGCGTCCCGACGGGGGGTTCACATCGTCACAAAAGAACCCAAGCAACACGGGCAGCTTACAGCGGCCGCGTCGCGCACACCGCCTTCACCCGGACAATGAGGGCTTCACCTTGTGTACGTCCCCGAAGCTTCCCGACGTCGAACGGACTCGGACTCGTAGGTACGGCGCGACACTCTAACCGGAGGCACCGCCACAACAACGAAACAATCATACTCCGTTTACCACTAAGCTGACAATAGAAGCTACGGGCTAGCCGGACCAATCAAGCACCTGCATTTCATCATGTGACCCGCTGTCAGCGCGTCCATGGTTATGGGCGGGCACGGTATCAGTGTGCGAAAAATCGACCTACGATTGGTCCAGCCAGTATACGTAGCTTCCACTGCGCAGTCAGCTTAGTGGGGGAACGCGACTTGGGAGAAGTAGTTTCCCGCCAACGAGACCGATGCGTCGCCGTGCGTTACCTTATAAGTGGGCGGAGTTAGTAAAGGAGGGTCACGATACGGGGTGTGACATAAAGCGGCGCGCGGCTCTTGGTATAAATCTGGAGAAGTGCTCGCTCGCCGCGAGTATAGAGGTCGGACAAAAGCCGCTCCTTCGAGAGTCGCAAGGCGCTTCCCACGGCTCGAAGGATCCTCCGTGAGGCGGAAGCGAAGAAAGGAACCGAATGTCGAACCACATTCAAAAACGCCCAAATCCGAGATGGCCTTTGTGGCTGCTCCGAGCGCGGCTTCCCCCGACGAGGAGTCTTGGGCTCGCAACTGTCGGCGGGCAGCGGGGATCGGAGCTTGCGAGGGCATTTTGAAGAGACCTTTGGCGGCCAACTTTGGGTGTCGCCTGTGAAACTCGCGTCGGCGTCCTGCAAACAAACAGCCCGGCAGTGTGAGACTTCGGGTCGGCGCGTTCGTCGATCGTGTGCTTTGTGCTCCATCGTATGTTCCAGGTTATCGCTGTGCCCACTTACGTCAATAGGAGTTTAACATCAGTCGGCAAGAACGCAAAAAGAAAAAAAGAAAACGAATAATTAAATAAGAATCATGAACGTCAAGCCGCGCACTGCGCTTCGTGAGTTCTTAGAGGCTATTATTGGGCTCGTGAGGATCTTTGGTTTCCACTAAAATGGGGCTTCGTAGAGCAAGTTGAAAAAAACAAAATGCATATTCGTCCGAGTATTGCTTTCTCGGGTTACTAGAGTTTACACGCACGACTCAAAGCAAACTGAGTCACACGTGTTTTAGTGAATGGGTACGTAACGTGAAACTTTACTTGAAATACGGCCTCTTATGAGTCTGCAGTTCAAGAGCACTATGGCCAGTGCGTAACGCACAAAACTGCGTTGCCGGCACCAAGAACTACCGATTACTCAAGCACACGCTGGCTCAACGGCCCTTTATGACGTGCGAATTGATTGAGACATCACAATGACACCATCCGCAGAACACATCTAAACTCAAGTGTAAAAAAAAAAAAAAAAAAAAAAAAATATATATATATATATATATATATATATATATATATATATATATATATGTATATATATATATATCGAAAATAAGATGATTATTGAACCGTACTTGATCGAATGAATTAATGTCTTACGAAACCCCCGAAAGCCAAAATAAACGGCGGAGCCAGGATTTTAACTCCGGGCCTCCCAATGTCCGGCCGGGTGTGCTAACGACTATATATATATATATATACTAGTGATGGTGTGCAAGTTGTGAAGATTCACATCTTCAGCCATCTGCGATGAACTTGTTTCTTAAGAAATTAAAAAAAAAAAAAAACCCGAACGCTAAGGCTCACACTCAAAAAAAAAAAAAGAAAATGGTGGTAAAAACTTTTTTTTTTTTCGCCCCGTGCACAACAGTCTTGTTTTTCCGAAGAAGAGACGGGGGAGGGGGGCTGTTTCGCCATGCCAGGAATGTTCCAGAAGCGTTGCTTGCCTCAATTTCTAAATGGCTATGACCTCCGACATTTATTCTTCTAGGATGCGCCAAAAAACACGCCGCGGGCCAGACCTCTTCTGCCAGCACTCCCTCCTAGCGAAAGCAAAAATAGAAGCGCGTTCTCCGAGCACTTCCAGAGCAAAGAAATTAGCAAAGGACGCCGAATTATATACGGAGGCCTAAAGAAGTTTGCTTCGCTTTGAAGGACTAAATAAATGACATCCCTATGTTGGAGAACCCACTAATTAAGGTGTGCGTGTATAGGCTAGTTTCAAAGTACTAAATATGTATCGTTCTATTTGTTTATTGTAACTGCCATTCTGAGAGCGATAATGTGACACACATTACGCTGCGCCTTCGGGCTGCTATAATTGTCTTCAAGAGGTTATGTGGCACGTGTGTGATTGTCACGGTGTGGGGTCGGAATTAATAAACCCGATAAAAGAAACACTGCGAGATGAAACGATAAATTACTTAAAGGAATAAAAATGCTAAGTTCGGTCCGACGATAAGCGATAGGTTCACGCCCGGTGTCCAATCAACAAAGAGGCGACGGAACTCAGATGTTTATATAAGTACAATAAATTTAATTATGCGATAAAAAGCCGCGCACGGCGACATACACGAAAAACTCAACCAAACGCCATCACGCGTTACTCTCACAACGCACTGACAAACAAACCTTTGGGCAGCGAGGCCACGAAGAAAACGAAACAGCACACAACTCCCGAAACACTGAGAAACAACGCACAAACTGCAGCCGGGAACGAAGTTTTCCGGCGCAAAGAAAACGAAAGTTCCGAAGATCAAAAGTCTCAACGGCTGGACCCCAAAGTCCAAGAGGGAAGTTCAAGAGTTCACCGAAGCTTGGCCGAAGATGGGTCCATGGAGGATCGTCAATATCTCGTTGCTCGAAACTTCGACAATCCTCCCAATCCTCGTGAGCAGCAAAGGACGTGACGAGCCGAGTGCCGGCCATACGGCCACTCGCACTGTGCCGATCCCAACAAAAATCATCCTTTCTAAAGCCTCAACCTTAACCTTGCGGCCGGACAGGGGAGAAAGACAACATACATGATGACCTTTCGAGGAAACTAGAAAAGCCCTACCCTTCCTAGTCGAATAAAAATAATGCCAACGCGAGTGTCACATGCCATCGAGTGACCCCCACGACCACAACCAGGATTATGACAATCCACAAAATCCCCCAAACTACCTATAGGTAGTTTGGACGTAAACACGTCAACATAGACAAACCGAAAACCCAAATCCAAGAAACGCTTTAGTAACCCTCAGTAAACAAAAAAATTGCCAAAAAAAAACACAAAAAAAGCTGCTTTTAACGAGTTTGACTTATCCTAACTCAAGTCATCGAACGCGGCTCAGGAAACAGGTGTGCTTTTTAAAACACACACGCACACACACAAAAAAAAAAACTGATTTTTTTTTTACAGTTATTTTATCGAGCCAGTGTTTCGGTCTTTTTGCTGCCGGTTTGTATTTTGAACTGTTCTACCGAGACCTTCGATAAGCGGTTCTAATTTGCTAATTGATGAAAGAGTTTCGTTCATTTGGTATTTTCGGCGACTGTACAACCGATGCCGCTTAGAAAGTGAACTTGACGAGACTGCACCGACGAAAGTCTTTTGAAACGAAGGCGAGAGCGGCAGCCCAGGAGGACGATCAATGGTCGTGTCGTTGACACACGTTTAATCACCCTAACTCGTTCGTAAAGAGCGGATAATGAACAGTTCTTCAATGAATACCCAACTCACGCTGCCGTTGAAGGTCGCACTCAAAATGACGCCGCGGCAGTCAACGAACTTAGGGAGTTCCATTAGCTTCACTGGCGAGGTTTGCAGGTTTTGGAGTCTCTACACACCTATGTCTTGGTCCTGTGCACTCACCCCTTAGCTACGTGTGGGCTTGAAGTCTTGATACATTCACTCGCTCACTTACGCTTGTTGAACTGTCACTCGCCTTCTATCCACGCCATCTTCACCACTTTTTCGTGGCCACGTTTTTTTTTTTTTTTTTTTCATATAACTTTACATGGAAACCACTCATCGGCGTCTTTTGGGCGGCGCATTCCGACAGTAATCTCTTACTACTCTGGTAAAGATAGTTTATAAGAGAGCTTAAAGACGCCCTGACAAGGTTTATGAAATCGTCTAAATATGGCGATAACTCACTCTGCGGGCTCTAAGCATCCTAGAAATCCATAAGTCATGACGATGCGCGACCGATTTCTCTATGAAAAAAGAAATTCCAGATCGACCACACCGAGGTCAACTCCGGCGATGGGAGGAGCATTGTTCCGGCAGCCAGGACGACCTGTGACCAATGAAAACGCGACATTTCGTTGAGATTGAAAGCGCTGTTATTACAAAATGTGCATGCTTTTGCAGGTTATAGAGGCAAAAAAGAGTAGCAGGAAAATGATTTTTCGCGGAGAGAGAACATAATACTGCAATATTCGTCCCAAAAACAACGCACTATGTTTGTTTGTTTGTTTTCTTTTTGCCAGTGATGTGTTTGGTTGTCGGCTCTCGAGCGCGCTTTCGCTGGGTTGAACCGTAGTCCGGACTGTATGGGCAACGAGCCTCGCGCATTCGAGATATCCCTTCGCGGTTCCACCGCTAGAAGGTGCGAGGATCCTTCGCTCGCTATTGGCTGACAGTGGTGCTGGTTTCGGAACATGCTCGTCCCATCGCCGGAGTTGACCTCGGTGTGTTGAGATCTTTTATTGCTTTCTTAATATAGAAATCGGCCGCGTATCGTCGTGATTTGGCGATTTCTAGGTGCTTAGAGCCAGCAGAGTGAGCAATCGCCATATTTAGGCGATCTCAGAAACCTCCTCAGGACACCTTTAAGCAAACCTTTGTTTAGGGGAATTAATGAAGAGTCTAGATCACAGACTGCGCAGAGCAGAGTGACAACGACATACAACCCGCAATTCGCATAATTCTTTCAAATGTGGTCCTTTCAAAATTTACATCCTGGTTCTCACTAACAGCACTTACCTAATTGTTGTAAATTATTCAGACGTTTCAAGCTACGAAAGCACGTGGCCCAATTGTTTAGAAGGAAACGACTCCGACTTCTGGTTCTGCTTTACCTATTTCAGCTAGCTCGGGCCGAAGATATACGTTCATCGCCGAAGCTTAATATAAAGAAACCCAGCAGGCGATCGCAGTCAGAACGAATGAATTACCTCTCTTCCGTTCTATTCGTAATCAACGGCTCGCCTGCACACTCATCTCCGCTGAATCCAAATGCCGCCTCATGTTAAAATTTCAACACACGGACAAATACAATTTTTTTTCTTTAACTCTAACTGCAAATAATGGAGTGCTAGTGGCAAAGTCCTGCGCGACAATGCTTAAACCAACTCTGAAAACGACGTTTTTTCAGTACCGTTTTTGAGGAGCACTCCTAAGAATCTCGTTGAGCAAAAATCATGAAGGCAGAGGTTTCCAAAACGGGATCCGGATGACGTGAAAATTGTCAATGTAGGTCGTTTAGTACCCACTGCGGCGAAGTTCAATCTTCCACGGACACGCACTGCATCCTGAACAGAAACGACGGTGTTTCCGGAAGCTATATAGCGTGCAATTAGCTCGCTACGCCCGGTTCCGTTTTGACCAAGCGCTTCCGTCACAAATTCTGGAAGCCATGCACCCGGCAGCCTCTCGGCGACCGATGTTGACGCCATCCGTCCGACAACCCGCCCTGCGCGTCTCCGCACCATCGGATTCCTCGAGGGCCTAAACCAAGCGTGGCCAAACTGCGGCTCGCGAGCCGCATGCGGCTCTTCGCGTGTTAAAGTGAGACTCGCGGCTCTCTCCCTTACCCTCCCCCCTCCCCCGCCTTCGTCCCGGCCACACGACCACTTCTCCAAAAAGAGAAATGGAACCCGTTTTAAATCAAAAGACAGGTTGCGGTTTGGTTGTCTTGTGCTCCGCCTACCTTACGCACTGTTGGACTGATTTTGACTCGGGTAGATTTAAAGTAGTTCGAGTTTCGGTTATTGCTCTGGACAAAAGTGTGTCCCCTCCCCTCCCCCCCCCCCCCCCCCCCCCCCACGGCTTTTGGAAGTTTCGTGGTTTTGTTTGCGGCTTTTAGGCCGGTTGAGCCTGGCCACCCCTGGCCTCAACGATGCAGCAAAAGTAGACATACCGTGCGGTCAACGCAGAAAGTTGGGAAATTACGTTCGGTTGTCTCACCGGTGCTGCAACAAAAATTGACCGCACCTGGCAATGTGGCTTAAAGCTAATCGGTTCGAGGCTGATAAAAAAAAAATTAAAAACCAGGATTTCCCCGGTTTTTTAAATTCCCGGTTCGGCGAGCAGGGGGATAGGCAAGAAGCTAAGGGCGCGACGCCGCGCGTTGTTCGTGACGAATGAGCACACTGTCGATGAAAGCCCAAATTTGATTTCCAAACTCTGGCACAGGGGATGCAAGGTATCGTTTATCGACGGAGACGGCATGTTGTGGGAGTTTGCGAATTGTTTTGTTGGCCCGTATCAAGCCGCAGACAATCGCGAACCGGTTTTGAACGTCTCCTTATAGTTACTATACAGGTTTTCACTCTACTGCAAAAACTGGAAAATATCTAGACTATTTGTTTCTGTAACTTCCGTTAATTGGCCTATAATTACGCACTCACCCAGTATAATACAAACGCTATCTGTGTCACACCTCGTAGGGGCATTTGTGGCCCCGGCCGGCTGGTTCGAGAAATAAGTGGTTCGCAGTTACAACGGGGAAGCCAGGCACGTAGCCTGGATTTTGTTTCGGGGGGGGGGGGGGGGGGGGGGGGCCCGCCCATGACAAAATGCTGTATGAGGGGGAGGGGGGAGAGGAGGTCCCAGCAAAATGGAAGATTTCGGGGGGGGGGGGGCCCGGGCCGGGGGGGGGGGGGGCCCGGGCCACATGCCCCCTTCCCCCCTGGATACGAGCCTGGGGGAAGCCATATAGAACTTTTGCACCCCCCGGTTCGCATGCAGATCATGGAAATAAATGTCCCGGCTCTCCCCGAAAAAGTCGTATGTACTCACAAGGTTTCCAAAAAAAAGAAAAGAAAAAGGAAATAAGACTGGATGTACATTTAGTGGCTCTAGGGACGACCAAACGTAGTTTGAAGATCGGGCCCTTCGACGCGTCTTTGTTGCCCTTTGAGTGACGTGCTCCTCCTCGCATTCCGATGCGTCAAAGACGTATTTTGGGGACTACCGACAATTATGCGTCGTGACTTCGTTTCCTAATGTGCCTTTTGATGTTTGAAGAAACATGCAGTAACACGTACAAATTATACTTGATTACATAGGGCAAGCGGAAATAAGTGTCTGGCACAGATTCCTTTGTTGTTGTTTTGTGTGTGTGTGTGTGTGTGTGTGTGTTTTGTGTACATCGGCACCAACGGATACGCTTGCACGAGAAAATGTAATTGTACACTGCGCGACGCGGTTAGCGCGAGCACGACACTGATAATTTTTCACATTTTACTCTCACAGGGGTTTTACGGGCGACAAATTTTACCAGGTTTGGTGTTCCGAATTAGGACTTTTTTGTTTTGTTTTATTCACCGCAACTTTCACTTCTCAAATAAGGTCTATAGACAAAAAAAAAAAAAGAGATCCATTGCTTGTACAGTTTGGCTTTTGTGCCTCCCTTAGCACGCACCCATTAGGGACCGTGCAATGGAGTTTCTCCTGACAGGTCGCGCCATCTGGTGCGCAATTTCCACAACGATGGGAAGTCGGTGTCGTTAATTGCGCCGTTGAAGATGCCGTACTTGCATTACATCGCAACAGCACGAACAAACGAGCGCCTTTTCTTATTTTACAGTCTGCGATTTTACAGACTATGTAACATGGCGAAGCATACAAACGGGAGGTCCTTGCTTTCCGTACATGATGGGGTCATGTGGTAACCATGATATTTGGAGATATAATGCTGCATTGTGTACCTATTTTAGCTATTTCCTGAGCTCTAGCGATTCCTTGATTGATACGTAATTTTTATTAGGAATATAAAGACAACTAAAAATAAAACTATAGCTTTTTGCAAATGTTCACCAACAACAAAATATATAATGCGACTAAAATTAATCTTACCTGAAACACGTTTCGCGAGTTGCCGCCAAAGAAAACATTGTGTATAAACATAGAAGTAAAAAAATGTAAGGGCAGTCACGATCTAGTGAATGCAAATCACAGTGATTAGCACCCTGAGACGGAAGTCAACCAGAGAGCGTGTTGCCTGATTGCCTCGTGCGTCTGAATGCATTTAATTGATTATTCAGTATATGCCCGGAGCATTATGTCCACAATTCAAAAGGAGCTCAGTTCTACCTCAGACAATCCAGAGTCCCTATCAGACACGTAGGCAGGATTTTGTGTCGGGGGTGGGGGAGGGGGGGGGGGGGGGGGGAGACCCGTTTATGACAAAATGCTGTATGAGGGGGAGGGGGGAGAGGAGGTCCCAGCAAAGTGGAAGATTTCGGGGGGGGGGGGGGGGGAAGCCCGGGCCCCGTGCCCCTCCCTCCCCCCCCCCCCCCCCCTGGCTACGTTCCTGGTCCCTATACGTTTTCAGTATACACCTTTTTCGTTTAGCCTCGCGCCCAGCCACGTTGTCCCCCTATCCGGTATGCGTTCCAAACAAAAAGCAAGAGATTACAACCACGAACAAGTAAAAAAGTATAGAAGGGTCTTAAAACTCACGGTTGCAATTAAGATGTTAACACGTTTTACTGTCGAGGTGAGGAGAAAGCTATGTTTTCACGCATACCGGAAGTTCCAGAATTGAAGATGGCGGCGCCCACGTAGAAAAGGTGTATACATGCGGGGACGTACGCAGTCAGACAAGCTAGCGCCGCGTTTGGAAGTTAGCAGCGTGAAAGAGGGCAGAAGCAGGCGACGCGCCGGCGACTGCCTATCGTTACGCTTCTTTGCCGGTGAAGGCGCTGACTATCGCCCGACTGCGGTGCCTCCTAGATGTACGCCAAAAAGCCTATAAATCCGTTAAAAAAAAAAAAAAAAAGTACGCGCCATAAACTAGCCTGTTGCGTCAATCGTCAGTCCGCCATCGTTTGGGCACGTACTCTGAGCGTGGATTGGACACGAAGATGATGAAGGATTTGTGTTGATGCCCGTTTTGTAAATACCTGCTTCCCAAATCACCCATGAGGGGCTGGGGATAGCACTGCTTAGATAAAACAAGAAATGACTGGAAAACTGGAGAGAATATAACCCTTTTTAGGGGGATCGAGGCTGTACATCTCGACGTGTGAACACCCAGTGGCACTGAAGTGTTCTCGGATATGCTACTCCACGAAGACAACCGATGAGCCACATCAACGAATCTTGGGACCACTGACGCAGACTCGCGCGTTCGTTCCAGGGCCTATATGTTGGAGCGAGGATAGGCAAATTTACGCGCTCGCTTAAAAGGGCAAGCGCCAAACGAAGAAGAATAAAGATGAAAGGAGGGGGCTTTGAAATGAGAACAGACAGACGATGGGGATTCATATGCAAATTAGGGACGAAATGGCCCCGAACAATGGGAAGTGCCGCGCCTGTATTGCGCGTCGTGGATATAATCGGGCGGGCCGGCGAAGATGCCTCACAAAGGAATCTCCGGGGTGCTGTCTGCGGAGCCGATGGCCGCCATAAAGAGCGAGCACCCGCGCTGCCCGTGCGAGCCCCACGTTCGTTGCCACTCGCCGCTTCGGTTAACAATGGTCCGCCACTCTCTTCCGACTGGGTTCGCACTACCACGTGACTCCCACGGGGTCGCTGAGCTTAGCTCGTGACGACGACGAACGACGACTCCGCCGCCGGCATCGGGCATTAATTATGCTCCACGTGCGTGCGTTCTCGGTCGTGAAGGGATTCGTTGCTGCGCGCGTAATATGTTAATCGGTCACGTTTCGTGTGCGCAATGAACGCGCCTACTTTATCGTGCGCTTTATACATGCACGTTTCGACAATCGAAACTTTTTTTTTTTTTTTGTCCACGAATCTAATGATTTTAGCAAAAATAAGTATGAATTAATGCCCATATTTAAGGCGAAGATTTTCTTGTAAAGATTCCATTGGCCTCCTGGAGATTGATCTGACACGAGCTAAGATAACGCTCCAGTTTGCTGCTGTGAATTAGGTGCAGTTTTATTGCCTATTGAGCGTGGAATTAAGGTGCCTACAGAGCTTGCGACATAGATGTAACTTTTGACATCACGCTATTTACTTTCTGTTTCCTTTGGGTTTAAATTTAACACGGGAGGAACATTGTATGAGACGTATTAAGATTAAAGTGTGTAAGAAATAGGGAAGCTATCGATAGGCCACGCAGGTTACCAAAAATATATAAAAAATATACGCTGAGGTCAGCAACAAAATAAAAATCGAAATATCGATTGTCGTAAAAAAGAAATGCCTATATTCAGGATGACGTTAGCTCAGCGAATTCAGGGTCGGCATCTTGCCTAACTTCTATTGCCCCTAAATTTACTGATCTCTTAAAAAAGTCACTGCTAGCTATTTGCAATTGTGCCACTTTTGTTTAAAAAGGAAAATCGGTTGTGACTCGACGCCGGATGTAAAATGTTTTATGCGAGGATAAGACGAGAAAGAGAGAGAGAGAGAAAGCACGAAGCATTACATCCCATCATTGAAAGTGGCCAGAGCTGCTTTGGATCGCGTTGAGAGCCGAAGCCCACAACCCAGAATTTCTGGAAATCTAGACTGGAAGAAAACCACGCCTTTTCTCTTCTTGTGTTATGCGAGCTATTCGGTTATTTCGTGCTATTAACGCTGGTTGCATAACCGCATGTCTCAGTTTTATTAATTTTTTATTGTGTATTTCTTCGTTCACATGGATGTATCTGATGTAGTTCAATCTGCTAGGAAAAGAAGGCGTTCCGGGAAACAGCAGGACCGTGACGACCGTTTGAGAACGTCCACGTTTATTGCTTCTCCAGGAATATTCTTTGTTTCCGTAGGTGAGCTCTATCTCCATGCCCTTCGGTGGTAGCCGTTCTCGAATACACCGGTTGCAAAAATCCCAGAAACCTGTACGCTAGGCGCGCAATGAACTATGGGAACGTCTTGTGTGCTCCTGTCTCCCGCAGCGTCCGTCACATAACAAGATAGAGAGGGAAAAAGAAAGAGAGGGTAACTTGTAGTCGGTGACAGGTCAAAGGGTAACTCCGGGCAAAAGTTAACCGATATAAATTACTGATATCGATTTACCGAGACGAAACAGGAGCACTGCCAAAATATTACGCCAATGCGGAGCCGGGATCCATTCTAAAACCAACATCAAGAATGCTGCCCCAGCTTCTCAGCGGGCATTCAGCGGGTTGGTTTTTTGCCAAGCCACCTTGTGCTCCGATTTTACGTTCGTACTCGAGGGGGTTACTTGTTCGTGCTTCCACTTATTTCGCCGTGTTTTCCCGCTGCATTTTCAGCCGTCCCAGAGTACGATTTCTGCTTGTTATGTCGTGTTTTAGCGGCCGTATACAGTTTGCAAGTCCTCCTCGGGGATATTGACTCCCTGCTCGCCCAAGCGCGTCGTTGTGCCAAAGGTGGCATTCACTAACGGCCATAGGAACCGTGCACATCTAATTCAGGCCCCGACCAGGGCGCCCCTAGCGGCAAACGGGTCCGTTTCATCGGGGAACTTCTGCCAGTCGCTGTGTTGGTTGTGCGTTGTAGCGGGTTAGCGCTGTAATTTCCAAGGTAGCTATTCCGCACTAAGAAAGTCACAACAATTGATGCGGCAAACAATAGGCGACCGCCGCGACGCGGCCGGCATAGAAAAGGTGCGGATCTAATTCAAGCCCCGACCAGGGCGCCCCTATCGGCAAACGGGTCCGTTGCATCGGGGAACTTTAAGGGAACTTCTGCCAGTCGCTGCGTTGGTTGTGCGTTGTAGCGGGTTAGCGCTGTAATTTCCAAGGTAGCTATTCTGCTCTAAGAAAGCCACAACAATTGATGCGGCAAACAATAGGCGACCGCCGCGACGCGGCCGGCACGCTCGCTTCCTATAGTCTAGTCCATTCCTGCTCAGCGCGAGCTTACGATTAGCTTCCACAACGCTTCTGCAACGTGCATTGCACACCGACAAGATTGTAGTTCTTCTAGGAAGATAAGTTGGGGCTCGTCCTGAGCCTGCGCTCATCGTGGCGAGCTCGCTTTTTGGCTGGCAACTTTGTGTTACAGACGTCTGATTTCTTCGAAGCAAAGCAGTAAAAAGTAAAACAGACGTAGCATCGTACATGACGGATCGGAACTGTTCTTGCGAGTAGGCCAGTCTTACGTTATGCGGTACCACGGTACGAACTTTGCGTCATACTAGAACACTGGAGTCAGAGGATGGCCATACATGCAGCTGATCACAAGGGTTGCCGACATGCTCAAGCCGGCAGTTTCGGTTTCGCCCTAAACACCCCAAACAAAACTTTGAGATAAAATATCAACAAAACTACACAAGACATCGGAAAAGAAAAAAAAATAAAAGATGTCACTTTGTAATTTAGGGATATTTCCTTCACTAAAAACGGACGTAACCCTAAAAGGGAGAGAATGTACCGGAGTAACCCTTTAAGAGTTGAGGGGACCCTCCTCCCATCTTTTCCCCTTTTCCCACTTTAGCAGAGCTGGCGGGGCTAAAAATTGGGCGCTTTGTTCTAAGTTGGTTTTCGGGAAAGAATGGGGTTTTCCATAAATGTTTTGTAATTCGGGTTTTTCAGTTTTTATTTATAAATGAATATGTATAATTTACAATTAAAAGTGTTAACCCGTTTAAATATATATATATATATATATATTTGCAACCAAGTTATTAAAATACACAAGACAAAATTCTAAGACGATATAAGAGCTCACTTGGTATTTTCATCTTTTATAAAGCCTTCTTGCTTACATGACCGTCTGCGTGCGTGGCATCTCTGTCCCTATCCTAAACCTACCTGTCCGGTATTTTGAACATATCTAAATTGAGAGTAGTTTCTCTCAACATCTCAGCTTTTACAATGCCCAACAATTTCACTGGTACCTGCTGCTCTTGTCAAATCAACGGTGCTCATCTTTTATTTTTTATTTTTTTAATGGAAAGGTACGAAGGGTAAAGTATAATTTTCAACAGACATAAAGACAACATTCTGGCGCTAGACCAGTCACGGCAGTTCATTAAAGTCAACAAAATCCAGCGTCTTTTCTGATGTCTGGAGCTACCATATATGTTTTTACCAACTTTTTGTTCGATATAACATATTTTCGGAGGATAGAAATTAAGGCAATAGTAAAATTTATTTTCTGAACTAACAAAAAACAAAAACGGATTTAGCCTGATAAAAAAAAAAAAACACATTTGGGGTGTAAAAATGAGGAAATGTCGGGTTTTACCCGGAAACAAAGGAACCTATCTACCTATAGGTAATACATTTGCGCATCTGCCCTCGTTCGCTCGCCTGCGTTGCCTCCGTCACCCCCATGGTTGACACCATGGTCGTCTCTGTCGTCTGCTACGCCGGTTTTATAGTCAGTTCCCAGAATTCTTTTTTGGCGCCGCGCAGGGCGCTGCACGTTTTGCAACAGGTCTATCGCCACGTCGGATCGAGGCGACGTGCTGACATCAGTCGATTTTTCTGGATACAAAAAGACGTAAAATATTATTAAAATAAAAAAGGAAAAAAAAAACAGCGCAAAAGACGGAAGACAAGTTAAAGAAGTACACACAGACACAGCGCTCCTCGACACGCCAGTATTCAGCTCAGTGGTCTTTCTAGTCTATTCGGTACAACCTTTCCGAGTGGGCAATACTGGGGTTGCTCAGGCAAGAGAAGTTCGTACCATGGAAACACTAAATCGACACCGCTATTAAGTGGGTCCAAGGTTCGGCTGCCACCGGCACGTAAAAATTGGCACAAAACGAAAAGCGTGTTTGCCCGAGAACGCGGGCCGTGGAAGGGAGACCATACACCCGGTCACCCGACTTGGAAACGGCATTGACTTCGCGAGACAGCAGAGATTAGCGCACGAGCGCTCTGGGGAGCGGTGTAGCCCGGTGTGAGTCCCCCTGACCTCCCCCCCGCCCTTTTCCTTATTAACGCACCCCCGGGCACTTCATCCCCTCTCGCGGTCGATCCCGTTCCTCGCGGACCGCTGACAGCGGGCGTTCTCCCCTCCCCCAACCGCCCCCGCCGCTACGTCCGAGGCGGCAACGTACCCCAAAAAGGACACAAAACAAAACACGCATAAGAATCGAAAGTGAAAGACGTGTGCCCTCCTTAGGAAAAGGGGGGTGAAGCGAGAAAAATGAAATAATAATCGCGAGAGAGGAAGCCGCAAAGGGGGGGAGCGCTGTGCGCCAAGAGGGCAGCGGCAGAAGCGCCGGCGGCCGCGCGGTCGGGAGACGCCGAGGTCGGGAGGGCGGAAGCCGGCGTAGAGAGGCGCCGGGCGAGGGAGTTCCCAAGTGCAAGGTCGAGCGTCGACGCGTCGGCCCCCGGCCGCAAGGACGGACGTCCCTCCGACCGACAGAAAAGGGAGCCCCCTGAAACAAAAGCCGACCGCCCTTACAGAGGTCTGTCCGCGCACCGAGATCACGGCCTCGCCTGCTGCTTTGGCGGCGCGTCGGGAGTTGGCAGCGAACTGCGTTCCCGTGAGCAGTGGCACGGCCGTGGCAGTGGTCTCGTCTCGAGTTGCTGTTTTCGCCATATATTCTAAGAAATCCGGAGGCTCTGCTTTCCCGCAAAGCTCTTGAGAGAGCCAACCGCTGCAATATGCAACGAGAGCTCGGTGAATAACAAAGCTAAAAATATGTTTAGACCTAAAAAAAAAGAAAAAAAAAAAAAACACTCTGCACTTTGGCACTTAATATGGTGGTCAAATACCCGAGGGTAAACCGACAACAGGCTTCTTTTCTTTCGCCGCCACGTGCGTCTGGCCCACATTGCGAGACATTGTGTTGTACGCTCATTGGGAGGCTCGACGTATGGTGTCGATACTTCAATGGTATTATAAGTGCCTCGTTTTCCTCATACCATAGATCCTATGAGTACAAGTGCTGCGTTTGTAAAGGTCGTTTGACCTCGCTACGTCGCTGCACGCGGGAACTGTAAATTTACAGAAGCTAGTAATCTAGTCAATACAAAAACTCCTAAATATATATATATATATATATATATACATATTAAATTTTTTGTTTTTGTACGTGGTACACGTGTTTAGCGCTATCGCAGTCCTCGGGAATATTACGTTTCTTCAAAATGGCGTGCAGAAATTCAACATTTTTTAAAAAGGTCTCGCATATAGGACTCATGCAAGTATGGAATACACCAATGCAAACCGAACATCGGGCTTAGGCATACAAGTTACCGAGTTTCTAATTAGTATTAATTATTGATAAATTATTACCGTCTATAAATATTCCGGCGAATATTACGATCTATGGAGTTGTTCGTCTGAAATCAATATTTTATGGAGTTCTGTTGAGAGCTTCCGAGAGAGGGCGCAAGGGGCGAATGTCCCAGAACGTTGGGCAATCGATGATCGCTCCTACTCGTGTAACTCTAATTTACACCGTAGTAAATATGGTATTTCCATGTATTTAACTATGCTAACTGTGTTACCTTTCAGAAGAAAAAAAAAAGTTTGGAAAAGCATGAGTGCTGTGAGTGCGTGCCAGAGCTTGGTAACTTCGGGGATTGCATGACCGCTGTTCCAGTCAATGCAATGGAGAATAAAATGCGCTCTGAGCGCCCTCGCGATAAACGCGTGTCCAAATGATCATCTCCCGTTCTGTTGAAACAGAGTTATAACTTATACTTATAAGTTCGTTGAGCCACTTCGAGGACAAAGCTCGCTACTGAAGCACACGTTAACGCTACTGGGGTTTTCTCTTTCCAAGCTCGCAGCTAACGCTTTTGTTCCACTGATCTCGTGAGCGAACAATGAATTCGAGTGATCGCGGGTGCGCATTCATGTATATAATGTGTCTACTGAAAACAGCATAATGGACGCGAGCTATGAATCGAGTTCATAAAATCAAGAACCAAATTTGTCCCGAGTACGTTCGGCCTCTGCTATCGTGCTTATTTTAATTTCATCATGTCGCGTGCGTGGCACAGTGGTACCGCACGCAAGTTGTGGCGCTTTTCCAGTCCAGTTTAATTTCGGCTGTTGTCGTGTGTTCTGGTTCAGAAGCTTCCTGAGCATTGCCCGTGTATAAACGCAGCCGTTACGCACTGTTTCGCCCTGCCGTCGCCGACGCAGAATTTACGGTTCCTTCATCATTTAGTTGCAGGCACATGTTCGCCCCATAGAACATGCCCGTTGTATTCATTCGGCTACAATATTCCTTCGTGACAATATCTACTCACTTTGTATACCTTGTAGTTCAGGGGGTTAAAAAAAATGAAAATGCCAAAATATTACGGTCATGTGATAGCTGTAGTAGGCTATGAACATGCGAGATAGATGATGAGTCAACACTCTTTGTAATCACAAAAGTTGACGCACATTCTTTTAGGCTTTGTGAGAAAGAAGAAAAAAAAAAAAAAGAACATCTGCCCGTATTTTCTTTCTTTCTTTTTGTCTCTTTAGGTTTTTTGGAGCAAATGGTGTCAGAACGTGCTTGCTTCTCACTCTTTGCCTTTCCCCAAAGCGCAGTATCCCCCACACTGTCCTCTACAAGGTGGCATGCCGATCTGTTTGCTCGTCTATTGATCTTTCCTACACAGAAGGATGCAATCTGTTTTAAGACTCCACAATGCCCAGTTGGTTCAATCAAGCGCCAAACTAAGCGTCTGCGATGCCCAAATCCGCCAATCCGCATATGGTCTCCGAACGCGCGCTTTGGTGTCGAGCCATTGTTACGAGGATCCCCACCACTGCAGACGGCAGACTCCGAGACGCCCCTCTCTCTGCGAGCACGGCACCAGGCATGCGGGCAAGCTGGGCGCTCTCTCACGGCGTGGAGCGTCTCTAAACGAACAGAAAGCCCTCGTGAGGCGCCGCAGGCTAGAGCGGCCATATGGGCAACGTCACAACGACGCCGACTGAACGGCGGCGCGCCATCGCGAACCACTTAAATTCGACAATTAAGACAGCCGAAGCCTGGATATATCTTTTTCCCCAGTGGGAGCCTTTATTTGCTCGCTCGCCTTGTCTTCTTAATGTTGCTTCGCTAAAAAAAAAAAAAAAAAAAAAAAAAAAAGAGAAGAGAAGAAAGTAAAGATTTATTGACGCAAAAAAATACGCCCCTGTCTTCAGCTTCGCTGTCATCTCCGAGTCAGACAAGAAGCCTGGCCAAGGCCGTTCGTCTACCCAGCAATTAGTGTCTACGATTACTACTTTGCTTTCTCTTTGAACCCAGCTCACACTTCTCTCCCTGTATTGTTTTGTTTTTTTTTGTCTTTTTCACTCATTTTTGCGATCGAAGGTAGGACTCAAGCTCGCACTGGACAACTTGCGAGTGACTGTATAGCACTCCGACCGACAACACCCACTATATGGGATGGGTTCTTCGTGCCACTAGAACGGCAAGCAACAGAACACGGTTCGTCCATGTGTCAAATTAATTTTCTTAGCAATGTTTCTCGTACTTGAGCATTACCAACTGTCCACAAACAAGGGCGTCTGCACCAACACAGTTTACTGAGGTAGATTGTTCGGGTTACCAAGAAGGTTATTTATAGTCGCTGTCAGCTTAAGAGACGCGTGGCGTGGTTAGTTCCGTGCATCTCATTATCTCTCCACAGCCAATCAGATTGCCGCATTAGCCGATAGGACCGACCGAGGACCAATTACGAGGTTTCCGAGACCGCTTTCCGGGAGCAACTTGCTTGTCTGTACAAAAATTAGCATACAGTAGTTTTTTTTTTCGCCAGCTACGATAATTGTGACTTTTCACATAGTGACTACACATACACTGCAGCGAGAGATGAACAACACGTCGAAACGAACAAAAGATTCGTTTCGTTGCAGAAAATGAGGAAACAAAAAAGCAGGGTGAGAAAGACAAGATCAATTTCGCGAGCTTGAATCAGTGTGCTACATTGGTGTCCCATAGATGTATTTTTAATTGATGTGTAAACAGTGACTAATGTAAAAATCTTGGTTACTTCAGAAAACCCGTGACAAAGAATTAGCTAGGCGGGGTTTTTGCTTTTTTTTTTTTCGCATAATATTGTTTCTAGCAAGTGTTGGCAACTTCAAGGCATGCCAAGGCTGTACGTCATATTTGATATTTTCCTAAGCCTTGGGTTTTGGGTGTAACGACCTTACGAGTTCATCTTTCCAAACATTGTTTGCGACAATTAAAAAGAAATGTATTCCCCCGTCGACAACCAGAAAAAAAAAAAAAAAAAGAAAAGAGAAGTCCAAACGAAAACAGACTAACAGACTCGGAAAACTGACAAAAAAGAAAGAATAGAAGAAGTGCGCCGAGGAAAGAGCGAAAATTGAGCGTCTGGTTTAGTATGCCACTCTTTTGTGTTTTCTGTTTTCAAAACACCACGCGCATTCCAGTTATTTTTTTTTTTTTTTGAGTCGCCAAATACCCAGCTGTCCCACGCATGCTGCGACCGGCCGATTGCGAAGAGACAAGCGAAAAGAAAAGGATTTGACAGGACCTAAGAAAGAAAGAAAAAAACACGAAAGAAATAAACAAGGGCGTACGAAGCGGCAAAGCCAGACGTACTTACCAGACCAACCTAAGCCAATCCGTGCCGAAACAAACAACCACGGGATCGTGCTTCAACCATCAGCGGCCATCAGGCGCAGAGTAACAAAAACACCCGATCCCCAAAAAGGGAAGAAAAAAAAAAGAGGAAAATTAAAAAAAAAAAAAGTATTTTAAGCCGGCTTGTGCAGCTGCTTGGCGTTCCTTCTTTGAATTGCATTTCCTTTTTCTTTCTTTTTTCTTTTCAAGATCTGTGCGCCGTGGAGAAGATAATTCGGGAGCGTTTCCGTTCCCTGTCGCTTTCTACTCTTCCCCAAAACGGACGCACGAAAAAAAAAAAAGCAAAATATTATTTCTGTTAACGTTTTTTTTTTGTTTTTTTTTTTTGTTTTGTTTTTACTACGGCGTGTTTTCTCACACATTCGCTACGCCTCGTCTACAAAGATTCGTCGTCTTTTCGTGCGGCTTCAATTTTAGGAACATATCCAACTGCATTCTTAAATGTCGAACGGCAAACTGTAGAGAAACGAGAATGTGTAGATTATCATCTCGAGGTTGTAGCTGCAGAAAGAAGCATTTCGTACGCTATTTGTAAATAGGGAGTTTTCGTAGACCGCGTTTCCCACTCCGCTAAGCCCTCCGCAACGAAGCCGCTAATGCGCCTGCGCGCCGATGGCCTTGACTTTAGAGTTCCGGGTAGCGTAGCGTGTTGCGGAGGGCTTTGCGGGACGGCGAAAGCGATCTACGAAAACTCCCTAATGCTGCAGCTCGTCCGGGTTCGTTAGCGTAGCCATACTGAACAAACGCGTTAGCGAAACGCCGGACGTGCATGTCCTTCGACGCGTCGGGCTATTCATCGCGTGTGAGCGTACCACCTGACGCCATGATTGGCGTCATGTAGGTTCACTCGTTGTTACAAGTGTGTGTGTGTGTGTGTTTTTTTTAATCTGTTTTATTATATTACGAAAAACGTTAAACACCGCGATGCCTCCATCGTACCTATCTTTTCAGTGTTTGTAGTACGTGAAAAATAACTTTCGCGAGATTGCCAGTCGTATGCCTCTATGTGTGAGCCTCGTACTGGTCATTCGTTTTGACGCAGATTCTTGGAACACTCTCGGGACGATTACTCCCTACCGCAAAAAGCCCAAACCACCATTTTGTGTTTTTTTTTCCCTCTTTCTTTTGCTGTAGGTTTAAGCATAATTGAATGTATGTCAAGTTAATAAATACACGAATCAAAATCTTCGAAGCGTCATTGTGAGCATCATAAGAGCGGGCGTATGTCCAACGATATTTCTCTAGTCTGCCACGCACATACAAACTGTTCCTCGGTTTGTTAAACAATTTTTGACTTCCATACACACGCGATAGTGTAGAGACGCGTCACCGAAGGAAACGCGAGCACATTGAACGTATGTCACGCACCATAAGAGTTAGTTCCGGACCTCTCCCGTTACATCCGACGTGAAAAACGACGACACGTAAAACACCAGAGAAACAAGAAAGAAAACGCACACAGCACCGACGTTCCGCACAAAACCGGAGGCGACACAACCCAGTAGGGCGCCCTCTGACCGCCAATATGGCAACCGAAAACTCGCTCGCATACTTTTCGGCGCTGCCTCTCTGCCTCCCGCAGCGGCAGCCACGGCGGTGCGTGCAAACTCTCAAAACTAGCCATACGAAAAAAAAAAAAAAAGGTAGAATCGGGAGAGGGAAACGGAGGAGGATGAAGGGGGGGGGGGGGCATCCCCTCCTCTCCCCTGCCGTCTGTTCAACCTCCTCTCCTCCTCGAAATGCGCGCCCCCGGAGAAGCCCACAGCCAGCTCGAAAGAGCGAGCAGCCAGCCAAGCAAGCATCCGACCAGGATCCTTCTCGCACGGCCCGAAGCAGTAGGACGGCGTCATCCACGCACGGAGAGCCGTTTTCTACGGGCTTGATTCTTTGTTGCCGGCGAACATCGTCGTCGTCGACGATCGACGACAACGCGCCGTGGGAGACGACGTTCGTTACCACGCGGCGGCCACGGGCGGCCTGTGAGTGTGCTACGACGCGCCATCGGCGGAGGACGCCAAGAAGACGATACGTTGGTCGGTGTTGTTGGGTGTGCGAGGCCCCGGCCATGCGGTGTCGCGGTGGCGTTCCGGCGGCGGCGGCGGGACCGTGAGTGCTCCCTTCAGGCAGGGGAGGAGAGGTGGAGGGTGGTGTCGACGACGGTTTCTCTCGGGACGTCCCGCGGACGGTGACTCCCGGTGCTGCGGTCGGAGTCGCGCGGCGGCCGCGATGGCGGATGTGGGACAGTTCCCGGGCGGATAACTCTCTGAACGAGGTGAGGAGAGGGCTTCTTTTTTTAGGCACTCAATCCCGTGTCGTGTGTGGTTGTGGGTGTCGTATTCGTCCGTGGCAGGCAGCAAGCAACACGCTGCTCTCTCTTTGTGAGAGCCGGAGGCGCCGCTGTTTTCTCCCTCGCTTCGAGAAGTCTCGGGCGTGTGCTCTAGCTGCCTCTTTTCTCGCGGTATTTGGGAGTGGGTTTATTTTTAGTCACACGTCACTCTATGAACGCGACTTCTTTTCTTTTTACGCTTGTTTTTCTGCTCCATTCACGTTTTGTTTGCTTGCCTGTTTTGCTTTGCGTTTTACGGTGCCGTTGACCGCTCGCTCGGATGTTTCTCCCGCCGTTGAAAATTTTGTCCACCGTGCCCGACCGCTTTCGACAAAACGGCGATGGAGCCTGCTCCGTCGTGTCAAAAACCCCAACAAACTTGCTCGATGAAGTTTCACTGACCGATCATCGCGATCAGCCTAACAAAGCAAAACGAAACAAGTCCGAGATTTTTTTTTTTTTTTTTTCGTGATTGACAAGCACGCACGAATATCTTGGGGTGGAATTATGAGCTATTGCGTGCCTCGCGTTTCTTTCGTAAAGACATTCAGGATATACAATGGATTGCCCTGGCGCATTGAGTGAAACTATCTGTCGCCGCCTGGGTACAGAGCTACTCGCTGGATTTTATTTCGGTCATCCAGCTCCGCGTCCTCGTTATTTAGGAAGTATTAATTAGGCACACTTTGTGGACCTTCTGAAGAAGAGCTGAGAAGCCGGCTAAGCCCGTGCTAACCTACTGCTCTGCTGTGACCCAAGGGGTGCCTTATTTAGCAGAAAAAAACAACAGGCATTGGGAAGGTGGAGCAACGAAGCGTAGGTAATTCGACTGGTGGCGTAAGTGGCAGGAAATGATAATTATTTCATTATTCCCTTCCCTACGATACGTTGGGCGTAGTTGAGCGTACCCAGTTGGACAGACTCGCTTGCGTCACGCGAAGTTGAATTATTAGGAATGGTACTATGAAAATTCTTATACCTTAACTTATATATATATATATATATATTTGTATAGGTCAATATTCGCTGCCGACAGTGAAACCTCTAGCTAGATAGCGCAAGCCGCAGCCCGATGTAAAGAGATCCGCCGAACCTCGAAGTTCGAGCCGCTCATTTGAAACGTGTTCTATTCTTGATGTGGACCACTATACGCACGCTCCCAATAAATAGTTAGTAGACTTCTTAAATGTGCGATCTGCTTGCGAAATAAAGTTTAACAAAGCGAAGCTCGACAGTGCAGTTCACCACATGTATGATATTGAACCATTTGTACAGCGTACCTTTGCTTGTGATCCTTTCAAAATTTCAGGCTGCAAGTTCAGCCAGTGCTCTATGAGTAGGTAAGGTGATACGCCGTTTTTGCGCAAAAATCTTCTTATTCTTTTCTTCCTTTTTTTTTTTTTTTATTGGGCGTGAGCAGGAGTGGCGTCAAACCAATCGCTTTTCATTTGCTCGAACCCATCGTGCACGTGACGTCATTCAAAGAGCGCTTCGATGACCACCAGAGGCGAGGGAAAGAAGGAGCTCCCCTCTTATCAGGACCGTCTTTTGTGCCTCCCGGATTTGTGCAGGCGTCGCTATTCTCCTCCCAGAAGATTATAGAAGATTAACCCGTCACTCAAAATTCTTACAAAAGCAGCTTCCCTCTCCTCCTCTTACATGGTGGTCAAAAGTATGCTATGTGACGTCAGTGCAACCCATTTCCTACGTTTTCTTCAAATTGTTACCTAGACTCGCTGACAACTTTCAATTTGGAAGCTTTAGCAGGTCGTGTTTCCGAAGGAATGACACTGGTGTCCCGCCTCGCGCTGCTCCGTCGAGCCCTGCTTTGAGGCTATTCTTGATTCTTTGGATGAATGGATGGATGCATAACGGTTGTACCCTTTATAACGGGCTTGCGCCACCTAACGATAGAAGCATCACCCACATGGCATCATGGGCGGCGTGGGTGAAGTTATTTGTACCTAAAATAAAACTGGCGAAGTCCGTCTTCCTTGCGTCCGTTTATGCCCCGTTGCTACCTTTCCATATGAGGAGTTCGATCAACCTGTTTTGTGTAGCACACTTGGAAAGCTAAGCGGACCTGCTATGACGTCATTCGACGACGGTTGTCGCCATCACGGTACGTTGTCTCGTTTTAGCCACGGTGCGCAATTCCTTCGCAGTCGGAGCGACTTGGTTGCTAATATTTTGTTATAAGCATACCCCTCCCCCCCCTCCATCCCCTCACGCACCACGGACATACCAATATCGCATCTATCCAACTCCACTAACTTTAGTGCGCTATTCAACACAGTGAACTGGAATTCACTCGGGGTCGTCTTTGACGGCGTGGTTGGCGAATGTGCCGCCGTCGCGGTCGGTGCTCTGCCTCGCCTCACGGCGAATCGCGAGAGCTGTGCTCGAAGGAGTCGCCGAGAGATTGTCATAGCGTGGCGACAGCATCCCGCGACGCTTGAGCTAGCTACACAATCCGACTTACACAACTCGGAAATTCAGGTTGCGCTACCACGACAAGGCGCTGAGTATGACATGTGCGGTGTTTTTTTGTTTGTTTGTTTTTTCGATAATGCGATTTGAAGTTTTCCTTCGGAGAAAGGCAGACAAGAGAACGGTGCCGTGTTACGAAACGTTACGAAATCACACACCGCTCCTGCCGTCGCAGTTCGTCGCAATAACCCGTACTAAGTACAAAAACAAAATAAACTTTGAGGGTGCAGGATTTTTAATCGTCATCCTATGTCCCATACGACCGCATCCAGCGTTGATCACGCAGACACACAACAAAAACGCAAGATGACGGCGCATCCACCGTGCGTGAGTGGCAGGTGCGGATTTACGGGTCAGGCCTGGGGGAGGAGTCTGCTGCGATATGCCATTACGGTCCTATTTTGTTGACCCAATGTTCGATATGTCCCCAATATTCGATATGACCCAATATTCTATATATTTTACGATGAGATGATTGTTATAGCAACCGTCTCATCGTAACGCAGTCGCAGTCACACTAAACCAGCCTTCAACATCCGTGACTAAGCTTCCTCCTTCGAGCCTTCGTCATAGGAGTGTATTAACACCTGTATCCCACCCCTAGTTCGAAGATAGCGGTACATTTTGTGTTGCCCCACCTTCTAGCTCCGGAAATATATCTCCGTAAGAGCAGATGCTGTCGTGAGATACTCTAAAGGAGTCGTACGCATTCCAGTCCAGCACATAATTTCTCATTTTTGAAAAACAAAAAAACCAAAACGGAGCCGGACGAAAAGGGGACAAACACAAAACATCTATTACGTAGCAGCTAAACTTTATTGGCAAGGTCGTATTTATACCAATTCCCACACACGCCCCCGTGACCGTCATCTATAGGGTTGTTGGTTTGACCTCCGTTCAAACCAACAACCTCCACCCGCGCAAACCTACCCTCCCCCTCGCAGATTCAGCCAAAGACCGACCCGGCGTAACCCTCGCCGTCCATACAAAGGATCCCCGGTGCCTGATAACGTTACATGAACAACAAGACCGTTTCCTTCAACGAAGATAAACGAACCGATAATTACAATCGCAGAAAACTTCACAAGCACGCCTCCATCTTGGATATCGTCACTTCCAGTATGGGCGAAAACTTCGTTTTGCCGTCGCGTTTTGCCTCCCATCTATTATGTTACTATTTTCAGGGTAAAATGTTTTATTATTTTTTCCTTCTCGCCCATACCGGATACGCCTACCAGATGGTTCACCCCTAGGCTGAAACTACGTAAGAGCCCGCCGGATCAATTAGACGCCTCCCTCTTATCACCTGACCCTCCTCACTCTTTCATACATATCCTCACTAATGGTATCTGTTATGGTGGAGGCAGACATGAATACGTGACATGTAGGCATTAATCTACTATGTGTAGACCGAATCTTTATCAAACAATGATGCTTCTAGGTCTCGGGACCGCCGCGCCGTTTGTTTCCGAAGCCATTCCGGCCATTGCTTCAAATCGTGAAACGACCCGAGTGTCCCCGAGCCGTGGAACTTTGGATAATGTGCATCTCGTGGGTTGAATACGCTGTTGCATTGTGTCACGGCCGGTAGATTACGATAGACTTACACGCCGATTGTCCCTCGCCGTCGGCGGTGTTGGGCCAGCGTCCTGAATACGCGGGACATTGGGCCACCGCCGTGAAATTGTGTGTGTGTTCAGAAAACGTGATTTTGAGAAGAAGAATCCAGTTCTTGAGCTGTATGAAGATGAGCATAGTAAACACGTATTCGAAGAAAGACAGGGCACAACTTCATCATTCCAGTTTAGCTGCTTGTGTAGTTAACGCAACTCAGTCATCTGGCGTTTAAAGTTAGAACGTGGAGCTTTTGCCGAATTGAATCGAACGTACAACGAGACAGAAGAAGACTGTGCATTGGAAGCTTTGTCTAGCATTCGCTATATCCGTTTTCACCCGAAGAAAAAAAAGGACGTTTTGCGCGTTGTTCATACACCGAGCGAAGTAGTTCTTACGGGATTTGGTTGTCGGAGGAAAAGCGATGCTTTTGGCGTTTGAAACGTATGCGTCTTGATAAGATAACATATATCTAATTTAAAATGCACCGCAATGTACCTTAAATGTCTACATAAAAGGGGCAATTAGTAATCCTCCGCGAGGAGCCGGACTGTTTTACTCCGGTTCTTGAGGTGAAAACGAGTATAGATGGCTGCGGAATTAAAGTGGAAATTTCGCGACGACTACTTACGTAAGATCGAACTCTGCATCGGCGTTTGACTGGCCCAGCCTCTGGCCAGTTTGTTTCTGAGTGACAACCAGTGGAGAGGTGTGTAGTTCGATTTCCTCGCCAGCAGTGCGTGAGCTCGGGAGTAAGATATTCCATCCAGGACCGCTTCTCGGTCGCGTTAACGATACGTATATCCCAGTCGACAGAAAAGTGGGTGGCAGGTTTACTTCACTACCGGCCGTCTCGCAATATTTGTGCCGTTTTAAGACCAATATCGTGTTTGTGCAGCCGGTGAGCAGACGGTAACGAGAGATACGCCTGTCGGAACTATCGGAACACTCACGATATACGGTCAAGGGGCGTTCCGCGCTGCTTTAGAAGTGGACCCCCGAGTAAGTATGCGTGCGTGCTTGACTTCCAATGTGGAGCAGCGCGCAATCGGATCCGGTTTCTTCGCGTGACGGCTTCAAGTTTTTATGTCTTCATCGGGAGGGCGTACCTACCGAAGACTTCAAAAATTACGAGACAGTCCGGTCAACAAATGCGGGTTGGAAAGCTATAGCGTCGTTCTGCATACTGCCCGGCCGCGAGGAGTCTGTAGGGCGGCATATATATACTCGTGCCCGGAGGAAATGGGGTCAAGATTTCCTCACTTGGTTTCGCTCGGCTTGTGCACAATGGGCAGACGCGAGTATTTTTAGTTCAAGCAGATTCTGCGCGTGCTCACACGCACTCAAGGAACGGCATTGAGGCGTCATCGCTCATAAACATTGTCAACGTGACTTCCGCTGTGCATTTGTGAAAGCGACTCTTGCGGTCGATATTTCATGGACGTATGCGCCTCGACGTGATGCGGGGTTCGCAGCCAGTATGCCGATTTCTCGAAGTCACCATTCAACGTAGTAAGACCCGAAACAAGGAAGTCGCTGTTTGAAGCTGGAGTTAAGTGGGACGCGTCAGCGTGACTGCAGTATCGAGCTGTTGAGTAACTTCACAGTTTGGCCGAAGACCGATCTTGTGGCTGGGCAAACTCTGGTGTGGACTGTATTTTAAAGCTTGGTTGGGTCGTTTGTAAACAATGAAAACACATCGTAAATGAACAGTCAGTGTTTAAATTGCTCAACATCTTTTCGTGGTCTCACTGTCTCAGTCCGTGATGAGACTGTAAACGGAAGTTACACAAGCCAATAAACGCGTACAGTTGGATTGTCTCGCGTTTGACTTGAATGGTATATTGCGTGCCACGATGCAATGACCGCTTCAATCTTGCATTGACAACACATCACCTGCCATCATGGTGATCTCGCCACCAAGCGCGCACCTTATCCATCATTTTTTTTCTTTTTTGCACCACCGATTATGTTTCTGTTACGGGCAAGTAGAAATAATCTCCAGCATGTTGGGATGACGTCTGGTGCAAGTCATGTATACGCAATAACATGACGTATATAACACGACCATGCTGCGCGAACTGTTGACTTCGACGACGGAGCGAACGCATGGGCTAGACAGCCAGATATAATAACGGCGAAGCGCGTCATGTCGGAGGCTGATTCCGCGGGCGCGTCTGGCGCGTGGCGGCAGGTGCCCGGCCACCCGGGCCCGAACCCTGCGTCGGTCACTCCATTGGGCAGGGGCCAGGACTTCGGGTCCACTGCCAAGACGCTCCGGGGCTCCGCTGTATTTAGAGCGCCCTTTTTATACGCTGCAAGGTCGTCGCTGTAGCGAGGGGCATGCGTCGCACTTCAGTCTCGAACGCGGGCTCACCGCGGGAATGGGGCGAGTGTCGACATCATCGACGGCTGTTCGATGCATCGCGTGCGTCGTTGTTACGCTTCGGCTTTGTTTGTACAGTTTCACGATGGAGCAGTCTTCCTTAAGAAAAATAAATCTGAAACTGGGTTTCTGTCTTGGGGGTATGTTCTAGTAAATCTAGTCTCAAGTTGGCTTAGATATTGTTCTTTCTTAATCCAGGCTGTACAAGCTCTCTAACGCTGGAACTTTTGATTACTCATTTAACTCCTCACATGTACAAAATACCCGGGAGCCTCTTGTTTTTTTTTATTTCGAGAACAGCAAACAATGTTGGCTAATTGATATAAAAAAAAGAAAACATGGCTAGCTAAAAGAAGTCGTAAATCGTTGTAGGTAATTTGTTGTATGCATGGTTAGACGGTGGGAAGTAAGTCTGCCCCCAAGGAGCGTCGGGCGTCTACGCTGTAGATGAGAAATTTAGCCAGTGCATTACGACGCGTCTGAATTGATAGCAAAACAATGAGTTAATGTGTCACCAACGTCTGATCGCGTCTCCAGTGGTATCACGTTATCTATATTTGCTCTTTAGTTTTCGCAAAACTGTTTTGAACTAAGCAAACTCCGTCCTTCGGAAGGGGATCTAGTCTTAATATTTTTCACCCTGTATAGACCTTTGCATCGCTTGTCATCCGGGGCAAAAAATGCTGTGTCACTGAGCTGAGGGACGCACGCGCAGACTCCAATATAGCGCACAGCAGATCAACAGCGCATGTTCAGAAGGCGTTCCACAGCCGAGCAGACAAAAATGGCAATGCGCAGAAGGCGATTTTTGCAAAGGTCTATTCGCGACTCCAGCGAACTGTAGGGGGCGCGCTGGTCAGGCAAAATGGCGGACGAAAGGAGGTCCTTTTCGTCGTTCAGCACGCGGACCACCATATATTTCTTGCACTGCAGCGTAATCGGTGTGACATATGAAAGCAAAAACAATCTTTCGACGGTAAAACCCTTCTTCAAGTCAGCAGTGCGTAGGAATGACACGCCGGAGGCATAAAATAAATTACTGGAAACGAGGTTTGTTTCAACGCTGCCTACAAAAACAAAGCAGCGATAGCAGACGACAGAGTCGAAACGACCTCCTCTCCGGAGCTTCTCGGCGTTGCCGCTACGCGGCGTCGATTTCGCTGGAGTCGCCAATAGACCAGCTACACTCTGACGTCACTCCACTGCGGTGGCGCTGCTGTCGGCACTGCGCATGCGTAGACGCTTCCCTTGACGCGAATGTGCCTCCTGCGCAGCAGTGCGCTGGTGTATATGCTCCGCTTCCGTTCCGAGGGCAGTAGTTCAAACAAGTTTAACAGTGACCGCTGGTTCCTGTCAAAACCTTAGCTGTTGTTCCTTCTTTCTTTTATTTCTTGGTACAAAACGTGATTTAGAGCACCCGAACGCATTGGCATCGTCAGTCACGGTTTACGAAGCGCAATCCTTATTCTCCCCTAATATTTTTTTTTTTTTTTTTTTACAAAAAGAATGGTCATTTTATTTTAATGTAATTCGCATTAGCTTATCTGTTCGCGCGCCATATACGCAGCGACGGGCTGTCCCAGAAAGCCTCTTTCGGCGGCCGTTGTCGTTGATTTTATATTCGCATAACTCGTTTCGAGCACTCGGGCTGTTCCACTCCGCCTGGTTTTTCGCCGGTCAACTCGCTGCCGATTCTCAGAAGAAACCGTGGCAGGGCAAAGACTTGGCGCGCTGCATTCTTCCCGCCGCGCGAATGAGTGGGGAGAGCGGTGCAGTAAAAAGAAATGGCGGCGACGCGATTTATGGAGTGTGAAATGCTCGCCTGCCAGGCCTTTTCGGAGGTACTCGGTGTCTTTCTTCTTTTTACCTTCGCTCTCTCTCCCTCTCTCTTTTCCTCTCCATGTATCTCTTTCGAAGATACTATTGCCATGGTGAGAACTTTTCTGCAGCCCACCTGAGCACAACTTCCAGCAGACCGCTATCCTCATGGTTACCAACTAATTAGAATACCCGGAATGTTTAAAACAAATTCGTTACTATTCCACAGATAGGGTCACATACCAAACGCATGTTGATACTGCTGCCAAAACTGCCGTCTGATCCCCCCCCCCCCCCTCCCCCTAGATGGTGCGGTGGAATTATTTACAATTCGCAACTTTCCCGGCACATAGGGAGAAGGATAGTTCCTCTCAAAGTGGCTGTCATCTGGATGATCATCATAGGGCAGCAGTACGAGGTTGGGCGTACGACGCGGAAGTAATCATAATTTTGTAAATTAAGAGCGATATAAGAGCAACACCTGATTATTCTACGTCATGAAAGGGTAAGCAAGCACCTTCATTCCGAAGCCGGTCATTCGGGAGCTAGGGAGCGCAATTCTCACACACCGCGGCACCATCGCTGGAAGTTGCACATAGTTTTCTAATTATCTTCCAACCGCTAGTGGCGAGGTTTCGCAGCCTATCCGGTGTGTGTGTGTGTGTGTGTGTACGGTGTTAGCGGGGAATCAGTCCCACATGACACTTTGACATAGCGCCAAGCGTTTCCAGTTAAATTTAGCGGAGAAATTACCCCGTTCTAACGTGACGCCGGCGTCACATGTCGTTACACGAGCATGTGACGTCAGTGTCACGTGACTGTAACGTCACATGAAATTTTTCTGCCAGATTTAGCGGTGTACAACGATTATGTGCTGTCCATGTGTACCAGCGCCTCGGCTGTCGCTTCAGTTCATTTGAAAAGCACGGCAAGGGCGTGTGCTCGTATGGCACTTTCCGCCTTGCTTCCTAAACCTTTTTAGTACAGGTGTCCGGTTAGGGCTTTCACAGTTTCACTCGAGCCTTCAGCGACAGTCGACCTCTGCCTGTCCTTGAGCCTGGCACGTGGGCCCTGCCTGTTCAAGGACATCGCCTATTGATCCGTTTATGCCGCTTCAACAGCACTGCCAACGCCTCAGCATCAGTGTACCTCGCCAAACTATTTGCTTGGAACACCTGGGACGATCTCGCGAGCTATGATTATAATTCGTTTCCACTTAAGTCCAGACTCAGCCGACGCTGCGTCCTAATGGGATCTAGCACACAGCGTCAAAAGTGCAAGTCACTGGGCCTTTTGTGTTTATGATTGGTTCAGCGATGATAGAACATGCACAGAAACATGACGAACGCCATGATGATGCGATCTTGTCTGAATGGTCCCATCAGCTCGCAGCGTCGGCTAGGTTAGTCGAAGGTCGTTCAAATTTCGGCCGGATCACGAGATAGAGCGCGAACATCAGCGGTTCTTGTCGTCGTTCCCGCCACCAATTCTACATTTGACTTCCACTATACAAGCGCTCGACGAGTTTAGGCAGGAGTAGCTTCGCACTAAGAAAATGAAGTATCCTATTCCACTGCAACAACGCCGTTAAAAAGTGAAACTCCGACAGGCTTGCGAGAATATGCGGCGACCAACACCAAACCAATCATGGAATGCCATTTGAAAGCAATGCTTAACTCGAATGGTCTTAAAGGTGCCCTGAGGAGGTTTCTGAGATCGCCTAATTATGGCGATAACTCACTCTGCTGGTTCCAAGCATCCTAGAAAATCAGCCGCGCATTGTTTTAATTTATGGATTTCTAGGATGCTTACAAAAATACCGGCGAAAACGAGTCAGTGGTTCGCGTTCGAGCTTTCGACACAACGCGACGCTGCACTCCAGAGTCCATCGAAAGACCGCGACGTGTCGAGTTCAAGGATCTGCCGGACTCGTCCAGAGCACACGAAGAATGACGAGGTTCGATGTAAGCAAGCAGCGCCGTCCCGCAGAAAAAGGAAACGGCGTGCCGAGATGGCGCTTCCATTTGGTCGCCTCCAGCACTATTCGGGGGGGGGGGGGGGGGGGGGGGGGCGGGCTCCGCTAACCCGATCAGGCGCCCGCCAGGCCAGGAACCCGGTTGGCTTGATTGCCATGCTGCCCGTGACGCCGTCAGAGCGCGGGCTGGGTCCCGGATGCGTCCTTCCGCTGGGCCCGGGACGTGCGCCGAATCCCCGACGTGCCCTCGCTGCTGCTGCTGCTGACTCATGCTCCGCCCCCGGTGCACCTCCGCGAAGCACGGGGCGACGCTGGGTCAGACTCCGGCTGCTTCGGCTCGGGTCTTCTCCGCTTTTTTGCGGAGCTGGTGCGGAAGCAGGCGGCGAAAGCCGACGGGTTTGAAACAGCTCGTGTTCTTGCGTGATCGACAGGGTTTAGATTGTGATGTTTCCTCACTAGCTCTCCCGCATTCTTTCGCTCTTTTGGGGATCGGGAGTTGTTTTCGGTGCGGCTGGTCACCGTGCCCCTGGCTATCCGGTTTTGTACCCGTCGGGTTCTCGAGTAAATTCTTTGTTTCGCCCGTGGGAAGGAATTCTAGCCCTAATGGGCGTCCGGCGTCTCACCTGCGGATGAGAAATTTAGCCGGTGCGGTATCCCCGCTAACATGGGCTCTTTAACCTGCATCACGCAGTAGTGATACGCGACCGCAAGCCGATACGACACTCATCTACATCGAAACTGGCAGGGAGGGAGATTGAATCCAGGATTCCTTAGCTGTGCATGCGCGAGCTTTCCATCTGAGTGCTTCGAGCGGTGGTGCGTTCAAACACTCGGACACTGATCCTCGCGTTCTTGACTCCGGTTCCAACCTCTCAACGAGCCTCAGCTTGGTCTAAGTGTCGCCGCCGACGTTGGGCATCGGCTCGCTCACACGTGTCTAACAATAACAACCAGCAACGCCTCTGCCCAAGGGGAGGGGGAGGGGGGGGGCTTTTTGGGCCGGGATCTCCTTTTCGGTGGGGGCACTCTCGCCTCTGCGCACCGCTGTTGGAACGGCCTGCTCGTGACCGAGTGGACCTTGCAGGCCGAGACGGCCACGCAGAGCTGCATGCATCCGCCAGCGCTGAGGAGCGCACTCCCATTAGCGATCGCCGCCGCGGCGGACCAGCTTTCAGTGCGCCGACATTGCGTTCGTTCCTTCGTGGCCGCTTTTTATCTCTACTCGTCTTAAAAGTAAAATAAGAAAACGGAGTTGCCCGAGTCGGTAATCGAACCCAACCAAATCTGCTAACCGGATTGCCGATGCCCCCTCCGTCTCCCCTCCACATCCCAGGAGGGGAGAGGAGCGCGTGAAATACGTACGAAGCGAAAATAGCGGCCACCGGGATCGTCGGCTGTTTTTTTTTTTTCTTTTTTTTTTTTGCGCGGCGCAGAGAAGAAAGCCCGCAGCTGTCGTGCCGCTTGGTGGTGGTTGCGGCGGCGATCACGGAGTTCGGTCCGGTTCACTGGCCCCTCGACTGTGTCTCTTGCTGTACGCGGTGATCGCGTCTTGGCGATTTGGACGCGCCCGCCCTCTCTGTAGGTCGCACTGGAAAAGGAGAAACCCATACGTTTACAAACCATTCTTCGCAAATTTTATATAAAAAAAGCACCATCTCTGTGCAACGCTGCACAAAATCGTAGAGCGATAGGTTAAGAAACCGATTTTTGCACTGTATACAGTATACACACACTGTATACATCTTCGTCCGGTGTGTTTATTGTCCTATCGCACTTATGCATCGAGAAAGTGGCCCCAAAAGTGGCAACGCATGAGGTCACAGAAGCCGGTGTGTCATGCTGTTGGATGTCGCGATCCTAGCGGTTGGTTGTATGAATGCCGGCGAAAAAAGAGAGCGTACGCGAGAGTCGTTGTCGTCCCGGCGACTCATGTCGCGTCTGCCTTGGTTCCCGTCGACTGTCTGACTGCGGAGCAACCCGCAGTAGAACAGACCATAGGGTTGTTATAATGGGGAATTGTAGTAGACCGTTTCCGCAGCTCGCTAAGCACCCGGATAGCGCTCCGTAATCCCCTACAAGACCTTGAACTATGCAGATAAGGCTGGCGGCGGGCATGCGCAGGTGCGGCGTTTTCTTCCGGGACACCGTAGCGGAGGAGAAAAACGGTCTACTATAGGCTTCTTGCACATGACGTCATTTCCGATGCCCTCCAGAGAAAAGGGGAAGAAGGAGCTCCCCTCTTATCAGGGTCCTTCTTTGTGCCTCCCGGATTTGCACAGGCGTCGCTATTCTCCTCCTAGAAGATTATAGAAGATTAACCCGCCACTCAAAATTCTTACAAAAGCAGCTTCTCTCTCCTCCTTTTTCATGGTGGGGAAAAGTATGCGATGTGACGTCAGTGCAAGGAGCCTATAATTCCCTAATGTACGCTAGAGGTTCAACTGGCGCTAGTGTTTATGCGACTTCCGGGAGGCAAATTGAAGCCGACCGCTACCAGTCTACTTTTGCGGTGCTCCTGTGCATTCCTATGGGAAAACAAACACGCGTGCGTTTTTTTTTTTTTTCGTAGGAAAATAACATGAAGCACTTCTGTGATCTGGGTCGTACCGAATAGTATGTACCTTTATTTTTTATTACCATTGCAAAATTGTAGTTGCTTTAGTTGGCGCATTTTTCTTCATCAGTGTACGATGTTTCCTTCGCTATATTTCGGGCCCAAACCTCCGTTCCACATCAGGCGGGTAGAAAGGAGCGACCATTCTAAGCAAAATAACAAACGCAAAGAAAATAGATTGTGTTCAAGGTTCGCCAGCATTCCGGTGACGCTTATATGTTGCTAATATGCCAGTCCTGTCACTATATGAAAAGGACCTCGTCTTGCATCTTTGAGAGTGGTTAAAAACATTAAACGTAAAGAATGAAGTACGTGAGCTACGAAAGATCTCTTCTTTTTTTATTATTTTCTTTGCCGGGCAGCTTTTATGAGGGACTTGTTCTCAAAAATTTCGAGCGTGTGGGTGATGTTTTGAACGTAGAAAAGGGATTTTTGCAGAGCAGAAAGAATAAAGCGGTATTTACTTATTGAAACTCGGACTATATTATTCGTGGTCTTCAATTAATTTTGATCGGACATGCACTGGGAGTTACTGATTCAGTGTAACTGGGCAGTTCTTGGCGTCTCTCTTAGTTGTCCAGATTTCCTTCGTTCGTTTTGCATGTATATTCCCCATGCTGAAAAACGCCGACGTCGTGTTCGGGCTAACAGTGTCCGACAGTGCACATAATGCATGTACGAAGCCGTTTGAGCACCGTTTTTAATGCGATGAATTGGAAAGAAAAACGCCTCAACAGACTAATAATTCCGTCTGTCTGACTGAGAAATGTTCCAAGCTATCTAGTACCAACGAATTATTCGGGATATTTGCTCTTATAATCGAGCGCAAGGAAAAAAAATTGACCGCATCTCCACGTGGTGAATGATGTTGATTGGGGCGAAGCTCTGGTGGTGCTTGTCTGCGTAGACGCTGAGCCGCAGCATGCCGAGCGTTTCGTTCGTTTTCATCCATGTCAGAAAGAGAATGTGTGGTATGGAACGTGGTTATATACGCATTTGAGCATTTGACCGCAGCGCCCTCTCGTCTATAAACGTTGAGCCAATGCATGCAAAGTTTAACGCGATTATATACGCATTTGGCCGCAGCGCCCTCTCCTGTATAGACGTTGAGCGGCTACATGCAACGTTTCATCCATGACAGAAACCCCAGCTCTTGAGTTACTACCACATCTTAGAGTCCCCTACTCGTCCCGCAGTTGTGGCCGAGTGGTTAAGGCGATGGACCAGAAATCCATTGGGGTCTCCCCGCACAGGTTCGAATCCTGTTGACTGCACGAACATATTTTTTTTTTCATCTCATCATCATTTTTTTTTTCATCTTTTCATTATCATCACCATCATCATGAGATTCACTCATCATCATCATCACCTCATCATCATCATGAAAGCACCGGACGCCGGACGGAAGGACGGACGGACGGACGGACATGGCTAGCCCCTAAAATGCACTCACTTTTTCCCATGGAAATGCATTACCGGAAGTCAATTTTCGACCGGTTGCTGTCTGCTTCAATTTGCTCCCAGAGCCGTGTATTGGGAGAGTTTGAAAATTCATTGGTTTAAATAGGCGAGCGTCTTATGGCCAACCACAGGCCGCGAAACAGCCCCTCACGGTGGTCGTGACCTCTAAAAATGCGGCTCGACTAATTTAAGCCGTTTTAGCGTCGCTAGAGTAAAAAGGTGTACATTTTGTAACTTGGCGCATGTGAGGTTTTCGTCACGTCCATATTTAGCGGTGGAATAGACGAAAGTGCGCTCCAAACCCGAGCAAACTCCGTATAGTTGCGTACATTGCTGCTGCGAGATGGAAGGCTTCTATTTCGCGCATTAAATGTCGTTTCCAATATTGTGACATCGAGGTCTTCTCATTGATCGAAGCTGTGTCACACTTTTAGCTTACGCTCTAACCGAGGAGGGAATATTCGGCGCTGGTGGCGGCCCGATTGCTCTACCCATTGGCCAAACTCGCCCAATATACGGCCAATATACGGCACTAGCGCCATTTTAACCTCTAGCGTACACTGTAATAACTCTATGGAACAGGCGTCTGCCGCGGCATCTATCTCTGCCGCTGTGCCACCGCCATGAGCGCGACAGGCAGCAGCATGCCACCTTTGTGACGTCATCAGGCGGAAATTGTGGCACCACTCTTGACAACGCGCTAAGCACACCACTCGGGAGATGCGTCCCCGGGCACCAGACCGCCTCGGCCGACACACCAGTGGGCGCCAGTGCGCGTGCGCGGATGCCGATCAGACCTGTCCTTCCCCGGCGTTCCTGGGTGGTGCGTCGGCCTGTCATCGGTGAGAAATGACGAGCAATTCAAATATCTACGCGATGCCGATGGGACCGTCCCTTTCCACGTTCGGCTTGTGCCCGCATTCCGCGCGTTGCACTCAGGTTGAGCAGAGTCAGTTCGCGTTGCTGTTGTCGACGGCTGTCACATCTTCTCTCGCTCCACCAGGTTTCTTTTCGTGCTCGGGCTTTCACTTTTACTCCGCGCACGTGTGTCTACGCATACTGTTTTTTTCTTCTTATTTTATCTGGAACTGATGGAGCCGTTTTCTGCGGCAGGGTATGACCGATATCGTAAAGCGATGAATTACGACCTCTCCACACTGAGGTAATAAAACAGCGCGCTGGCGTAACATAAAAAAAAAATAAAATGTTACAAAAGTGATCTAGCTATTTGTCCAGGACATCGCGCTGTCGTCCGATGTTTGAAGAGTTATTTCCTTTAATATGTAAATTATTTAAACGGAACAACTGACCACAGCATTTTAGTCGGCTCCAGCCAAACGAAAGCGCAGCAGCGGTGAACTCGTCCCGTGTCAAGCTGCGCAGCTGCGCGTAGAGCACGGCGGAACACCACTAGTATAGCTATTTCACTTTGCGACAGTAACAGCCTGCACTGCGCAGATGCACATGACGCACATAATGCCGAAACATTTTTGTTTTCCTTTCTTTCCCGTATCGGCACCTCTCTTTTTGCCAACGATGCCCGAGGGAGGAAGTAAACAACGCGTTTTCGTTTTGTACCCTGGCGAGAAAAAGAAAACGAAAAAAGAAAAACAATGGAGGTATATGCGGTAGTGGCTTCTCTCAGGTGCGAGCTCGCCCAACACACCGCCGCGCAGTGGGTCGGTCCCCCGGCGCGCGCAGAACAGTCACTCACTCAGTGGCGCACACACTGTGTGACCTTGCCCGCGGCGGGCTGTGACATTCCGGCGGGCTGCATTGTATGCGGGCCGCACCTGCAAGGCCGGTCCCCTCGCCCGCCGCTCTCCGGAGCACCAAACCGGCCCCAAGACGACGAGCCCCTGTCTTACGTTTTTCCCCACCAAGCCGCGTCCTCCCCTCACCAGGTCCGGGGCAGTGGGATAGCCCGTTGCCACGGTTACCCGGTCGGGGTGGGTCCCGTTTTGGTGTGGTGGTGGTGTGTGGCACGTTGCCCCAGCTTCGTTTTTGCCCCCTTTTCTTCTTTATTTTATTTACGTGGATAGTTGGTTGGTTGTCTGTATCTATCTGGCTTCCTCGGTGCGCTGTTTATATGGTGCTGTGCACTTGGTGGTGGGGGCCCGTTGCGACGATGTTGTTGGGTTGCTCGGTTGGCACGGTGGCCTCCTTTATCGGTCCCGTTTGACCGTTCGTTTTCTTGCGGCGGGGGGATTTCGGGCGGTGGTGGAGGCGTCCTCGGCGGGTGCAACGTACGCCCATTGGTTCACCCCGTCGGAACGTGCGGAGGGAATCGGTTTCACTTTCGCGCGGCCATCGATGCGCGAAACAGCTATCCCACTTTTTCTTTTTTCTTTTTTTTTTTTTCTTTCCTCCACCTACACAGCCGTGGGCAAAGGAAAGCTGGAATTTGCGTGCGAACGGCAAATCGCTGGACCCTACTACTCGGTGGCATTGTCTCTGAGGGATGCTGCCTCAAGATTCGCGCGCATACTGTCCCTTCTGTGTCTTTCTAGTTTCATGTTCCAACGAGCTAGTCGAAGCAAAACAACCAGTGGGCCTCTTCCTGTTGGTGTACGGTTTATAACAAACACATCTGTCCAAGTCGTAAGGCTGCTCGGATAGTTTTCGTGCCTATCTCTCCAAGACGCTCGTAGATTTACTCCCGAGTAGCTCATGATCGCTCGCGATATCGGCATAATTCTGCACAGGCGCCACCACGTTTTAGATTCCGATGAAATGAGCTCATACATTCACGCCCCCGAGCTTACAAGTGATGGGAACATTTGCTACGTCTGTCATTACATATACCTACGCATTTGCGGAAGGGCAGGTGCCTACGGGCACTGCGCTCTGCCGTTACCAACCTTTACTTCTTCGTTATTCCTCTTGTTTCATTCGCTTCATTTCACCGCACTACGGTAAGAGCACACGTTATCACGTTTCTAGACGCTGCAGTGTCCCTGCCTCCAACGCAGTCTGTAGTGTGTGCTCGTAGACGCCGTCTTCAGCACCTCGACATCTCGCTTAGTACGAGAAAAGGTCTTCCATCTGGCGCACGCTGAAAGTGTTTATTCGTGATATACCGTTTGATTTAACGCGACTCCAAACTGCAATTACGGGAGTGTTTGCTGTGCACTGGATGCCCTCGCGTACGACAGCACGTTTTACTCCCCTTTTTGCTTCCTACACCCTGGTTGTAAGTTAGTTGTTGCTGAGCGTATTTTAAGGGCCGAATCGACTCTTCGTGTCAAAATATGAGGAGCGTAGCCTTTTCTCGCTTTTTATTAGATGTTATTATTACCATCAACGCCGGACCAAATTCAATCAAAATATAAAATATAACACACTATCTAAAAAAAAATAAAAGATGCTAATAGACTTTTTTTTTTTTTTTGGAAGAGATATTTCAAGCGCGTCTCTTTCAGCGTGCAGTGTCACAGTTTCCAATTTCTTCTCTCGTAAGCATAAAGAGCTCGTTTTCTCGGAAGACCAACTTCGCCATATAAAAGAAGACGGGGAAAGAGTGAGAGGAAGGGGAATAAGAGAGGGCTAACATGAAAAGATGTTTATCCACCGTGAGCGAACGCAAGCAACCTCTGGACGACCTTTCCTTTCGCTTTATACTCCATATTCCCTCCGCCTGCCTTTTTTTGCACTTCTTTTATTCCCTTTAAGCGTATTTACAGAGCGCCACTTCCGGTAGACGCAGCCCTCCCTCCTTCCTCCCGACGGAGGGAGTCCTTCGCCTGTCTCCGTCTAAACTCTCGCTCTGGGGTAATACACGCTTCCTTCCGATACTTTTTTTTTAATGCATATTTTTTGCGTAGTCGAATTACGCGTGTCTTTATTTCTCGAATTTTAGAGAGGGAAAGAGGACAGGCCTAGGCTGCTGCCGGAAACTCGTTGTCTCTTGGGCACATACGTTGTGTTTTTGTTGGTTCAACAGGATCCCGAACCAGGCCGCCATATGGTCGCGGTCTCGTCTCGACGGTCCGATAACGGTCCGTTGGAAACGTTTGGCTCGTCTACTCTTCCCGCTCCCTTAAAAGATATTTATATATATGTGTGTGTGTGTGTGTGTGTGTGTGTGTGTGTGTGTGTGTGTGTGTGTGTGTGTGTGTGTGTGTGTGTGTGTGTGTGTGTGTGTGTGTGTGTGTGTGTAAATATATATTCGGCTTCATTGCACGTGTCTCTGGATTCTGCATGTGTCTGTGGACTTTGGCGTTTCGTACGCGCCTACAACTCCAACGTTTATTTTGACGGTTATCGCGGCTCTGACGTCACGTCTCTGCGGTGGCGCTGCTGTCGGCACGGCGCATGCGCAAGAAACTTCACGTCAAGCGCGAATCTTGTTTCCGCGCACGCGCAATGTCTACACCTGGTGGGGGCGGAACCGGGCTTGTTTGTATACGGCTCACTTGTCTGTGACTCGGGTTCGGTGTTACAACTTGTAGGTATATGCCGATAAACCCCGAAAAGTAGCTCCCGAACCGGTTTTATCTAAATCGGGGAAAACCACCCTCAAACTAAAACTGTCCTTAAATAAAAAAAAAAAAAAGGAAAATCAGGTTTTTTGGAAAGAACATTTTACCTGCAACTTCATTTTGTATCTACCCGGAACATAGCCCGACGGAACTATTCCCGGTGCTGCTTTTATCTTCGAGAAATACATCCCTGTCTTGTTCATATCGGGACGTTTTCTTAAGTAATCTGGTTGCACACATCTCCCCGAAGATTCAAGAATTCCCCTATCGTCTCCTGTTTTCTTGAATATATTCACCGATTAACAAACATTGTTTTGCGTGACGTCGAAAATAAACAGGAAAAACACCAAATCTTTAAAAAAATAAACACGGGAAAAAAATACGTGCCAAAATTCTAAGAAAACTAAACCACGAAAACATGGAACCCCTCGTATGACCTGTAGTTACCTAATGCGTTCATTCAAAGTCACACCGTTTATCACGTCGTTTACAAGTGGTCGCAGTAATTGTCGCACAGAGGCCACAGGCGATGGCCTCATCTCCATTTCACTTATCTGCCAGTCGTCAGGTGGCGAGAAAGAAAAATACAGTTACGTGAACACCTGTGCCGTACCCCGGACAAGTGTTCAAAATAGAATCATACTTCCAGCTTCTAACAAGGCACAAAACGCCCAGACTCTAAACTGGAATAAAACTAAAACAACGAAACAAAATCGGAAAGGGGTTTCGCATGTATGTGTGCGTGCATGTATAAGAGTGTATGTCCGTGCGCTCGTGCCTGTGTTTAGTACTCTCCTGCTAAAATTCTGTTAGCGTGTGACTGACGCAACCATCGTATGTAGCACTTTTTTTACTTTGGCAAATTACTTAGTAATGTATTGCCACTCTTTATTCTCCGCTTTTCCACGTTAAGGCTGAACTCCATGGGACGAATATGCTGCGAATAACCGACGAATTTTGGCCGGCGGCTTTTGCTCTGCGCGTGGAATCAACACAGTGGCTGCTACGTCGCGCGCAAAACGAGCGTGCCGTCGGGCGGCGTTCGCCAGTTATTCGTCACATAATTCGTTCCATGGAGTTCAGCCTTTATAGACGTAATAATTATGAATTTTAATCGGGCCCTGTTTGTGCACGTGGGTCGTTGAAAGACGAGCTTATAACACTCATCATAACTTAAGCACCTTAAAAACAATAGTCAGATGCCGCACCTGGTGTTGCGAACGCGCGCACAAAAAAAAAAAAAAAATGGCTGGTTTAAACATTTGCGTTTTGATTTCGACCGACTGCATTATGACTTCTTACGACGAGTGTCTACCACTCGTTACCATGGCAACCAAGGGCCGGACACTGTGCCGCAACGAAGCGTGTTTAGTGCGGGTTCAGACATACGCGCCGACTGCGCCAGTCGGCGCGTATGTCTGAACCCGCACTAAACACGCTTCGTAATATGTTTCCCTTAACGACACAACGCGTACCGTGATCTCCGGAAAAGCACGTGCTTCTGCCAGACGACAGAACCAGAGTAAACAGCCTAACCTAGTGACCTGGAAAGGAGCCAGCGGCGCACGCGCGCAGTATAGTCACGCCGTGGCTTCCCTCGTCAAGAGCCTCGTGGAACGTGTTTATTCCGCACCGACGGGCACACGACCGTTCCATATAGCGACGAATCCTCGATGTCCTCCCAACCCGGCATATATCAATCAACGAGGATCGAGCGGCGGCGGCGAACCACTTTACGTTATACGTTTTCCCCAAAAATTTCTCGCTGAGATGAAAAAGTATCAATCAACGTTGGGTGCACCCTGCGGGGGAAAATTCGCCCGGGATCGAGTCTACACCCCGTTCAGCCCCCTAAGCTGGCAGTGTGGCGGGAGCTACGCGCCGGCCGGACCAATCGGCGGCCTCCCTTTCGTCACCTGAACCCGCTGTCTCCGCTTGGGTATGGGCGAGACCGTGATCACGTAGCAGAAGATGGACGTATGACTAATCCAACGAGCTCGTAACTTCCACCGCACCGTCAGCTTACGGGTCAACGAAGTATAGCCCTCCGCGCCAATAGGGTTGCTCCCGACCGGCTTCGTCTACCGCTAAATCTGGCTTGCTCTTGGCTACGGCCAACGTGTAGCAAACCCTGTCCCGTCTGGCAACAAGACAACTTTCGGGCTGTAGGAACGCCGCGGCCTCCCTTTTCTCCCCTTTTCAATGCATGCTTAATGGTGTGCTGCCATAGCGTTCTGTCGTTGATGTTTTCGTTTTCTGCGTCTTTTTTTTTTTCTTTGGATTTGGCTTCCTTTGTTGCTTTAGCGTCGGCTTCCCTTCTCAGTTCTCCTCGGGTCGCTCCTGCCAAATCTTCCCGGTCCGCGCCATTGTTAGGCGGGCAGCAGCGCCCTCTATTCAGCTCGCGTATCGCGAGCCAAGAGAGGCCAGGTGGGCCAAGCCTGGGTCCCAGGCTATGCTCACACAGCCTCGCTTGCTCGACGCCATTATGGTGGTGGCCCCAGCAGCTGATTCGGTTCGTTTTTATAGTGTTATGGTTTACTTTTTTTTCTTTTCTTTTTTCTCTCGCATATTCGCGTTGTATGGCCTTTATATGTGTATCACTCGTTTGTTGTTCTTTCTTTTCGCGCCCTTTTGTGAGTCTCTTCTTTCTTTTTTACTCGTGTCGGTTGTTGCGTTTGCGCAGATTGTGTTTGTTTTCTCGATCCTTGCGTATGAGCTTGACGTTACCCACGTAAAAGTTTTATGTTTCGGTAAAGAAAAGATATTTGGCGCTTGTTCTCTATAACATATATATATATATATATATATATATATATATATATATATATATATATATAATCTGCTGCACACGGAACAGACGACGCATAACGGTTTTCTTTTTGGATCGCGTGTGAGAGTTTGTGCCCTGTGTCGAACGTGTCGGATTCCGGCTTTTAACCTTGCAACCGCGTTTTCTGCGAACCCGGTGTAAAGCGAACTCTGCGTATACTGCGAACTAACTTATTTTGGTCCTTTTCCCCGGGAAAAGCGTCGTAAAACGGGACTTGGGGTCTGGTCGAGCCCAAATCGAATCCTCATCTGATTTCGTTTTACCGCCGTGTGTGCCTCTGTGGATTAAGTGGCCGCGCCAAGAGGTGCCGGTTCCGAACTGCAAACTCGTTCAATCGATTCCGTCCGTCGCTCCTTCGGGACGAGACTTTTATGGGTCTTCGACTGAAGGCAAGAGTTGTAAAATTCATTCTGAAGCGAGTTTAGGAGTGAAGCATTTGAAAACGGTATCTTCATGATCGGGTGGTCACAACGCCTACCTAACGTTTGTCTAACGCGAAATTATGGCAGCAATCGGGGATAGGTAAAGTGCCTGGTTGTGTACGTGGGTATATAGTATGATTCTGCCGCGTGGAGGAACCCTGCGAATGCACCCGTCAATTCAAATTGCTTCGCAACATTTGCATTTGGTTGACACGGACGTACCCTTCTTTGGGTAATTCGTGAAAGCGCTACTTCGCGAATTCCTTTTGTAAAGAATAATGTAAAGAAATAAACATCCAGCAACTCCGGAGCCAGCTACACTCAGATACAAGCCATAACGTGTCAGCCAGCAGCTCTTCCCACACCCTCAATACCGCGAGTCACTGTTCCCCCGCGATGCGCAGATAGTCCGCAACCGAGGCGCACAGCCATGAAAATGTCGCGCTGACGTCACATAACTCCTCATGGTTACCGCCTTTCCTGGTTGGTCCACGGAGCTATTCAATTTCGTGGCGTACATGGTGGTGTTTAATTGGCGCATCCTTAACTTACATCCAACTATACACCTTTCCGAGACACGTGACCGAAGCGAAAAAGTGCCGTTACTGGGCTGTGTGCGCGTGCGCGTTGTTCGATTTTCCGCAAAAGTGAGCTAGTGCGCATGCTCAGAACGCGTTTCACAGCCCAATAGACAAAGACGGCAGAGCGCAGAAGGCGTCTATTGGAATGGTCTATAGACCCCTTTTCTATGCGCGCCGCCATCTTGAGAATTGCGGCTCTGACGACGCCGTCTAGCGGCTCCATGCTTGAAATACCGACTGATTCTGGCAGTACGGTTATCTGGGTAGGCAACGGTGTGGGTATACGGGGGGAAACTTGGCTAGACGTGGCTATGGTGGGTTACAATAACTTGGCCGGTTGAATCGAGCTGGCTAATGACAGGCCATCACCATGCCTTCTCGAATGAACGAGGACGACGACGGTGGGGTGCTTTGATTGAGTTTCCACAACAAAGGTATATAGGAGCAGTTTAATGTAGTCTCTGCAGGTAAGCTCTCAGAATTTGATAGCTGCATCTTGAGTAATGAGACGTAGACACTTTCATACCCTCCACATGCCATGGAACGATAGCATCCCTTGTGGTGATAACTTAATCGGAGCACCGGGTTGGAATCGGTCCTCTTGCCGTATACGAAGTTGTCGTGAGCATAACCGTGACGAGGAGTCTGATACAGAGCCCTCGCAATTCACGCCCCCAATCGACTGACTTCATAAGTAAGGATCCCTGTGGAACGTGTGTGGCTCAGTAACATTGCAGCCACACTCGCGCTGCAGCTTCCTGTGCTCGTCGCACATTTTCCGCGGTTGTTCTTATTCTTATTAAAATTATTTGTGCACTCGACGACCACGCAGTGATAGCCATACAACCGTAGACTTTCGGAATCGTAACGCTGGAAAAAGAAACACTCTGAACTAACTCACGCACGACGTCCGTTTCTTAGCCTTTTCGTCCATACCCTCGGCGGTTGCATAGTACCCTGTGTCAGCGGGCGATCCAAAAATGCACAGGGACGAGGGTACGTCAGTTACCCGCTGATACGAGGTTACGCGAAAAAGGTCTATAGTTGTGATGTTACTTCGAAAAGTGTGTGGCAGACACTGCCGACGGGGGCCCAGCTGTGTGAAGCTGTGTGGGGGGGAGGGGGGAGTGGGGTGCCTCGATGCCCCAATTAGAACTCTCGCGTTATCGGGGGCCGCCCAGTGAGAAGATCAGGCGTCTAGATTAATCCGTGGGGCGTGGTCGTCCCAACGGTTCTCAGAAACACAGACGAGATCGCGCCGGTCGCACATACGCGATGAAGCTGATGAAGCCACGACGCCTGGCGAGACGAGACAGGGTCGCGCCGCCGTGTCGAGAGAGCGAAAAAAAAAAAAGAAAGCGCGTGGGGTGCTCCTCCTTCCGAAAGAGAAGCACGCTGTTCGAGTAAGAGAAGGAAAATGACGACGGAAGAAGGGAAAGCGCGCACAAAAGCGGGATGAAATTCTTCTGGGAAGCAGCAATGAGCGGCGCTCGCGAAATGAGCAAAATGGGCTTCCGAGAATGACGAATCTGCTTACGCCACCGCTGCCACGATTCCCTTCTTTCTACTTTCCTTGTTATAGCTGTTGTATGTGGCTCTGTTGGTCCTTATGCGTGTGTGTGTGTGTGTGTGGCGTTTTTTCGGGGGGTTTCCAGCGTGGGAAATGGGCCGTTTCTCCGGCGAGACCGAGATAAAGCGAGAGGCGAGTTCCTCCTCTTCTGCAGCTCTTTTTTTTTTCCTTCTGGTTTTTGACCTTTTGGTTGTTTGTTTGCTCAAACTTTCGTAAAACGGGAGACACGGATCCCTGCCGCCCAAGTATTGCTATAATAGCGTCTACTGAAATAGGGGGAGTGTTACGTGTATAGCCAGTTTTCGTTCAGACGCTTGGCGTGGACGTATTATATAGATAATTATATTATTGTATTTATATATAAAGCGGCCATGGATGTCTTTCCAGACCAGCTGGTACTTTGCCTTGGGGCTGCGGACTGTAACGAAATTACACAAAAAAAAAAAAAAAAAAAACGGAGTGTTGACATTGTGTTTTGCACTTACAGACAGGCATTCCTGTCAAGCTATTGCAGAAATCAGCGGAGAGTGGCGCACGATAGAATATTTACCGCTGCTTATTCAACATTTTTTTACGCTCTTCGAGCATGCCTCAGATTATCATAGGCGCAAAGCCACGTTTTGATATCTGCATACCCAGAAGCTTGTCACTTGAAAACGCGCCGTGACAACAGTGATTGTAACGAATTCTGCGATTGGGATATCACTTCTTTTTTTCCTCACATCAACAACTTTTTAGTTTCTCATAGGGGTCGGGGCTTGGCTACAACATTTACCCTCGTAATAATAGATTTTAGTATACCAGTGACCCTTGTAGTGAAGTCTGTTAACTTTACTACGTATCGTCCAGTTTCCTATCAAGAACCAACGAAGGGCAGGGCATCTGCCAGGTTTCAGCGGAGGGCTGAGGATTAATTTCGACCACCTGGAAATCTTTTAACGTGCTATCGAAATCTCGGAGATTGTGGGTACCTCGGCGGGGACTTTGAACTCGCCACTAAGGATCCGTAGACCGGTTGGTAAATGACTCAGCTGTGGTTAATTTTTCTTCGAACGTTCTGTGCATGCCCTGCTATGGTCAGTGGCATCTCACCCTTGGCTGGTCATTATCCTCACTCAGTTGGTCCTTTCGTATTTATTTTGTTTATTTTTGATGGGGTAACCTTGCATCTTCAAAAGCTACTCGTCGATCAAGTGGCGGCCAGAGCACTTAGAGTCACACGATAAGGCCGCAGTCACGCAGACAACGCGACGGGCCACGACAGTCGTTGCATCAGTTCAGGTCTCGAGTTTTCGAATTTTGTTGGAATGTCCTCGGTCCCGTTGAGAACCATATCTGAGTCGTTTCCCGCGCACTTCCTCCTTAAACGTCGTCGTGGCGTACGTACCACATCCTGGAATACCGGGATTCAATTGGTTTCGGTTCATGGACTTTTTTGCTGGCTCAAGACAGATGGTTCGGGATAAAGGCGGGAATTAACTCTATTGCAGTCATTGCCTGTGTTTCATGTGTCCGGAGAAAGCACGCCAGCTTAATTCAATATCGACGGAATCGAATGATCGTTCCTTCTACCGTGCGTGGCAACCTGAACTGTCTGGTTTATTATTATTATAATTTTCTTTTCTTGTTCTTTCGCTCGTTTTCAGAGCGGGTCGTTGTTCTGTCGTTTCGATGTCGCGAATCGTCCCATTACCTCGGTGGAGGACGTGACAAAAATGCGAGATGTTAGCTTCGACAAATGCGCCGCCAATCTTGCGACGCGAGGGCCGCGTGCCCGCACAGCGGCCCCGATTGCACACTTGCCTAGTTTTTGTTCTTTCCTGCGTCCTTCTCGCCGAAGCGAGCTTCTGTTGCCGCTGCCGCAATCGACTGGAAGCAAGCTGATTCGACGACAAAGGTGCCGACTCTGCCGCCACTATGGTGGCTTCTGACTGGGCCAAGCCGGCCGCGCGCGCTGCGAGAAACAGTCCGACCGCTTCGTTTTCAAAAGCAGGGTGGCGTAAGTCGCCTTCCATTGAGTCCGTCCCGGCTGGTCTCCTTTTCTTATTTGTTTCTTCTCGTAATCCTCGAGTGCATATTCCTGTTGCCGGAGACGTGATCGGCATTCGGGGTATATGCATGATGTTGCACATAGCCTGCCTAGCGCAACCGGGCTTTCTGTTTGATCGGTATTGATTGGCGCCGCCAGGTATACGGGCCAGCTGTGCAACCGGAAAAATAACATAACGGAGAAATTTCAAATATGTGGTGTTTTGTTTTTGTTAGGTTGTTGATTGGAACCGCTAACCAGTGTCTATATGATATGAAGGTGTAGTGCTGCGACGAGTGTTCAGATGTTGATGAAATTGTTTTTTTTAATAATGGCTTTCAACCAGACATGTACACGTTACCCAAAAAAAAGTAACTAAATACCGTTACTCCTTACTCGCTCGAAAAGTAACTAAATACGTTACTCGTTACCGATTCTCAAAAGGAACGCGTGAGTTACCTCAAAAGTAACGAGTTACTTTTCACGTTACTTTGACGACCAAATACACAACTGTTTTTGTTTCATGGTTTATTGTTTCCTTTTAGTAGTTGTTGCACTTCAGCAGTAGCTGCCTCTCGGAAGTTTTCATCGGTTATGTTTCTCCACTTCCTTGGAAACACATATCCGGCGACGCTGAAGAGTCGTTCTACCGACGTGCTTGAAGGAATGGCAGTGTTGTGCTTCGGGAAGAGCTGGTGAATCTTCGGGAACTGCGCCTTCATTGAGGACAGCGGGTAATGGGTTCTGTGCCTTCCCGTGCTCCCAACCTTCGGGTTTACATTGGGTCCGTACCCGGTTCTAGAAGGTTCAACCAATTTTGTGTTCGGTTGGTGAAAGACATTCCCAGCTGTAGAGTTCAGTACGGCAACGTTTATCACTGGACACGTCAGTCGAATTGTTCGACTGACGTGTCCAGTGATATACGTTGCTGTACTGTCATACATACTGTTTAGTTGTTTTTCGGGTTGCCCACCTACCGTTCTCGCAATAGACACATACTCAGGTTAGAATAAAAACAAGGCCGTTTAAGCGGTGTTGTACACGTTACTCCTCAAAAGTAACGAGCTACCGTTACTCGTTACTTGGCCTTAAAAGTAACTAAATACGTTACTCGTTCCTTTTCTAGAAAAGTAACTAAATACGTTACTCGTTACCAAAAATAGTAACTAGGTAGAAGTAACTCGTTACTTGTAACGCGTTACGTACATGTCTGCTTTCAACATATATCCTCTCGTCCGTCAGGGGCAGGATCGGCTTCTTCTCGGCTTTTATCCGGAAGAATATGGCGCCGTTTTGTCCTTAATGATTAAAAAGCTCAACAGAACAACGAACAGAAAGGAAGACACAGACACGCGATTTTTAACCATTATGAATCACCGACTCGCCCAACTCTCCACCCTCGTCATTTTGTCCTGTTTTTGGTGCGGTGACTATGGATGGTGTAGGAACACCTACGGGCCAGCTTGCACTCGGGCTAAAACCCGAGTGCAAGCAGCTGTAGACAGAAGTAATCAAACCACTATTTTCGGCAACCAAGTAACGACCTACTAGTTACTTTAAGAGAAGGAACGAGTAACGTATTTTCGTTACTTTTTAATGGAAGGAACGAGTTACGGTATTTAGTTACTCTTGGAGGGGAACGCGTACAACACATACCGAACCTAGTTCTCAACCCAGCTCGCGGTTGTAATTTTCACGACGAGGAAACGCTAGATGGATAATACAAAGATGTGCACAAGGTATGTTATCACAGCCACGTTATCCCTGAATGAATGCGTTAAAAAGCAAGAAATTATTAACGACGTCAAATGCTGGAAGCGACTACTGTTTTAGCAAAACGAAACAATCAGAGTAACGACAAAATAACATGTTACTTTCAAGCTGAGGTAACACGTTCGGTTAACATCGAAATATTGAGAACGTTTACGATAACGAAAGAGGGACGTGGAAGACAAACAGTCAACACAGCCTGTGTTTGTCTTCCACGTCCCTCTTTCGTTATCGTAAATTAGGCACCAACACGCTCAATCATCCGCATTGAGTAAAGTACTGAGTTACTTTTTGAGTGAGTAACGAGTACTCTATTTCAGGAACGTGTACATGTCTGCTCAGAGTGCATGCCGAAAATACGGCTACTTGTGAGGCACTACAGATACTACTTGGTGCCCACTTTTGTAGAGGGTGTGTTATTGGGACCTCTTAAAAAGGGGGTTAAAAATGCTTAGATTTCTCTGGCGAATATAAAGTGAGGAATGCCAGTCCAGGTGTTAGAGCGAGATAGAAAGAGAGTGATAGAGTGAGAAATAAATCGAGAAAGAAAAAACGAGAGAGAACGCTGTCCGTTTGTCTTCCTCTAACACGTGACGGGAAGCGGTCACGTGATTTCTAAGACGATGACGACCGCGCAGGCGAGGTACAGAAAAGTAAACGATGGCCGGAACCGACCCGAAAGGCCAGACTCGATCCTGACGATCGTCGTCACTGACAGCTGTCGGCTCAAGAGACGATGCCGGACGCGGTCTTTCGCTTCTGCGCTAGTCCAATCTTCGCGTGCTGTGGACGGTGCAGGTTCGGTGACTTCGGCTTTCTTTCCCTGCATCTGCTCTCACTCACTCCCAAGAGCCGAATATCGGATTTCGACAGCACACCAGACAGACGGCCAGTTCGGTCCCCCCAACCTCTCCTTGGGATAGTCGACTATGAGGCGTTTTCCCCCAAGCTGACAATACGGCGGGAGCTACGCGCTCCCCGAAACCAATCAGCCGCCTCCCTTTCATCACCTGACCCCTCTCTCTGCGCGTGGATAAGGACGGGATCGTGATGACGTGACAAAATATCCACGTAGGACTGGTCCAAGAGACAGGTATCTTCCACCACACTGTCAGCTCAGGAGTGAACGGAGAATAGTTGAACCACAGCCGCTTGGCGGCCGTCGTTGAACGCTCTCTTCGTCATTCTGCTTTTTTTTCCGCGGGTGCGAGTCTGACGGGGAGGGAGGTCGCTTTCCACTCTTCCACAATTCTTCCTCGTTTTCTTTTTTTTTTTTTTATTCACGAGAGAGGGAGGTAGTTAGGCGATAAGAATATCTAGAACAACGAAATACGCTACGCTTTCGAGTAAGGACACTTCAACCATATTGGTGCTTATAGATAGAATCCATGTTGTCAGTTGTCACGAGCTTTTTCTGACGTGCCTGAAGGAATGTGCCGGAAATGCTTTCCGTAGTCTCGCTCGCTAAAGCAGTTCACAACAAATCAAAATGATACCGCGACGAGCTCCCTAAAGCCGCCTCTACCGCTAAAAGAGTCGCACGTAAACAAATGTCACTTGACGCGAATGGACCAATGACTGTAGTGGAGGCGTCGGACAATGAACGAAAGGAGTGCCGATACTCTGAACGTACCTTTCTAATCACTCTGCGTGTTTTTTGCCATCGGAGTTAATTTAAGTCCGTGTGAGTGTCACGTGACCCTCTGGAGATGACCCGCGACACGAGGGACGCGTAGTCACGTGATACGGTCGCAGAGCTCGATTGGCTGTGATCGCTCGTAGTCTCCGCTGGCTGCGGTCCATCTTCAGGTGAAGGCGGAACATAATCGCTCCATTCAACGCGAGACTTCGGGAGAACGAGTTTTGCGCAATCGCATGGATCGAGAAGAGCTGACGATGGCGGCGGCGAGTTTGGCACGCGGCTGGCGAGCCAACGCGCTGCTGGCCGGTCCGTCGCGGGCCTGTTTACCCACACCCGACCGACTTGGAGCGCTATTAATAGGCGCCTGCGGCTGCGCAGCCGGCGCCATTTTTAGGGAGCTTGGGCAGCGACTCTGCCAGCGTGCCGCTACCTCGCTCGCCTCACTGGACCCGGTCGTCTAAAGCTGCAGTCACGCCGCACATAACATCCTACAAAAGACACGGTATGCAGACAGGTTTTCGTATGACGAATGAAACCTTCATACAAGATAGAGACACGCCCCAGACAGTGCCTCCAGACAACCTTTCGTATGATGTATTAGAGCAGTGGAGTTGCGGCTTAAGGATCGCATGTAGGCACTTAACCAAACCGCGTGGGGAAGAGTTTCGGTTTCTCTTATTTTTGGGGGTGATTAAGTCCTCACTTCAACCACACCGATTCTAGCATTTATCGAGGAAGTTGGCTCCAACAAATGTGTCCCTGTTAGTAGACAATAAAAAAGTAGGATTATTGCGAGCTGGTTGAGTAAGAAAGACGACAAACAACCAAAAACAAGACTTTTTTTTTTTCTTCGGATATTTAGTTTGCAGCACGTGCTCTCTATCTTCGATGCGGTTCTGGCATCGCGTGAAGAACGATCTTGAACCTTCCAGTGCACACAAAGTGCGCTCGTGCAGCTGCCTTAGTTTCGTTCGCTTTTGCAGTCGGTTTGCTTCTCCGCAGCGTTTCGGAGCTGCACGGAGACCACTCTCGCCTCGCAGTTTAAATCCTTCTAACATTGGGAATGTGACGTTATATTCCACTAAGAAGAGTTATTCATTCGTGCAATACGGACCGTGTTGATTCCCTCCTGCCGAACAGGTCCATAAACAGCATGCATAGAGCATCCCAGTTCCAACTTACAGCTTAGCTTGTTGGTATTGTATTGATGTGAGAAAACGGTGATTTTGACGCTGCTCTCAGCCTGTTGTGACGCGTGCTTTTTATTTGTATACGCACAATGCCTATTTCAAACTGTATTTCAGTCGATACGTGCACTCCGAAAGAGGTCTACCCAATGGCCGCTCTTTTGTTTACGAGAACCCCGTCTCATCGATGGCGTCGGTGTTCCCTATAACGGTTTCGCGGATGGACCGTTCCCTGGTGAACGACGAATGGCATCTTACCCAGGATATACGTATACGCAAAAAACGCGAATGCACGCAAAATCTAGAAACCAGGTGTTCGACGTCATCCAGACTGCGTTGAGTCGAGAAACTGATGAAACGCAAAGCCCGGCTGGGCTGGAAAGACGCGCCCAGCAAAGCGTGTTAGACGTGTTCACACAAACACACACACTCACTCACCAAGGGAGAATAATGAACGCAAACGGCGAACACCCGAAACGCGCGCACAGATGCACACACACACACACACAAGATGAAAAGAGAAGTAAAGCGAAGAAATAAAAGAAAGCTAAGCAGCAAGCCGTCGCTCCTTGTTGGAGTCTGCACCTGGCGCCTAAAAAGTACCCCTCTACTAACGCGCTTTTCCAACGACAGATGGCGGGTCAGTCACCGCTCGATTGCGTTTATTTTATGCGTTTTTCTTTATTTACGTTCTGTCGATTCTTCAAACAGAACGGAGACATGATTTTTTTTATATAGATTTTATGATGACACGAACAGAACGTAGTCCGAACTCTGCTCTGGATTCTTTTGTACAAACGGGTAAATATTGGACCGGCTGTAACGAAGATGGAAGTATGAATCGAGACTTTACTCGCATTGCATATGACTGATTGGGACGAAAAAAAAAAAAAACAGAATAAAAGAAACGTCGCGTTTGTACTTTTGGCAAATGCACGCCTCCAACTCACGTATGCATAGAGCAAACACATCCTTAAAGAAAGGGTTGTCACTGCACTTTTCCAGACTTCTGCAGTTGCGAAAATCTATCGAAACTTTAAAAAGCTGCTTGGCAGAGATCGAGCGGCGTGGAGTGAAGGTTATATTATTATGACTCGGATTTTAAACAATAATCAAAGAATGGTCTATATAGTTAAGCCTTTTGTTGTTTCCGTTTTTCTTTTTTTCGTCAAACTGTTTTGGCCTGGTTTCCCCGCTGTGCCACGCAGACTTACTAAATATAGGGTGGAAGCTTAATTGGAGAATGATGAAACTTGATTTGTTTACCCGTGCGCCGTTGTTAAAACTAATTCTAGTTGTCAGTCGCGGTTGCAGTACGCCGTCGGAAGACGCCTGACGTGTGCGCGGTGCGGACGCGGCATTCATTGCCTGTCGAAAACTGCCGCCGCTTTCCAATAAGGACGTCCTTGCTGGTTTTGGCTACCGTCAACAATGGTGCGCACTATCCATCTTATGCAGGCTCTCTGCCATGCTCCTTCCGAATAGGTTTTCCATGGCAACGTGCCCGGAACTATTTCTTTCTTTTTCGCGTTTCATTAACCTCCCACTTCTTGTTGGGGAAGAATCTCGGTCCAAGTAAAGTTGGGCTGCACTTTTTCTTTGTGTGTGTGTGTGTGTGCTTGTGTGTGTGTGGGGAAAGGGGGGGGGGGAGTAAACGGCGTCCCGTTTATACGGACGGATACAAAGCGCAGGAAGAATTTCCTTTCAGAAATTACATTCTTGTGTTGAAGCAGTTTGAACGGCAGATGGCTGACACCTGCTATCTTATGGCTTTCGTTTGCATCGTGTCATGTCAATCTTCCCATCACCTCTTTTTTTTTATAGTGCCGTTTCTGTTTGTTTGTGTGCGTGCGTATGTGTGTGTGTTTCTTCGGGGAATAGGAGCCGTACATAACTTGAGAATAGTTGAGGAAGTCCAGATCAGCATAAACCACAGAAGTATACAACTTCTGCTGCGTCGGTCGCCTAGTCGTATCTAGCTGCGGCTTCGTGTTGGCGAAAAATAAACCTATTACTGTGTGAGGATCCGCCTACACGTGTAAATTCTCGAAGCTTCGAGCTACAGAGGGCAGTTAAAGTTCAAGTGAGATGTAATAAAACGCCGTACGTGACTCGCAAAAAGAATGTACTAACGATATGGTTGTATATATATATATATATATATATATATATATATATATATAAATCATATCAGTATTATTTATCTTTGGTTGCAGCTGGTAGTTCAAAGTAAGCTAAACTTCGCAAACTGATACGCATCATATCAGTTTGTGAAGTAATTTTGCTCGCGCCACACATTAACGGGAAAGAAGCGTTCGCTACTTTTAAGGTGAATACAGCTAAATACGAGTATAACGTTAGATATATTTTTGTGTTCGCAGTGTTTACTCTACCGCAACCTTAAAAACGGACGTTCTTGCGTATCTTCGTTCTCTCAGCTTTGAAATTCCTCCACCAGCCCTGCCCGTTTTAATTTGGGTGAGCATCGTACCAGCGTTCGATCGTGTAACATCATTATACTGCGTTATGCACGTTAAGGACCCTTGACTGGTGGTCTTACTACACTGGTTAAATTTCTCATCTATAGCGGAGACACCAGGCGCCGTTTGGGCCTGACTCACTTCCCGCCGTGCACACACACACAGAGAGACACACACACACACAGAGACGCACACACGCGCACACACACACACACACACACACACACACACACACACACACACACACACACACACACACACACACACACACACACACACACACACACACACACACACACACACACACACACACACACACACACACACACACACACGACAACTTGACTTTTTTTTCTTCTGAGATTGCAATACGTGTAGCCACTCTGTGTCTTCGCGGAATAATCGATCGGGGCTAAGATGGGCTTCTTCGTGCCCACAGTCATTACGACGCATGAAGCTTCATCTTTGCGACTAGCTAAAATGTAAGAGTGCACGCCATGGTGCGAGTGAATCGTACTGGCTTAGGGTCGAAAGCGTCTGAACATTATTTGTTCAAGCATGGATGGATGGATGGATGAATACGGCTGAGCCCTTTGGATCGGGCGGTAGCTTACGCCACCTAGCCATTTTGTCTTACCCTTTAAGCTTAGAATATTTAAATGTGAAAACTATATTCACTCTGTACTGAAAAGAAAGTGAGGCTATAAATCCCCCTTGCCATCAGTTAATAAGAAAATGCCTAGTTTTCTCTCGCTTTCTGCCACCATTCACTTAATCTTTGCTTGGTAATCTCTACTGTCTTGAAATCCACTTTCCCTTCGCTGTCTCTAAAACCCAATGACCTTATTAAATCTATGTTGTCTTCGGTATGCATAGGGTGAAGCCCTTTACAGTAGAGTATCAAGTGCTCAGCCGTCTCGTCCTCCTCTCCACAAGCAGCGCACACTGTGTCCATTTCCTGGTACTTCGCTCTGTATGTTCTGGTTCGCAAAACACCTGTCCTTGCCTCAAACAACAATGAGCTTCCCCTAGAATTGTCATAAATGCTTTCTTTGGCAATAACTGTTTTGTTTAATCTATAGCCTTCCAGAGCCTTCTTTGTCTGCATTCCCTCTAGCCACCGATCTCTTTCTGTGGCTTTAACTTTCTTCTTAACTGAGACCTGCTCTTCCGTAACCCCACTATAGCCTAAAAACTTTCCTCTTAATTTCCTAGTGCGCTGTCTCCATTTTGTGTCTATACTCCTCATGTATAAATAGCTGAAAACCTTTCGTGCCCATTGCTCCCCACCCATTTGCCTCAAGCGATCCTCAAATTCTATCTTGCTCACAGCTTCCCTGCCCTCAAACGACGCCCATCCCATGTCTCCTTGTACTCCCTGGTTCGGTGTTTTGCAATGTGCCCCCAAAGCCAGCCTACCTACTCCACGCTGTTTTATTTCTAGTCTTGCATGCACTTCGGATTTCATGCATAGCACTGCGTTTCCAAAAGTCAAGCCAGGCACCATGACCCCTTTCCAAATCTCTCTCACCACCTCATACCTGTTGTAATTCCAAAGTGCTCTATTTTTCATTACAGCCGCATTTCTGTTGCCCTTACCTATTATATACTTTTCATGCTCACTGAGATATTCTGCACCACCACATATCCATACTCCTAGATACTTGTATTTAGTAGCTCTCTCAACTGTGATATTCTGTATCTTCAGTCTCTCAACATCATCATTGTTAAAAATCATGACTGCTGATTTTTCACTACTGAATTCTAAACCTAATTCCTCTCCTTCCCTACCACAGATGCTCATTAATTCCTGCAAATCTATCCTGTTGTTAGCCATTAGTACGATATCATCCGCATATATCAGTCCCGGTAAAGATTGCTGAATTGTTTGGCCTAGCTTACTGTACGAAAGGTCAAATCCAAGCCCACTCTTCTCTATTTTCCCCGTTGCCTTTCCTTCCCATGTTATAATCACCTTATTATCTTTGTAAATGTTCCTTAATATTGCTGTCAGCCCTTCATCTAGGTTTAAGCTCTCCACTATGTCCCACAGAGTTTTTTGGTTCACATTGTCATAGGCACCCTTGATATCCAGAAATGCCAGCCAGAGCTGTCTGTTTTCTTTTTCGAAGCAAGAACGCGAACACAGCGCCATCCATCGTGACGGAACGGAACTAACTGCGCATAAGGCATATCTTCACATAAAGCTTTAAAGTACACAATAGATATAATTTAGTGAGTGTGAGTGCCGCAATATTTTTCAACAAATTGCATCAGCCCCCATTCGGGCGCACCAAACACGCTTGTTGGACATCGGCACTTTGTCGCGTTTTGCTCGTGCACATGGTGTTCTAAAAATAAAAACATTTACCTCCTAGCTTTTACACGAAGCGAGCACATTCTGCTACACTAGTAGATAAACGAGTTTCTGTTCTACCTCAAAGCGCTACCCTCGCGACTACGCGTTGTTTGTTTCCCACTGTCACTCAGAAGAAAAGGTCGAGGATTACTTCGAGTTCACTACGCGTTATATAGTTTATTGTTGGTGATAGCAAACCTGCAACGACTATGAGCGCCGCGAGGAGGCGCTTTGGCGCTTCTTGATTGGCTCCATAGGATTGTAGTGATGACTTTTACAGCTTCGCATTTTGACCGCCAGGCGCTGTGAATATTTGATTCGCTCGATTTTGACCGCCACAGCTTTCTGTCCTAGCCGCTAGGTCCCGTTGATTTCGCTGGAGTCGCAAATATAGCTTATCGCGAGCTCAGGGCGCCGATTTTGAAGACTCTGTCGTCAGCTTGCACTTAGTATTTTATGCCGTAATTGATGACTCGCTGCTTGGCGAGAGAAAAGTATGTACGTTGAGTGTTTTTGTGCGCGCGTCTTCCTTCCTCGCTCGATATTGAAGAATAATGAGGGCGCTCGACGTGCGGCGGAAAGCCGCGATAGCCCGCTCTGACGAACAGGCCTCGCGGGTGTCCGGCCGTCGGTGGACGGCGCAGTCTGGGTCAGTCGGGGTCACGACGTAGTGGCCGCTCGTCTCGTCGACGACCGCCCACGACCGGCTTCTCCGTTATCAGAGCCACGCGCCGCATAACTAAATTTTACGCGCCAAGCGACTCCGATAAACTTTATTAATGCTTGCCAGCCAAACTAGTTTGTACGCCGACCTGAAATTTGTACTCCCCGTATACCGTCGTAAACAATTCGCTGTAAAGTTTTTTTTTTTTTATGTAGTTTTTGGTTGTTTGAGGACAGGAAAAACTCGACCTGCAGAGTGATCTGAAAGCACGTTCACACACTCGCAGCCGAGTAGGACCGACTGAGACAAGACCGGTATTTAAGCTCTTGCAAGGGCTCGCGACCGGATGCAAGACTTCCGTTTGTAGCCAAACGCAAGTCTGTGAACGGGCCTTTAAAGGGGCCATGAAACGAATTTTGGGATGGGATAAATTATTTTAAATTGGGACTTTACTAATCGCCTATCGTCTAGTTGGCCAAAAGAAAGAGGGTAGATAGTCAAAGCCAGCTTTTCGGTACGAACATTTGAAAATATAGCGAACTATCTTGTACCTTCTTTCCTTCGAAAGCTCTCCGCCTTTTCACTATGATACATCCGCGGTTCCCAAAGCGCGTCAGCGGTTTCCACCTGACGTCAGCCGAGCCCAGCTCACGCATTGGACACGAGAACTGCGTCACTTGGACGTATGCGCTCGTCAACTATAAATCCGTCGACGAATATTCGGATTCGCGTTCGTGGCCAATGAGTGCCCTGACGGAACTTATCGTCACTGGGGAATGACAAGTTCTATGGTGTGCATAAATAGCAAGGTGGAAGCTAAGAGTCATCGCACCGGTGCCGAAGAATGTCACGACGACATGATTTCACAATTCGCATTTGAGTTGAGGATTAAAGCTAAGGAGGAAGCAGTAGGAAAATCGTTTCATGACCCCTTTAAGGCCCGTTCACACACTTGCGTTTGACTAAAACTGGCTATTAAGCCTCTTGAGACGGCTTACGGGCCAGTTCCGTAGCAGCGCCTCCAGTGGTAAGAGGTTTAAAAACCGGTCTTGTTTCATTCGGTCGTACTCGGTTGCAAGTGTGTGTACGGGCCTTTACTCTTTACCGTTATTAACGTGAAACGCTCTTTGGCTTGTTGCTCCGGATTCCGTGAAGCCGCATGTCGCGAATCCGTGGCCTGTGGCGTCCCATAATGCAACGCGCACAGTGTTGCATACTGGGACGTCCCAGACCTACACACCAATTCAGTTTCTCTGCTAATTTAGCGAAGAAGTCGAATTCGTGTATAGGTTACGTAACATCGGGTCACGTAACGTCAATTTCTCTGCTAAATTTAGCGGGGAGACCTACACTCCAATTCAGTTTCCCCGCTAAATTTAGCGGGGAAATTGACGTCACGTGACCTGACGTCACGTGACGCTAGAACGTTTCACGTATGCGACACAATTGCCGAGCAATTTGCCATCCAATCTTTTTACCTGATCATGGCACTTACGAGCGCGTTTGGCCTGGAACCAAAACTTGACACGGGTGGGGTAAGGTGTGTCCATTCATTCAACAAACAAGCAAACCAACAGACGACACCAACGCCTCGTGATGTTTTTTTTTTTTTTTTGCTGTCTTAAGTCAAATGTATGTCGTCTTGAGACGTCAAAGCCATCTGAGATGGATCAAATGACACTGGTAGCGCGTTCGATTTTCTTGTGTAACATGGGCACGTGGAAGGGGTGACGAACGTCATAGACTGTTCAACCTATCGTCTTTCTCCAAATAACTGGCGCGATCATTGTAGTTGCGAAATCTTTCCTAGCAAGTCAGGGAACCTGTTGTCGATGCTGTGCGCCGTCCCGTCTTGTTGTTTTAATCCTCGCGTTTGGTCATTTACGCAGCGTTTATAGACCAGCCATTGTGGTCGTGTTTCATATTGCGGTTCTCTCATAATTGCGTGGTGGCCTCGCTGCTTCTAACGCTGATTTTTCGTCGTGTTTGTGTACATAGGTGTACAAGTAAGACAGCACAAAGAGGATGATTAAAAAGCAGAGGGGTTAGCCTGGGCGCATGGCTCTAGCAGACTACGACAAAGAGCTCACGGGTTGGATATATGATTCCGGAAGCTTCTTGCTAAGAAATAGTGACCCTTTCTGCCAAATGTTATTCAGATCCCTCTAGCTATATTCCTCTTCCCGATTGAACGAATCGAGTCACCCTAATATTTCTTCAACTTCATCAACGGCATGAGTGACTGACGAAGACAGTCCCTCTCGAAAGATTCTCGAATGAATCGGAAGAAATCTCGGGCATCAGGAGCGCCAGGTATTTCCCCAACAGTCGCGAGCTCGCATTCATTAACGCGAACGCTCCGCCGACAACACAAAGTCTCACCACGGATCCGACCTGTTACAACGGGACATTTCTTGGCGGCGTTTCAAGGGGAAGACAAAGATATCGACCGACTGCCCTCATTTGCATTCCGTTGGCGTTGCTCTCTTTCCTCTTTCCGATGTTATTGCTGTTCCTATCCTCCGGTTTTTGCTCTCGAGGCGAGCTTGTGTACGGACGTTGACCCCGCAGTGTCGGGTGAGTTTTCTGCGCCTGCGCACCGTGTTTGTTTTGCCTATAATATCTGTCGGTAGGCATGATGAGCCACATTGATATGGGTATGCCTTGTAATCTCTCCGAGCGCACATAGCATATACGCTGAAATAAAATAAAAAAAATATATCTGAAAGTCGTCTCCACGTACACTTATTCAATCATACCACAAAGCTTTAAAAAAACAAGTGCCTGCCTGTTTTATGCTAATACGATAACCGCACGTTTGCGCAACCCTAAAGGCGGCCTTTTCTAAAACAATATTTTTTTTTTTGGAGGGCGGGGGGTTATTTACTTACTGCAAAAGTGTCAAAAGTCCGAGTACATCTTTTTTGGCAAACGCTTTCACCGCATCGTGCCCTGTTGTGGTAGAATCAGCTCGTACATAAATATGTGCGTTGTGTTGCATCGCCACGATCGTGTGCTCACTCACGATTATTCGCCAGGCTCCTCGTGGCGTGTATTTAGCCGGAGTCAGTGCCGTCTTGCTTTGTTGTTGGGAGCGTGCTGCCTTGCGAGCTTTCGCTGCACGCAATTCCCACCGTTAAACCTGTCTGTTGCGATACGGTAGCCTACTTTACCAACGATATGTTTTCAGTGGCGCCTTCGAGTGTGCGTGTGTTGTGTGTGCGTGCTTTTTCCTGTGAGGCCACGAGAGGATGCAGCTCAGCACTTGAGTGTGTGGTTTCTTGGCCTGGGAATTGAAAGAGACTCGATGGCGTTCACGGAACATGGGAGAAGCACACTGTGATAGTTTCGCCACAAAGCACCCTATGTTTGTTGGGAGGAGACAAACTCTTGCTCGCGTCAGTCGTTGACGAAAAGAAAGCACCTAGTGACGCACTTTGGTTTGCCGTAGTGTTATAGCGAGTTCGTTTCACACGCACTGGCACCGTTGGAGTTCTCTCCCAGAATGCATCGCACTCGCAGAGTGTTGCACGGAGAACTGGACTCAAACGAACTCGCCAAATGCACCGAGTGCAGAAGCCTGATGCTGCCGCCATCTATGTTGTAGAGAAGGTACCGACCTCAAACCGAAACTAGCGCCTTTCTGTTCGGAGTGATGGGTGGGAATGCGGGAGTGCAGTCACTACCAACGTTTATCTACAAACGTTGAGCGCTGCAACCTGTAGTTTATAGTTGTGATGACTTCAAGCAACTCGGCTGTCATAGAGATAGTTACAGACGGCGTAAATTTCCCCACCCAGCTGTCTACAAAGCAGCTGGTTGCGATCTTTCAATTCTTATAACCGTCTACACTGAAGAAAACTGATGATGCTGTCCGAGCAGAAGCTTGATCCGTTTGAGCATGGTATTATGCGTGAACCACTGAAAGGGTACGGCTTAAAACTAGTCTGTTGGAATATCCAGCAAAACTTTTCGTGGGACTTTTGATTTCGATCGTCATTACAGGTGGATCAGAGATTAGCCTTGGTGAGGACGTCGAGAACGAGAGATTTCTCGAACAAAATACGACGGGGCAAGTTAGCTGACGTAGGTAAATGTTAAGCATGATGATGTTGCCCAAGCCTCGGGTAAAGTCACTATGTTTAGCTTTCTCTGATGCTTATTGGGCAGTCAGAGGTTTCTGCTGGGGGAGTTTTGTCGACAAATGTTCAATTTTCACCCGCAAAAGAATGGTAATAAACATCTCGAAAGCCGCTGATGCGTTTGTTCTGAGCATTTCTTGACACACTGGCATATTTCAGCGTCTGTACGGCAACAGAGCGACTTAAATCCTGCAAATAAAGCACGGGATGTCAATTGCTTCCTTCATGAAATAGCAGACGCTCACAATTCAAGCTCGCGTTTGATTCCGTTGCCCGCGGGACGCGATTTCTATCAGAAAATCTACTTTTTTTCCTTTCGGTTCCGCGACACATCGTAGCAGACGAACCCTCGTCGTCTGCTCCCGCTCCTCGCCGGCCTCGCCGAAGCGAGGCATGACGGGATTGCATTTTGGCGCACGCCCGATTTTCTCGGTGCAGCGAGTGCATGCACGCGTGGGGTGCCGCCGCTGAAACGAACTCGGAGAGTGCAACCACTCGTGGAGTGCCTGCCGAAACGAACTCGCTTTACGCCGCGAGTGGGCACGCGTGGACACGAGTGCCGTGAAACGAACTCGCTATTACCCTGTACTGGCAGGGAAGCTTCTTGTTAAGCTCTTGATCGCGTCCGCGTTGTTTACAGAAAATAGTCGCGTTCCAGAGGCCGACAAAAACGTTTGGATATACATAACTCCGCGGGACCGCCGAAAAAAAAAAAAAAAAAAAGAGACAGAGTCATTGATCGAGAAAAAAGGACAACAACCCGAGCGAGGAAGCCACTCCATGCCACGGGGGGTTCCCCGCTACCCTAAAGGGGGCAAAGAAACGGCGCTTGATTATGCAGCAAAGCACTCTCGCCGGAACAATTAGCGGACCGGGCGGGTGGGTCAGAGCGGTTCTCGCTCGGAAGGAAGTGTCGACAGGGGCGACGAGACAAAAAAAAAAAAAAAAAAAGAAACACCGATTGCGCGCCTAGAGGGGCTGAAGAGGATCCCGAGGAGCGGGGTGAGGAACGCGTCGTATCAAATTCTGTGACGTAGCACGCCTCCACGCAGAAGGCCGTAGTTCGGAATTTTCTGCGTCCGGTAAAGAGGCTAGCTAGCATCACCCAGAAGAAGCAAAGCACGTGCCCTAGAATTTTGACGTCATCGCAGGGAGACCGAGCGAAGACGCCGATTGGACACGAGTGCCGTGTCATCGTTCGGCTGGTCCTCGTGTCCAATCAAAGCGTCGAAGGACACTCGGCATCGGGCTCGGGTCTAATTGCTGAGCGATGGGGTCACTCTTGGAAATTATGTGTTTGTTCTTTAAATAATATTTGCGCCAATGTGTTTCAAATAAAATTTCAGTTTCGAGTGCGCTTTGCATTCTCGTCGTTCTTTACCATGTCCTCCTTGCCTTTCTTTTCGCTCAAATGTACGTTATGAATTAACTAGTACAACTCACAATTTTGTTGCAAGCTGGTACGTGACTAAAGAAAATAATATACAGAAATAGACAGTACAGGCGCTATAATATAGAGCGCTTGTCTTGTCAACTTAAACTACTTTGGTCTTTGTGTTTTGCGGGCTCGAGCCTAATCTTTGCCCCGCGTCGGCCTCTTGTACGTGACGTAAAAAACGAGCACTTTCGGCCTTGGCGTAGCACACCTCTACACGCGCGGGTGGGTGGCGACGAAGAATTCGGGTGTCGCGGGGTTCGCTCAAAAAAACACTCGGCGTGGACGAGACCGCGGGGCCGGTCCTCCTTCCCGTGAGGGGGGTGTGGCGGCGGGGATCTTCCCGGAAGCTTGTTCCGGTGCTTGCTTCCGCCCCGCTTTGGCGCTGTCGGGGAGCTGTCGCTTCTCTCGATCGGCCGCGGGGCATTCTGTCCCCTTTCGCCATCCGCGTGGATGATGATACCTCTCGGAAGAACGCCGCCGAGAGCTTTTTTTTCTTTCAGTCCGCTCGTTTGAAGGGTTCGGGGCTCGAGGTGGGAGACGATTAAAGGCCCACTTGTCTGCGCGGAGTCCGTTTGTTCTTTTAGATGTCGTCGGTTTTTGTTTGTTTCGCGTCACCGCTGACTTGCGTCTTTCTTTAATGTTTACTCGGACGAGCAAGAAAGTAGAGGGGACATTGCCGCAGGCCGCTCTTTTTATGTTTACGTAGATGCCCCCAAGATTGGTTATAGACGCTGAAGTTACTCGACATATGCGTAGTAACACACCTTTCCGATTGGCGCAAGAATCATCTAGTTTGCCCAGACGCGTGACATGCTGATTCATTGCATTCATTTGTCCCGAAACATCTTTGCTCTACTTTTGCTTTTTTTTTTTTTTTTACTTCTAAACTAGTAGCAAGAGACTCGTACCATAGCCTCCTCTATACTCACAAAGCCTGGCAGTTCGACGACGGAGCCATAGAGTACCCGGTCGCAGATTTGGAGCGCGAGGATCTGGTAGCACAGAGCATCAAAGAGCCATTTCTCGGGGGAACCTGGACGTCAGCGCGCAGCATTTGCAGCGGCGAGGACCCGAAACACACTTGTTCGCTCGGGAGAAGTGTGTTTCGGCGTCTCACCGCAGCGGGGCGCCAGTCACGTGGCTCTCCTCTCATCCGTTGCCTGCCACTCCCCCTTTTCCATTTCGGCGGCCGCATCTCGTGGCGATCTGCCAAGCTTTGTTAGTATATAGGAGGCTATGCTCGTACGTAACGCGTTACAAGTAACGGGTTATTTGTAACTATAGTTACTTTCTTCAAATGTATTTAGTTACTGATGAAGGGGAAGATATACCAGTACCCAACCTCCTTCTCACTCCATCTCGCGCCTGTAATTTGTACGAAGAGAAAACGCTAGATAAACCATAAAAAAAGATGCGTTCAAAGTATGTCAGTATAGACGCAGTTATCTCTGCACGAACGCGTTCAAAACCGAGGAGTTTTACCGGCGACAAATATTGAACGCGGTTACTGCTTCATAAAAAAAAAAAAAAAAAAAAAAAAAACGACACACTCGGAGTAGCGAGAAAAGAGCGCGTCCCTTTCGAGCTGGTCTAACGCGTTTCTTTTGAATCGCAGTAACGAGTAGCGTATACTCAGTTACTTTTTTGAGTTAGGAACGTGTAACGGTATTTAGTTACTATATCTCAGCAACGTGTAGTACACGTTGCTGAACCGCAGCCTCATTGCTCGTACATCGCACAAAGGATACAGGGATCGCTGCAGACATGATGGCAGTATTGCAGTGCAATGCATTTATAACGATACCACGTATAACGATGTACCGCTTATAACGAACAGTTTCTAGAGTTTCTAGACTAGAAGCGATCAGTGTCTAGAGTTTCTAGACAAAAACGATCAGTTTCTAGTCCAGATACAAAGATAATCGGTTATAACGATCGAATTTTCAGGTTTTCTCATTATCGTTTTAAGGGGATTGCACTCACTGTATACGCGGACACTTCTCAAGCGTACGTTCGAAGAATGTCTGCTTTATACGTGTGTTTGCTTCGAACATGTCTTCAGACGGTTTGGGGCGTGTTTCAGGGAAGAAACACACACTCTCAGAAATAGGGTTGTACTAGTTACACATTTTGTCCCATGATATAATACACCCCAAAACTTCAGTTCGACGTACAGCGCACTGACATATCGAACCGAAGGTACCAAATTTCACGAGCGGCTTGATAGCCGAGTGGTACAACTCGTTAAAATAGCTAATGTACAGTACGTGTTACTGTCGGCAAAAAAAAAAAAAAAAAAAGATTTTTTTTTTTTGCTGTACTGCAAAACTTTAGTGTTTTCTTTTGGTAGTTTTTGATACGCACTTTAGCTGCTTAATAAGTTATATCGCATCGTCATCAAGCCCCTCGTAAAAGCTGGGGCCGTCAGTTCGACGGCAGTGCGCTGTACGTCGAACTTTAAGTTTTGGGGTGCATTATGTGGAACAACTAAATGTAAAACTACACTTTTTTTTTTTTTTGTAGAATGCGCAGATTGTTTTTGTTTGACGCAGGGACTGCGACTAATCGAGAGAAAACAAATACTGCAACTACTTTCGGCAACCTTGAACAAGCCTTGAGGCGCCCCTCCTTTCTACCCGACCCCCAGGACTATTTGAAGCATTTGAAATCTATGCATAAACCTGCATTTCGCTACAAACGGAAGTTCTCCGATACTTGGAGTCTGCGTTCGAAACCAAGCGGACAGCTACTCTCACGTGTTCTTCCTCATTCCCGAAGATAGTATATGCTTGAGGGGCATGTATAAAATGTTAAACTGCATAAAGAAAGAAAGAAAAAACATACGGAGAGGCAAGAAGCTTGGACCTCTTCTTCCGGCGTGCGCCTGATGCATTCCAGACGATTTGCGTCCCATCATCGGGGATGATGGGACGCAAACTGTCAAACATGTTTCGGGTGCGCGCCTTGTGTTCTTTCGAAAGGCGAGGGCTGCATGCGCGCGCATTTCGTACGTTCGTCTCGGCTGCTTACGTAAACGAAGTACACGTAGAGTAAATAAACGTTGAGAAAATAAATAAGCATTCCTCGGTTCATTTGATCAGGAAATGGCACACGGCTCGCTTGAGAAGCGCGAGGCTCTGCGTATACACAATCTTGTTAGTCGACGTATACTGTATAGTATACTAACGTCAATCGCTTCGTACTGCCTTCATTATTACGTGATTGCGCGTATCATTCTTTTCGTTAATGCGCGGTTTTAAACGCATGCTCTCAAACGCTCTTTCTTTTTTTTTGTGTGTGTGTGCAGTGCTGTATGTCAATGTGTTTTCTTGTGTAACATAGCTGCTCTTAAAAAAGACCCGCAGTATGTCGAGTAAATAAATAAAACAATTAACGTAGTTGCTTTTTAGTTTGACAGTTATGGAGTGATTGGCATTGTAATAACAGTTTTACATTTTTATTAGTTTTTGAATTTTATATAAAACAAACATAACAGTTGATAAACGTGCATTTCGAACGGTCATAGTTTCAACGGATTATTGCGGCTTGTGTGCCAACTTTCGGCGCAACTCAAGATATTGTCTATTTTATTTATAAAATACTGGGATAACGAACATGAAATTGAGCGTTTCCGGTCAGATGGGCGTGTAGCACGTTTCGAAGCCGACTCACGGTCAGTCACAAGAGACGAAGCGGGGGAAAAAAAAAAAAAAAGAGGGAAAGGAGAGGAAGAGGGGACAACACTCTTCTTGCGTCATCATCAGTTATGTCTGCGACTCTGCGCGTACAATTCCTCCCAGGAGGTGTGGGCATGTACCGCTAAGCGAGTTACAGTTGCTTTTAAAATAATTAATAACAACAAACATTCCCTTATTTTAGAACTAGTATTAATCGTAATACATTCCTCGTCATTTGGCTCAGCGCAGTGTTGGAAGTTATTTGGACGCATTGCTCGCGCCCGCGTACCACGTGTCTAGGGCGTAAAATGAGCATCGCGTAACACGTATGCCAGAAGAAAAAAAAAAAAGAAATCCCTAGGCGGAAGTGACGTCGTGGCTCGTTACTTACACAAAAGTGCTCCGTGCAAGCGTAGAAGCCAGCGTAGGATCTCTCAATATTGCGGTCCGGGCTACGCAGACAGGAAAGCAAGTTGTTTGGATAAACGTGACATGTCTGTATATGTGGATAGGGATCAAGGCAGAAAATAACTTGTCAGAACGGAGAAAGGGAGAGATCGCCAGCTGCGTTCGGAAGCAAAGGACGGCGTAAGGAGGCAAGCCTGGCTGACTCGACAATTCGATGCCGGGGCCGCAGTGCTGCCGAGTCCGCCAGACCGGAGACTTGTAGGTTCAGCCGCACTTCCTTAGCGGGCTTCCGGCTCGTCTGTTCTGCAGCGGCGGAAGTGCGTCCGTTTAAGAGCAGGAGCCCGGCACTCGGCCACCCGGATGTCGATGGTCCATATATAAATATTTATATATTGAACAAAGTTTAGTTAAAGAGGTTCCTCCGGCGGATGATTCGCACGCATATAATCCTCTAGAGAAAAAACTCTTTTCGCCGACTTTCGGATGTGGTTTTACACCGAAAGAAACAATATTATTTAGCTATTAGCTTTCAGTGGAACGTTTCAAAGGCATTAGGTTAGGCTAGTTGGTGCATAACATTAAAAAGGTAAGCCAGCGCTAAAACAGACGATGCACTCTAGTGTATAGGCTTTGTGTATAGGCTTTGTGTTCTACATCCCTTTGTGTCATTCGCCTATTTCAGCGCTTTTTGTTTCTTAAGGAAGTTCGATCGGGTGTGGTGTCCCTGTTAGGTCCCTCACCATATCTTCGATCCCTATCCATATCCTCAACTCTCTTCAGCACAGGGCAACTGTACAAAGAACACTCGGAGGAACAGGGATTAGGTTAGGGGGTAAACTTGCGTATTCGGCGCAGCGTTATTTCTCCGAACTTGGGTGAACGCAACATTTGTTGATATTGGTGTGTAGTCGACGATTTGCGTATTAAACGAAGGAATATGTCGAAATGGAATTCAGTGCTGGCATCATTTTCTCGTCATTTGTTGTCTCGGTTGTGAAACGTGCGTGGTGGTGGTGGTTGTGGGTCTTCTTCTTGCCCTGTTTGTGTCTCCTTGGTTATTACGTCTGCCTGCTTCTGGCCTGCATCGCTTTCTCGTGCTGCTACCTCTACGCAAGTTTGTCTGTCGTGCCTGCGCATGCTTGCAACCCTGTTGGCGAAATATTTCGTGTCAGCTTTCTTCTCATCGGCCCTCTGGGACTTGCAGCGCTTGCCGCTGCAAATTCAGACGCTGTAAAAAGAAAAAAAAAGAAAAAAAAAAGAATTCACGTGTGGGCTGAGCGACTTCGGGACACGACTCTCTGTGCATATATATGCTCGAGCAAAGCAGAGCGCCGTATCCTCTCTCTCTCTCTCTCTCTCAAGCCGCCTTCTCGCTGCTAATTCATCGCACAAAAGACCGCATGCAGACATGTCTGAAGCGTGTGTATGTATGAAGCAAACACGCTTGGAACATTCTTGAGGCCTGTCCTCAGATAATTCTGTCGTCACGTCTGCGGCAAATAACGCTGTCTTTTGTACCATGTATGAACAGTGCGATTGCGGCTTTAGGCGACATTCAGATTCGTTACTCACCAAATAAAGCGAGGCATTAAAATGTTTTTTTTTTTTTTTTTTAATATCACCAACGAGTACACAAATATACTTCGAAAAAAAAAGTTAATAGGCAAAATAGGAATTAAATAATTTTAAAAACTCATTGCCTGCTTCGGGTTGTCACTATCACGAATAATCTTAAACGCCCGGTTTTTTGTGTATTACTCTGTCATTGTTCAGTCGAGATGGAGAGAAGGGCTGCCCGTAATTGGTGACACTGGACGCGCCCGCGGTTGACGCCTTCTGGGTCACTCCACTTGCTATGCTCTCACACACTGTCTTCCGCACCCGACTAACCTGCGCACCCTGCACCCTTCTCCCTCCTGTCTCTGCGGACGACCCCTCACTCGCTGTGCTCGGCGGACTCCCGTCAGCAGCGGTCCCTGTACCGGCCCGACTTTTCGAGCCCTCCCCTGTGCGCCAACAGCTTCACTCTGGCGCGGGGCTGCTCGCTGATGCGCTCCGGGGTTCGCGGTAAGTTTTGCGCCGACGCCGGTGTCGCCGAGCCCCCCACCTTGCGCATGCCCGGAAACATTGCATCATTAAGACTTTGATCATGTCTGCTTGGAAACAAGACCCGATTTACTTTGGCCATCTTAACTACACCCATGGTTCGGCTGGCCTCCTGGTATGAAGCAACGACGAGACTAAAAAAAAACTTACAAAAAAGTAAAACTGATATTTTCTTGCAAGCCAACTAGCGACCGCCACGACTGGGACTCTAAGTTGAAGAGTCGGCGAGAAAGTCGCCGAGATGGCCGACCGAAGCGATTGGACGGCGCCTCGCTTGATCTTGGCACATAGCAATCGCAGAGCGGCGCCGGCCAATGGCGGCGGTAGGCAATCTCGGCGACTCTCTCGTCGGGTGTCCAACTTAGGGCCTCTGAAGGGCACACAGCTTCCTCCGGTCTTGTCCTTGTTTCGAGCCCTCTTTGTCTGCCTGCCTCAATGGTTCCAATGACCTCCCAGACACCTCCCGGATTGATGATATTTTCTGGTCATTGTTAACACGAACTATTTTCGCTGCGAGTTTGAGCCCTTTCGAAATTATTTTGGTAAGCTTTACATTATCTTCCTCGTACCTTTCCGCGCATCCAAAGCTCGAGCTAGCATGTCGCGATACAGCAAACCTACAACAGAGGTATGATTCCCGATCACTTGGACGAAGTAAGTGTTAGAGGAATCTACACTAACCACCTCACCTTTCTCGTGAAACAAGCGCGTGAAAATACGCATCTTTTGGACAGCTCTAGAAACAAAAAGCACGAGTCAGACACATGTAGAGCACGGACATTAATAAATTTTCGATATTCGAGATTTCGAACGCTCAAAATGCACCGGTGAAAACTATCTTAACAAACGGGAAGCCAGGGTTTCCAGCTGCCGCGAAGCGGCTGCTACTGCGTCATCACAGGCTCGAATGGGCATTTTCTTCCGGGGTGCAGCTAGCGTACTATCCCGACACGTGAGCACAGTATATCACTGTCCAGTCAGGCTCAAATCTGTTACACGGATATCTAGACAGCAGGAAGTCAGTCCGCCTCAAGGGACGTCCGGTGTCTTTCCTGTGGACGAGCGATTTTGCCGGGACAGTATATTACCGGCAACCTGGAGTTTTTAACGCGCATAAAGCCGTAGCCTAGCTGCTCATACTTCGTACAAACAAAAACTTAATAACATGGTGTTAGTTGCAGATACGAAACCAGAATTATAAATTATACTTCGTTTCACCTTATGTGCAAGCGAAGGCAAAGCTGGAAGCGCGGGCGCGAAAGTTCCGTGCGTTCAGGCTTTGCTCGAGCGCGCGAGCTGGGGAGAAACGCAAAAAGCGCTGGTCTCGCGCTTCTAGCTTTGGCTTCGCTCGCAGATAATGTGAAACGAAGTATAGCTGGGGACACGCCTCATGTTAGTTTAAAGCACGTTCGCTTTACATGTATTCCATGCATGCTTCGGACATCTCTGCAGACAGTTTTGTATGACCGACGTGACAGGGCCTTTATACGAGAAAGAAGATTACCTCAGACGGTGCCTGCACGACTGTCTTTTGATTGATGTATTAACCGTACCTTAACGCAGTGTTGAGTACACGCACACACGCTGGTATACAATGCTCGTCCAGATTAACGGTAACTGAGCCACTGCTAAGGACAACAACTTTTGTCCGTCGTGTAGACTGTTCACTTCCGGCACCACCACGATCGTCAACAGATCGCAGATTCGCCACCGGCTTGCGTTCTGCGCGCTCGTGCTCTTTTCGACGCTTGATTGGCTCGGAAAATAGCGCACCTCCCCTCCCGATGACGTCACCGTAATGAGATAGAGGCACTGTGGAGAAAAAAAAAAAAAGATAACCAAACTCCGCTATGGCCTAACACATCTCTGCGAAGACAACGCTATAGCTGCGTGCTTGCGCAGCATCGCCGTCCTCGTCGCTGATAGCATCGCGGAATTTCGAAATTGGTCCACGAAAACTATCTATTACATCCTAAAAGCGCGAGCGCGTAGTGCTTATCAAACCGTTCCAAATGCACCCTGTGGATTTCGTCATGTTATCGGCGCTATGCTACCCCGGTCGTCCCTCTGCCGGTTTTGTTGCTAACCGCGAGGCTTGTGGAGCGTCGGTTTCACAATAAGTACGGGTTGTCAGTACAACGCCAGGAGCTTGGCGAACACGAACGGGCTGACATCCTCTCATTTTCGACGTTGAACATTGAATAATAGCTGTCCCGAAGCGTTTCGCTAGCCTCAGCAAGAAACCGGATTTTAATTTCTTTTCTCATTGTCCGCCGTGTCAGCTGAACGTGCTGGTTACACGCCAGATTTCGCGTGCGTGAACAATGGTAAACCAGTTTCCAGCTTGCGCGCGTTCTGGCCAGATGCTGTTTTACATTGGCGGTTCGTCTCGTAGATCGTTAGCAACCTATAGCTGCGCAAAGTTGCCGGTCATGTGGCAATTTCGCTCTACTTTCTCCATTGGGACTCACCAGTCGGGTTTCGTTCTGCGACGAGCGAGCAGATGTTGACCGGAGCCTTACTTCTGCTGCGTAGTTGAGAGGAGGCGTCAGGGCCATTCGGGTGGTAACAGTACGTGGCTTCTTTAGTCGTTTCTCAGTCGTTAGGCGGGAACGGTGTGGAATGTTATTGATAAATTATCAACTCTAGAAGAGAGGGAAGTAACCTGAAACCGGTGGCTGTCTCTTCGCGTCGGTCTCAAAACACCATTACTGTTTATGGCTAAGTAATGCAAATTCATCGTTTCGCGAACTTAAGCGCGAGATTAAAGCGCTCGATAAAATGCGGGCTGCGAAGCGTAACCCTTATCTTCCCGGGTATTTCGAGCACGATTTCCAGCCAGTGCCAATATAGATGTTATGGCGGCGGTAATGCGCAAAATGGTGTGTTTTGAGTGTATTTGTCGAAGCGTGAGCTCGTTGCAGATAACAGATCGTTTATAAGTAATGCATATTTGAAGTTCGGGAGGTGCGTAACCACCAACTGCTGCAAGTCCTGGAAAGCAAATCAGATGAGAGATGTGTGATAGAAAATATAATAACTTGAACCCATTACTAGGGTCAACACAAGGATAAGCTTGACGGACACCTTTCATCGGGCAAGTATCTTGTGCGGATACAAAAAGAAAACAATTGAAGCGACGTGGTTACTTCTGCTTTATTAACACTTCCAAGATGGAAGCAGGTAGCCGTTACATGTATCCGTTGTATATTGTGCTGATCATGATGGCAAGTTTTGAGACTGCGTTCAGACCAACTCAACTCTCTGACGTCACGCCGCTGCGGTGGCGCTGCTGTCGGCACTGGGCATGCGCAGGTGATTCGCCTAGGCCGAATCTGGTTTCTGCGCGCGCGCGGTGCCCTCGCCTGGTGGGCAAACGCGGGCTTGTTTGTAAACAATGCGTTGGTCGATATCAGAACATGAGCTGTCGCGGTCTCTTTGCTAAACGACGTCTTCCCGACCCGTGTGCGCAGATGTGCGTGGCCTGGCCATGAGCGAGAGGCAGCCCCTACACGGAGGCAGCCCCTTCGAGCCCGGCGCCCAGGGACCCGCGGGGCCGGGCCCCCCGACCCTCCTGACCCAGGACGGCTGGATGGTGGCCGGGGGGCCGCCGCCGCCCTACCCGATCCTGCCGCAGGAGTTTGCGCCGCAGGGACCCCACTTCGGCTCCTTCGACCCGGTGGGCCAGTTCAACAAGGTGACCCTGCCGCCTTCCTTCCCGTTCCCGGGCCTCGGGTTCCCGGCGCGGGAGCCAGACGAGCCGGCCAACGGCGGCAAGGAGGAGGGCCTCAGCGCGCGCCTGCTCGACAAGACGAGTAGCAGCGACGGGTCCCCGCGGTCGGGCACGCCCGCGGGCAACGTGGGCTACCGGCCCTGGGAGCAGGAGGGCTACGAGAGGCCCCCCAGCTCGCCGCCCAAGGACCGGCCCTTCAGCAACGGCGGCGCCGACAAGAGCGGCTCGCCGGGGCTCCAGTCCCAGGACAGCTCTCAGTCTAGCGACCGGATGCCCACCCCCGTAGACAAGATGGCGGCGCAGCACCCGGCGTCTCAGTTCGGCAGTCCGATGCAGCATCATCCCTTCGCCGACTTCCCCCCGCACCACGCGGTGTTCTTTGCGCCCGACAAGGGCAACGCCGAAGAGCCGTCCTTCCAGGTGCCCTCCGTGTCGTCCACCACGACTAGGCACACGCTGCTGCCCATGGTGCCGCTCCAGGAGCCCTGGGGAGACCAGCCGCCCATGGCCAGGAACGGCCTGGTGATGCACCACCAGCAGCCGCAGCAGCAGCCGCCTCACCACCACCACCAGGGCGGGCCGCCTCAGCAGCAGCAGCAACAGCAGCAGCAGCCCGGCACCCCGGACGGCATGGAGAAGGGCACCAAGAAGAAACGCAAACGCTGCGGCGAGTGCCCTGGTTGCCTCAAGAAGGATAACTGCGGAGAGTGCGGGCCGTGCAGGAGTGTGCGCAGTCACCAGATCTGCAAGATGCGGAAGTGCGATCAGCTCAAGACCAAAAAGGAGAAAGTGAGTGGCCCTCTTTTGTCTTCCAAGTGTGCTTGGGTGTACACGCGTTGGGCACGCGCGCCTCGTGTTGCATGGTGCTCGGTGGTTGGGTGGACGGCCCCGTCGCATTTTTGTAACGCACGCTGCCGCTGCTTTGCAAGCGATGGGAAAAGGTTGTGGTGCTTTACTTTCGTTTTGGTCTCGCACTCACTTTTGATCGCGATTATATGTAAACCCGGAGTGCCGGCACCACAGTGGTCTGACAACGTGCCGTACGGCTGGCTGCACTGTAAGATGTCGTCTTGGTTGTTTTTGCTTGTAAACAAATACTATGATCAAGCAATACTATGACTGTGAGCAAAACGCGAACGTTTGGTTGCCTTATGACCTGCGTTTCACTCGCGTAGAATAGGGGTGAATATTCCAACTATTTTTAACTTTTTTTAACGTATATCTACTATGTAGACAGACGCTCTCCTCCGACGTCATACCGCAGGGGTGGACAGGCTGACGTCACACGCGCAAATCGTTGACTTCTCGCGTGTCGGATTTCGGCGTATGCGAAGTTCCCGCCCACGGCGTGGACCATCGCGCGCTTGTTTTTTGTTTTGTTTTTGTTTTTAACGAACAGTAGAGAGTTTTAAAGTTGTTTGGGGGACCAAAAGTGTTGGGGCCCCCTATTCCAATGGCGAAATCCACTGGTCGTTTTAGAGCGCGTCGGGATCGACTTTTCTGAAGCGCGCCTATTTCACTGATTGGGATAGAGACAGACGTGTTCCACTCGTCGTTTTGTGTGTCCTATCCTGTCCTTTTTTTTCTTCTTGTTCTAGTTTAATTCTAAAGTTCAAGCTGATATATTTACAAGTATGTACCAACAAGCTGAACTCTTAACCGGTAGTCGTTTTGGATCAGCTCCCACTTCAGATCTTGATCCGGATCCGAGAAAAGTCGCTCCGCCGATTTTGGCGGATTCGACCGGAAGCCAGCCTGACCAGCCCTTTGAGCGCACACGTGACTTTCTTTCTCGCCGGGCATCTCGCCTAGGAAGAATTCGTAATGGCCGCTCGCGAAGTGCCGCCCGCTTTACTGCTGCTGCTGCTTGATGACAGTTTGTCGTCAAGTTGTTCGAGCAGCTTTTCCAGCAGCAGCGGCTCGAGTAGCAGCGAGGGCGAGGATTAATTGTATGTCCAGCAGGAATTCGATTGCCCTTTCGGACCTCCGCAGAAGAGGCCGAACATCGAGGCGTACTTGAACACCATTCACGAGTATTCCGATGAAGAAGCAAGTGGGCTAAGCTGGTGCGCATCGTTTATCAACACGCGCCTTCCACATCATGATTAACTTCGCTCTTGCGTTGAAGACGTGTTGTTCGCGCCGCAATCGCGAAAACATGTGCTTCAAGCAGTGTTGGCGGTAACGCGTTACAAGTAACGGCGTTACCGGTAACGCGTAACTTTTTTTGGTAACGTAGTAACGTACTCGTTACTTTTCCAAAGAAGTAACGGGTAACGTACTTACGTTACTTATTTTGAGTAACGTGTAACGAAATTACGTTACGTTACTTTACTTCCTAGAACTTAAAAAAAAAATTAAATTTCGAAATTCAGCTGTTGCTGAAGTACAACAGCGGAGTGTGCTTCGGGTAACGGAGGAACTTGTTTACAGCAACTATCTGTACTCAGGGCTTAAAGTCTCCCACCTGTGGAAGGGGGTCTCTCTTATGGTATCCTCGGCAAACGGGGGGGGGGGGGGGGGGGGGGGGGAGGGGGGGGGGGAGGGGGAGAGTTTGTGGGACATATTTTTACAAACAAATTGCCTTTAAACTAATTACATCTACATGCATCCAAACGGTGACACAGCGCGTTGGGCTATGAGAGCATTTGACTGACACAGCGGAAGACTGCGTCAGATACACGCCCAAATAATTCATGCTGTACCCATGAGTTTAGTTCTCAACTTCGCCGCTAGGGGCTCGACGGTTTGATCTACTCCCCAGAGGGGTCTCAGACCCCCCGCCGAAATCGTTGGGGGGTCCGAGATCCCCCGAGACCCCCCTGACTTTAAGCACTGTCTGTACTTCGACATGTTGTGAATAAAATATATTCAAAGTTTCAATATCGGCTGATCTTAATTTCTGTGCTAATGAGGGAGGCCGGTTCTTCTGTTAAGTTCCGTGCCAACATGTTATAAATCAGCTTCATATATACTTCCGCGTTTTTTCTTGTAACTATTCGGGTGAAACCCTAAAAAAGAGAGGGTAATTAAGTTTCCGCATGGACATATTTTAGCTATGGCGCTTACGCACATATCAAACGTCGAAGCAGCAAATGTTTTAGTTCGTGAATAAAAAGTAACCCAACAGTAACGTGCGTTACTTTTTATCAGTAACGGTAACGGTAACGCGTTCCTTTTATTTTGAGGTAACGTAGGTCGGTAACGCGTTACTTTTATTTGCAAGTAACGAGTAACGTATTTAGTTACTTTTTTTCGGTAACGCCTACAACACTGGCTTCAAGATCCTGGACCGCGGGAATGGGATTCCCGGGAAGGTGAATGAGGGGAAGGCATCCGCCGATCCCGGAGGAGTGGTTATCTTCCACGGGAGATCCGTTCGGATCGCGTGCTCCATCTCGGATCTGGTCTACCGATACCGGCGCGCTCCAAAACGACCAGTGAAATTCGCCATAAAACTTCCTACTGTCTGTTGAGTTGGTTAAATTGTCGCATTAAACCCTCTTTATGTGAACGACGTCTATCGTTGACCAGATTTGTAGTGTCCTGCGTTGCCTGACGCGCTTGGTCCGCTACTAAAGTGCAGCGCATGGGAATACGACCGGTGGATTAGCGGCGGAAACATATTTTGGGTTCGTTCCTTTCGTCCGCGCATTCACTGAACAGTTTAGCTCGCATTACAGAGTTGGGGAACATTCGCTTTATAGTTATAGAATGAGACATAAATATGGACATGTAAACAGACCAGCCCTCTGGTCGCAGTGCAAATGTGCATCAAACGACTTGGCCCTCCCCCGTAACAGCTGCGTGCGCAGCTTAGTAAAACGATTACGGGCGGTATTCCTGCCGTCGGCGATCCTGGTGTTCGTTTAACTTCGTTATCGGATAATGATATACCTTCTTCATTATTCTGCTGATCGGCTACCCGGCACTCTGACGGCATAGTTAAACAGGAGCGGCCGCAACCGCGCGTACTGTTTTCGCCGAACGGAATCAAAGTGAGCATGAACGTGGCCCGTAATCGCCAAGCAACTGAGGCGTCTGGCCGTTCCGATAATGAACCGGCCCCACCGGTCGGGACAGGCGGGTGGGCGATGCACGCAAACGTGTGCCGTTGTTTAGGTATGCATGACCCCGATACCTGTATGTATAACGGCCACTGCTCTGTCTCCTGACATCTCTCGGCTCGCGAACATAGATCGCACTCGTGACTGTTGTCTGGGCCGTCGAGACCTCGAATAAGTTCAAAGGAGTGGGCCGGAATGGGTCTGCAAACAGAAAGCATTTGGAAACTGATTATTTCCAAACACTTTTGAGTAAAAAGTAAAAAGCAATTATGTTTGCCTTGTGGTGCTGCCTCGCTCGGTAGAGTCGTGTGAGTGTGTTACGGCTTGCTTTGATTCGCTCTGTATCCTTTTCATTTTACTCAGCGGTGATGTAGAGTAAAACTCCGGTCCGCTTACTGAGGAGCAGGTGAAGGCAATCCTTGATGGCCAAAAGGCCCTGAACTGTAGCATAAAATAAATCAAAGGGAGATTAGAGCAGCATATTACGAAAACCAATGAGATGCTCTCATTAGTTTGCGTAATATCACAAGGTATTTCCTAACTCGTTTAACGCCTATAGGAAATATAGGTCACCATAGGGGGAAGGGGTTTTCATACATGGTGCATAGCTCATTGAGAAGCTACCAACTAGATGTTCCAGGTAATGCTTTTGAATCACTGTGGTCTGGTGTTGGTTTGCCTGATAAGAACCATTTCACTGCGGGGGTGTTCTACAGACCCCCTAACTCTGATCCTGCTACTATTGAGGTGCTTCACGACCTAGCATCCAGCATTTCCAATGATTGTGTCACGATTGGTAGATATCTTAATTTACCAGATATGGCATGGAGCGATGAACAATGTACAAGTAGAACCATGGGTCGGCTGAACCTTGATTTTAAGTGCACGTGGACAGCTTAGCTCTTAGGAAATATGTCCTTGAACCTACACGACGCTCAAACATACTTGACTTGTTTTTTTTTTGTTTTTTTTTTGTAATAACCCAACTGTTGTTAAAAAGACCAATGTCATACCTGGTATATTAGTGACCACAGCGCTGTTGTTTCGACCCTTGTCTTTCGGGTTCCCCGTAAAAAAAGTTAGTGCAAATAGAAAGCTGCTGTTTTACGAAAAGGGAGATTCTTAAGGGATCAGTTCCGAGATTCATAATAATTTCATCTCGTTTACTGTCTTGCAGAGGAACTTAGTGTCCATGATGCATGGATTTTATTTAAACACATGACTCTCAGTTTAACAGAAAAATAGGGCCGGCCGAGCACTTGGAGTTTTTAACCGAAATTTAAAAAATAAGTCCACTAAAACTATTAAGGAGCTCGCCTACCTCAACTACAGCGAATTCAGAATCGTGCAGCTTGTTTCGTAATGACGCGGTACGACCGTTTTGAGAGTGTCACCAACATGATTCAAGGGTTAGGATGGTATCCATTGGCTCAACGGCGAAAGACTTTGCGCTTGAAGCTTTCATACATTATCTATCATAATTAATACAACACGAATTAATAGCTCATCCTATTTATTATCTCCAAATTACATATCCAAAAGAAAGGATTACATACATAACTTACGGGAACTTCGCACCAAAACAGAATTGGGCAAAAACTTTTTTTTTTGTAAAATCGAATAAGGGCTGGAATGCCTTGTCTCGTTAAATTGTTTGTGAAGCAAATGCTGAAATGTTTTCTCGTGTTTATTCGCCCCCTGGGATAATGCCTGATGGCGCTGCAGGACTACCATGAATAAAAACTAAAGAGTCTGGGAAAATGTGTGCTTGTCCCTCGAAACAGCTCATGACAAAGGTCGCCAGACTTCATCCGCAATTTTCATGTGACGGTTGCCACGTTGGAATATGACGTAGTTGGGTTGGGCGACAAAACTAAAGTAAATAGTTTAAGCATAACTACAATAAAAAAAAATAGCCGAGAGAAAAGTAGAATTATTGGAACGAGCACCTCGAATTTTAGTGCCTTCCAATCGGCCAACAAAGTGATATGCTATTTTGGCCAGACTCAGCTACGGCAGAATTCAACATGGCGGCCACCAAGGAAAAAAATGAAGACTGTATATAACCGTTGCAAGGGCGGCCCAGTGCGACTGAAAGAAAAAAAAAATAGCCGCTCGTCAAAAAAAAAAAAAAAACACATGGTGTGCCACGCGTGTCCATTTGGAAACTAATTTGCGCTTAATCTTTGTTCAGACACCGCTTTGTTAAAAAAATAATATATATATATATATATATATATATATATATATATATATATATATATATATATATATATGCGCGTTTGTGCAGTTCTGCGTGGAGGGAGCCATAGCTGTACGTTACGTAGTTGTGGCTTGAGGTTAGTTATAAACTTATAATCACTTTACCGCTTCTGTCGCTGAGGAAGTGATTGTCCTTTTAGACACCACCATATTATTCGCATCAACGCGAGACTTTGTGCGCGTTCGTCATTAATTACCTACTTCGCTGACTGGACATCTCGCCGAGACAGGAGAAGATGAGTAATGAGGGGTTCTAAATTTGCGCGCGCTAAAAGCGTCTGTACCGACCCCAAAGATGACGGCATACCTAAGTGTTTCTAGGGCTTCTCTGGCGCAACGCGGGCTCCACCACGTGCTATATTACAGCCTCGTTTTTGCCTTTTATTCCTTTGCCCTTGTACGCGACATCGGTGTTGTTTATACACGCCCGTTTTAATTCAGCACGTCGCTATTTCCCGAATTCAAACGGGTCGTTTTGAATGTCGTCAGACACGTGAGCATGCAGAGACTGCAGGAAGCAGTGGGTAGAAAGGAACCTTCGATCTAAAATTACAGATGTTCGGATGCCTCTACCTCAAGAGGAGCTAATTGCAACTCCTAGAACAGGCCCTATGTCGGGCCGATGGAGAGACGCGACGAGCTTTACAAAAGCGGCTTCTCGTGCACGGGTCGTGGCATGGCAGCCGTCTGCGCAGTCTCTTTGATCCCTTCACGGACCGCAGTGGACCCTGCTAGCTGTCCCAGCCAATCCCGTGCCACGCTAGTGTCACGTGACCCACGGCAGGGGCGCGGCAGTGCGCGGGACGCCTGATTCCGGATTCGTTCAAAGCGCTGGATTGGATCGTGAAGCGGCTCGTGGCTTCCGCTGCACTCCATTGTAAGTTGAGTCGGAGTGCATAGCGTTACGCTTGCCAGTATATAATTAGGAGCCCGAGTTTACGCGGATCGCTCCCTCTGGCGCCCGGCGGCGACAGCCTCTCGTTCCGTAAATATTATGCCGGGGCAGAAATCCCGCGCGCTTGTATACGTTTGCAAGCACGTGCTACGGGAATCCGTCCTGCGATAAAGGCGTTTTTGCCTTCTTCCTTTGTTTTTTTTCTTTTTTTTTTCTTCTTCTTTGGGATGCAAAGGTTCCAACATCGGACATCCTTTCTGCGCTTGAGTTAATTAACGCTCAACACAAAACTGCAAAAAAAGAGAAAGAGATATTAAAATGAAGAAATAAAGACGGCTCTGTTCATGAGCGTGTTCATTTAAATGAAACAGGTTTCGCGTTCAACTATATTTTGTAGAAGCTTAAAATCAAATCCCACCACACAAGTTTTTTTTTTTTTTTTTAATGCTAACTTTTGAGGATATGCATGAAGGTTTGAGGATAGGGACGTGAATTATAAGGTTGTTCTAACTTTTCTAACTAGCCTCTCATAATTTATTAAACAACAATTCATCTCATACATGTGCAGAATTCGTGAAAGAATTTAAGATTATGGCCCAACGCAGAGTCCCATAGTTGACTCTGGGACTATATTAATATGGCTACCGAGTTTTGATCTGGCCTGTTTTAATTTTCCTGGTTATTCTAATTGGCGGGGGAAAACAAAAAAGAGCTCACAAAACATGTTTGCATTGAATGCACGAGAGCTATTTCACAAACGTATGATGTCTACATTTTTAAATTAGCACTCTTGAAAATGAATAAAAGTTATGGCCCTAAAATTATTTAATAAACACGATGAAAAAGAGATTAGGTAATAATTTAAAAACTGTCATTTCATTTCATTAATTAATTCCTTAAATTCCCACGTGCGGCTTTACACAGGGGGGGGGGGGGGGGGGGGAGGGGGGCATACAGTCCTTCTATGGATAGGGCTCATTGGCCAAATGAGAGAAAGACAAAACAAAGAATAACAATAAAAACGTGGGCTATAAGCCGTAAAAAATAGCAAGCGCTTCCCGAAATTTTGAAATATCAGATATCATTACTATTGAATCGGGTAGTTTATTCCACTTGTTGATAGCAAGCTGCAAGGAAGGAAATTTAAAGGTATTAGTCCTAGGAATAGATAAAAGCAGTTTGCAAGATTTATCTAAGCGACGTGAGATGTGTGGTACGGGTGTGCAGTACAAGTTATTCTGGAAAGAGGTGGTAGTAATCACCAAAATAATCCTTGGAAAAGGGGAACAAGAGGGACAAATAACAAAGAGAAATCTCCAAACACAGCTAGGTGACTGGTGCGCGACCGAAAAAATCCGCCTGGTGCGGGTATCGAACCCGGAACCTTTCCATTTCCACTGGAGCTCAGTTGGTAGAGCACTCCACTGGAAATGCGCAAAAGCGTACAACGAGATGCTACGAACAACAAAACATCACTCATACAGCGATATCTCGAACGGATGACCCTATTTTTTAAAAAAAAGAGGCGCATTTGACAGATATGTTTACGTCTTGTTTCTCCGAGAAGGAGAGGGAAATGCCTCGCGTCTTCTCCGCCTCGCCGCCTTGAGGGAGCAACACGAAGAGAGGAGGAAACGAGATATCTTGACGTCACGCGCCTCGTCGGCCTCGTTCAGTCTCGACCCTTTTTTCCCAACAATACGGCCGTCCATTCGAGATATCGCCTTACGAGTAGTGTTGTAGGGATTGTAGCGTCCCGCCTACATCTCCTGCATTGTTTTCTGAAATCCGAATTTCGGTTCACCATCCCTTTAACGCTGTCACTAATCGTAGAGTTATAGTTCCGGTGAATAGATCGTACGGCACGGTTATGAACCGCTTCTAACATTTTTTCTAAGAAAAGCTGATGGGGATTCCAAGCGGATGAGGTGTACTCTAGCTGGGATCGAACAAGTGAGGTGTATGCCCGGAGTTTAGTCTCTTTCGAAGCAAGAAAAACGTTACGTCGCTGAAAACCGAGTGCCCGGTTAGCCTTGCTGATAATGTGAGTGATGTGACATTCCCATGAGAGATTAGTTGTTAGATGAAGCCTAAGATACTTGTTGGTGAGGACATTTTTTTATAATTTTACCAGAAAGGTAATAGCAAGTCTTTTTTTTTGTGTGTGTGGTAAAGGACAGATGTTTGGTTTTTGTTTACATCGATTTGCATTTGCCACGTTTCACACCAGGATTCAATAGGGTTTAGATCAGCTTTGAGTTGCTTACACTGAGTGATTCGTTACCTTTGAGTACACTACACAATCGTCAGCGTACAGCCCAATTGTTGACTCGATGTGGGTTGGCAGATCATTAGCATAAATGAGAAATAACAAAGCCCCCCGCATGGTTCCGTATGGTGCTCCTGATTTTACTACTATGAGGTCGAGCAGCTATTTTACAAGTGACGTAGTGAATTCTGCTTAAATATGAGCCATGCAATTGATTAGAGTTTCTTCAATTTAGACCAAGCGTAGTTTCAGTATTAATTGTTCCTGGGGAACCTTAGCAAACGCCTTCGAAAGGTCAATGAAGATGGCAAGCGTTTCTTTACGAAGATGAAAGGTTTTATGGATGTCGGTCACAATTAAAAAAAAAAGAAGGAGTATTGCAAGACAGGGACCGCCGGAAACCGTGCTGATTTACAAAAAGAAAGCCGCTATGAACCATGTAGTTCATAATTTTAGAGTAAACAACATATGCTGCATCAACTTGTAGAAAATGGTGAGGGAAATGGGCCTATAATTGGTGAGGCAGTCTTTGCCGCTACTCTTGTGTGTCGGATCAACTCTTGCGTATTTCCAATCGAGGGGTACGTCACCATAGTCAATACACTGTTGAACTAACCTTCAAAGAAGTATGCTGGAGACAATTTTGGTGAATTTGAGCAGTTTTGTTGATTTCTGGTTTGGACCTGGAGCAGAGTTTTTAGGGAGGTTATCAATCAGTTTCTTAATTCCAAGTGGCGTAAAGAAATCCGGTCCATATTTACTGTGATGGTATGGTGAGGAAAGTGAGCAAGTAAAAAAAAAAAAAGCATCGCCAAAAAAAACAAAACAATGATGATGGTTTTGCAGTTTTTTTCTTTCCGAGAGTTAATAACTTAATTTCCATCAGGGTCAACAATGCAGGGTGCTCTTTCATTTAGCTCAAGTTTTATAGCCGAACAGAATTTCTTCGGATTTGTTTTCAGTAGGTTAAACAAATCTATATTAAGAAAAAAAAAAAAAGATTGGCTTGTACTTTATAATTTCCTACTTACACGTCGAGACGCATTCCCGATATTTGGACCATGTAGATGGAGTATTATTTATTTTTGCGCGACTGAAAAGCCTTTGCTTTTTACTCAAGAGCCGTTTGAGACGGGACGTAAACCAAGGGCGCTCAGTACATCACCTAATATGAACTCTAGGGACAAATGTACGCAATGCATCAATTAACGCAGTCTTATTAAGATTCCAATTTTCGTCCCCAGTTCTATTGTCAAAGCCTTTAAAAAAGGTCAGCATAAACTTGACAGGTAAGGAAGTATGGCCTGTTGGTCGGCGCGACCCTTAGCCCTCTGCAAATACCAACATTGCTCGTCTTGCCGTGAGTACGTCCGGGGAGAAGACTTCGCCAACGCGAAGTTCCCTTTAAAGCGGGTCCCTTAGATAGTACGAGTTCTTTATCTTTCAAGGAGTTGAACTTGACAATGATGGGTCTCGGAGGAGCTCCCTCGCCACGATGCGTTCCAAGCCTGTGCGCGCGCTCTATGGCGGGCGGCGTTATAAGGTAACACCGAGCTTGCTCTGATAGAAACCTATTACCTTTTCTTCTGATACCCACCACGTTTCTTGAGGATTGTCCGGCATGTCGTACATCAAAATATTATTCCTTCTACTTGTTAATGAGCGTGTTGGTAATGATGTAACTTTAGAAAGAGTTATATACGTAAAGACAGGGGACGGGACAACACATCTTTCATGTGTTTGTGTGTTTGATGTGTTGTCCCGTCCCCTGTCTTTACGTATATATATACGTAAAGACCGGGGTTATATATATATATATATATATATATATATATATATATATATAATGGACCGGGAAAAGTTAATGAGTCAAAGATGCGTACTGTCGGAGTTACTACTTCGAAGTTTATTACGACGTTGCGAGCGGGGACCGCTCTTGATCAGGTTCCCGCTCGAAACGTCGTAATAAACTTTGAAGTAGTAACTCCGACAGTACGCATCTTTGACTTATTAACTTTTCCCGGTTAATTGTTTTTATATTTACCTTACTTCATCTCTCTCTCTCTCTCTCTCCATATATATATATATGTATAATATATTTCCCCCATTCGGTTGATAAAATTTTTATTGGCCATTTTATTACATTTACTTTGCGAACGAAGTGAATGGGTGCTGGGAAAATGTCCCGAAAAAAGTATTTTTATTTTAAAGTTAGACAGCGACTCTGGAGGAGGAAACAAATGTCCAAGAGCGACTGTGTAAGACCTTAAGGTTCGTGAGTTCCTCAAATAAAGCTAAAAAAACTTTGTTCACGACCGCATGGAATCATCTGTTACTGCTTAGTTTGCATTTGGAGAAGACGAGCAGTCTTAGCTGCCGCGTCTTTGTTTTCGACGTCCTCGCTCATTACTTGTCCTCGTCGTCGTCGTCCTCGTCGTCGTCGTCTCATCTTTTCACTGCACATTTTACCTTATTCACCGATCCCTAAAAAAGCAAAGACCACAACCCGCTTTGTAACCAGTTTACATACATCTGTTCGCTAACGCTCCGTCGCAGAAACTTCTTCCGTTCCTCCCGCAAGCGCCGCGAGTGTACCGCACCAACCCAGCACCGAGCAAGCAACGCCAGAGAGCACAATTATGGCAGGGCCGTTACCCGAAACCACCGGAAACCTACGAGACCCCTGACGTCACATCCGGTCTTGCTTGCTCCGGGGCCCCAGCTGTTCCAGGCAGAGGGCGCGACGGTTCGTCTCGCAGAGCGAACCCAGATCTCCACCTCTTTTTCCCTATACTATACCACCTCATGCTTTTCTCTCTTTTTTTCTTTTTTATTTCTCGTATCTTCGTTATGTTCGTTTTTCGTACATAGATTCGCGTTAGGCCGAGTACGGTCGGGGGTCGAGCTTGAACGGACAGATAATATCAATCAGAGGACCAGTGGGCGCCATTATGGTGTACCGCTTAAAGAGCTCCGGTTCTTTCTTTTATAATGGATCCCTCCCTTTATTGATCATCCGCGGTTCGCCGCTGTTGCTCGCGCTGTAACTAATGGCAGCCGAAACTGCGGCGCGAACAAAACCGCCACTTTGCCGAGCATATGGCGCCCGTTTCCGGTCTGGCTCCAGGGTCCGGATGTGTCTTCCTTGTTCGCTTCGGAGCATCTCTTCGGCGAAACGCTACGCAAGATAACAAAATGGCTAAAAAAAACAACAACAAAAAGAAACGGCTGACGTGAAAATGAAAAGTAGAGAGTGTATACGTTTCGTGATTTCTTTCTATATCTTTCTCTTGTTTCCTTTAGATTTCATTTTCTTTTTCTTTATTTGTTCTGACAGCTCGTGATCGGTGGTGGTTAGGTCACGTTCACGGGGCGGGCCTCTGCGGTACGATCTCATCTGGATGGCGCTGTTCAATGGTACCGCGTTCGTTGATCTCAGACCTGTGAGAAACTTCTTTGTTCGCTGGGTTAAATCGTGGACCTCCGCGCTCTCGGTGATGACGAAAGAAAGCATTATCGCTGTTTTTTTTTTTTTTTTTTTTTCCCCGTTTGCGAAATTGGGCGAGCGCGCTTCTGTGTGAACCAGTTTTCGGAGGAAATGGAGGCTGTCGCAACGGCGCCTGGTCCCGTTCAACGTGGCGCGAGCAGTCGCTGTTGATGGGCGTTGATCTGCCCACGACCATTCAGAGGGATGCCGTTCGAGTGGAGCGTCTTGGAAGCGACTTTCGACGGGCGGTTTTTTTTTAAGCTGGCACGATGCTTCGCTTGGTATTTTTTCCCCTGTAAACGCTTAATCTTGCTTCTTGAATATAGTCCTTTACGGAGATTTAGCGAAGAAACTGTTACAAGGGTGTACCTGGCTTTCGGTACTTTCATGAACGACGTTTCTGCGATGGGAGATGACTGAACTGGGGGACATAATTGTCGTTCTGAACTAGTTTCTTGTTCCCAGATTTACTGGAAATCGGTCGTGGTCCCGACTTGAATGTTAATTTTTAAGAGATCTTCCCCACAAGAGAACGACAGATGAAAAGAAATGAAGAGATATCTGTTCCACCTGTAACATTTGGTAGATATTGCAAACCTATGTACACAATGCGAAGTGCACTATATATATAATAAAAGTACAAAGGAAGCAGAAAAAGGTTCATGCGATTGAGAAAAAAAAAATACACACACACACACATCGGGGCATCTGGTTCTTGGCAGAACGAAAATATTATTTTCAAGGTCCGCAACACGCAGGGGTTGATTTCGAGCTTAAATTTCTACACTCTCTTTTGAGTATTTTGATGTTATTGTTTTAGTTCTCAGAACGTTTTGGTCAATGTATCAAAATCAAAACATACTTTTTTTTTATGTCGGGGTTGGTTGTTTGAGGCTTCTACACACGTCTTTCATTTCGACGAACACACGGTTTCCGGCAGTGCACTGCCCGCCGTTCCACTCTCAAGCGCGAGCGTCTGTCTTCACCACGTGTCATCGTCACCCTTGTGCACAAACAGCGAAAGTAGGTAAGCGAGATAGAGAGAGAGAGAGCGAGAGAGAGGGAGAAAGATTGAGAGAGGAGAGCACGGAGGAAGCCCCCGAGTTTCGACCACGTTGTTAGATAACCGTGAAGCCGCATCGTCCACGCCGCGGAGACGAGGACGCCCGAGCACGCGGCCGCAGCCTAACGTTTGATGGGCGCCCCGTTGTAAAAGGAGGAAGCCCAAGAGTGGGAGGATGATGCTGCTGTGCTGGCACGGGGCCGCCCCGTTAAAAATAGAGTCGCCGCGGTCGGCGTGCGCGCCGCGCGAGCGCGGGACGACGACGCTATTTTGCGCGTGGCAAGCGCCCGGGCAATCTGCTCAGCCGCCGCCACCCGCCGCCGGTTCCGCTACTGCGGCGGCAAGTGTACACAAACGCCGAGGAGGCTCGGAAACACTCCAGGCACTTTACTGCTCCGGAGTCGCGCTCTGCGTGTAAAATAAGTTGGACCGGACGCCGGCAGGCACCGCCGGCCTGGGGTCTTCGTCGATAAAATGAACTGCGCGTTGTCCCTCTTGCTCCGCTTCGCTTGGCGGAAATGAAAGGGTGTGGAGACCGGTTTACTTTTGTGTTTGCTTGTTTGGCGACCCGCTGTGATGGAAGGATTTCGAAACTGTCGGTTTCAAAACCGAAAGTGAAGAAAGGGACCGAGCAACTTACGGTAGTCCCAAAATAGAGTTTGTTTCTTTTTTTTTCTTTTTTTTTTCTATCGTCGGGGATCTGAAGATTTTGATGTAGATACCAGGTGCAAAATGCTCTAAGACATACATTTCATTCCAGTTTTACCCCTTTACTTCTCTTACAACACTCCTCTATGTGCAAAAAAGTATCGTATTTGATTTCGCTATTACTCTTTTACTTTACTTCTTTTTAACCTTTTTGCAAATATTTTCGGCACGTGCGCGTACGTCTAATATCTGACCATAGTCGGGGCACCACGTTTACGCGAAAGTGATGCCGCAGAAGGCACGCGCTCAGCAGCGAGGCCATCACGGTGGCACCTGATGTGACGTCCGTGTAGGCCACATATTGCAAGATTGCGAGCACGGCGTTCTGATCATTGCCGTATGTCCGTGTTCGTGCGGGCAGGCACCTCAACCTACGAGCTTGCTAGAATTAACTTCGCATAATGGGTTGCACGTGCTTGCGCACGAGGGACATCGGGACTCCAGCCAACAGATTGCTGGAGTTGCGTAAAAGGCAGCTTCGCCGAAGTCAAGCAGCCTGCTTTTTCTCATTTGACCCGTTCGAGAATAGGCCCCGTAAACAGGAAACCGGGAATTTACTTCGAGCCTTCGGCCAGCTCGCGGAATTGACCGTACAAAAGAACAGATTCTCGCTACCTTTCCGCACTTATTTCGACATGACTCTCGGAGAGAAGAAGGAAAGTGAGAGAAACTGCGTGCGTCTTTTTTATCGGATTTTGACTCTTCAGGGCCACGAGCTAGGGTCAACCGCGCAAAGCCTGCTCAAGTGTATAGACCAACTCATGTTTACAAACAAACCGGAGCGCCCCTAGCGGACGCCACCGGCGCCGCTAGGGGCGCTCCTGCTCAATGGAGAGTGGGCAACAAGCTCGCCGTCGCCCATAAACAAGCCATTGGAAGCCGATGTTGTCGGCGTCGGTGTGAGTCCCCGTGCTCTTTTTCGCTTTGGAGCTGTTGATTCTACGTCTTCCTTTAGCAATGTCGGAACACTCTAGCGGGCTCAGTGAAATTAACGATTCTTGTTACACCGCAAAACTTTGCGTGAATAATCTGACGTGCAGACGCCGCAGAAGGGGCGCTAAAGCCTGATTCGCATGCTGAGATTCTGCTCGCTATTTTCAGTCGCGACTTCGCTCGGGCTGCAAAAGCGTGAACCGTAGCTGAGACGGTCGACGTCGATATCGAAGATCCCAAGCCGAATCGTTCCGAGTGAATCAGGCATAACGAGTCGGTGATGACCACTGATAATAATGATCAACATCTCCTTGTATCTACTGTTTACACCGAGCCTACTTACTCCAACCCACCTTCAAACTTAAGTCTTTTGAGGCCTACACTTACTTCTTATCGCAATTACCGGGTCAACGTTTGATCTGAGGGCCGCTGTCATTTGAACGAGCAGACGACAACAAGCAGAAAAGTTTGAAAGAGCAGACGACAGTTCGAGTGATCAGGCAGCCGTTTGAACTTGAAGACGCACTGAACGTGCGCAGGTGGACCGTACAGCTTGGTTGTTTTCCCGCGTTCCTGTTGGAACAAAACAAATAAATCCGACGACCACAAGTATCCGTGAATTCGACCCAAAGTGCTTCCCACACATGCAGTCGTGGTACGACGGCATCTGGTTTTTATTTTTCACGGCACCTAACAACGTTCTCGGACGAACCGAGCAGGCAGAAAACGTATGAAAACTGACCTTCAAATCTTTCCCGATTCTTTTGGTACAGCCCCAGTCGCGTCGTTTTGACGAGAAGGCAGGTTTTTTGTCCGGTTTCTTTCAAAACAGCACAGGAATGCACGTCCCGCATGGTGACTTCCGCCCACAGGCCCAGACCGGAAGTGAGCCTGACGCGCCACCACCGCGCCGTGACGTAACAGAGCTGAGTTCGTGTAAAAGGCTTACCTACTTGTTTTTTTCCCCTCCGTTGTACGCGATGAAAAGACAGCAGTTCTTCTACGCTCATTGACAGCTCACGAAACGCAGAACGCGGTGGGAGCATTTAATTACCTCTCCGCAGCCAATAAAACCGCGACATTAGGTGTTAAAAACGCCAAAGAATTAATCAGGAAGCTGGAACATAATACCCTGTGTTTCCTCAGCTGTCCCTGACTAGAGCTGGTTTATTTATGCCTGCTTTCTCGCCTTTCGATATTTTTATTTACATACTTTCGAAAGTATGTAACTACGTCGTCCTCAATGTGCTGCAGTACGCGTCCCGCGACTCCCTTCCCTACAAACCCAGCCGGCTGTCAGTCAAACACTGTTAACGCATTCTTTTTAAACCCTGCTATAAACCACATTTCGAACAAAAAAATAAATAAAAACAAAACAGAGGAATTGTTAGCTGCCATCCAACCGTCTTCCATTCGGTTGTAAAGTAGACCCAGAAAACGAAGGGTTTTTTTTTTTTTTTCGTCGCTTTCCTAAATTTGAATTTCCCCTCCTGCGTAAAGAGCGGCGTTCTTTTTTGTGTGTGTAAACAACAATCATCGTAGGGACCACAATAAACAACATTGAAGCTCGGGAGGAAAAACGGCTCCCTCTTCATGCTTCCAAAACAAGCAAAATGAAAAAAAAAAAAGCGCCAATGCATAGCCGTACGAAGGTTGTCAATGAAGAACAAAGAAACCGCAAGATTGCTTCATTCTCACGAGAGGAAAAGAAAGATTCGAACGACTGAACGTTGAATATCGAGCCGGAGAGGGAATGCCCTGCTCTGGTAAATGCGACTTTCTTCGAAATTCACCGCCGCCGGTGAGCGGCTGCGAACAATACCAAGGTGTTTCCCCCTTTCCCTTTTCCTTTCTCCTACCTCCTTTCCTTTTTGGGTTTTCTTAAGGTTTGAACTTTATTTCTCGGGATCCCTTTGTTCGGGATTGGAAAGCAAAATTTAGAAAGAACATTGTACACCCAGATGCTTCCTTCAAAAGCCCTTTTCTTTTTCTTTGTTTCCTTTTCTTTCTTTCCGGAGGAAGGAACTTGTCATTGAAACGGCGGTTTGCTTCCGAGAGTCGTAGCAAGCGAGCACTTGAGCGCAGCAGCTCCGCTGTCCTTCTCTAAAAAAACAAAGACATCTAGATCACTTTCTCTTTTTTACGCAGAGCTCGTAGAATGACCGGCGGCGTGTTAAATGGAACCCAATGTTCCTTCATTGTCGATCTCAATAAATGAGCAAATCGTGCGCTTTCCTTTTATAAGAAAACGAACTGCCGCCGTATGGCGACAGTTTGTTTTGCGACTGCCGAAATATCGTCGTTGTGAACTTACCGTCCCCGTTTTCAGAGCGCATGTTTGTGACTGGCTGAAAATTGTGCAGAAAACCATATCGGATCAGGCATATACAGCGGTTAGGTTTCTTCGTTTACGCCTGTATGCTTAGTTAGTTTCTTAAGAACGTGGAATAAACTGGCAACTGTGTTAGTTGCGTGGACCCCGGAGGTATCACCTCCTAAGATCGACAGACCTGTTTAGGAGCTCGCCTTTACGGAAGTTCTCTGCCGCACTATCAAACGCGCAGTCCCAAGAGTGCAGCTTTGTAAGGTGTTTCCTTTGCTCCAATCACTCGCGCGAGAAAAATCCATCCAAAAACCTCCCCATGTAGTCCCCGGCTCCTACAACGCGGTGCAGAACACTCGAACTGATCCGGGCGAACGTGTGTTCGCCACACGAGCTTGCAGTTGTGTAATGCAGTGATTTCCTTCGCTCGTGCTATTTTGGGTCGAGCAGAAGCAATCCGAAACGCGGTCGTGCTTACAACCAAACAAGCGTGTTTTTTTTTTTTTGTTGTTAAGTTTGTATTTTTGTTATAAACAAATATCGGTTGGCGTTTTGTTTTTAATGTTTATTTTTTATATAAAAACTATTTTCTGAATATATATAAATGAAAGGAATGTACAGAAGGACTACACTTATTATATTTTGCCGCGTGTGAACTAACGCTTTGATCCAAATTTGGACGGTCCACAAAAGTGTGTTTCTGAACGGATCGCGCTGGAATTTACTGCCGAGATGCCCGAAGGTTCATTATTCATTAATTTAGAATATGAATACATAAAACCATCAAACTAAAAAAAATAATAATAATAATAAGATATCTTTTTTTCTATGTAAAAATGATTGGTAAACTTTTTTTTGTTTCTCAAAATCAACAAAAATTGTTTTCGGGCTATTCTGGTAAGTAATTTTCTTACTTACTCTTCACTTCATTCGGCCCAAATTAGCGCCTTAGTGACACAAAATATTATTCGATGATGAAAGACATTGGTGTAGGGCGCTGCGAGGTTGTGCGTCCTGCTCCGTTGTGTTGGAACCTTGCCAAGCACAGCCCAAGCTTGGAAGCTGCGCCGCTACTGGGCTCCAAGTTCCGTCACTGTTCGCATTTCATTTGAACCCGATGGTACATGCAAAGTGTAGCAAAAACATAGCTTATTTTTCGTGATTTACTCAGGCGAGCCAATCTTTCCACAATTTTAGCGAAAGCTTCCACCACCTTCGGACACTTCTCTAGTAAATCCGATGAAAACGGGATCCAAGCGTTAGTGTACACGCTGTAGTGTATCACGTCAGGAGTTATAACCAACACGCTCAACCTTACTTCAGAGTATCGTTCTCTGGACTTGTCGTCTGAAGTTTCTAAGCCGTCAAAAAATCCTGGTGGGGTTTCGAACAATTTTCGAGGCGATGACTAATCGGAGTGTATTGTGTGCTTCAAGTGCAGCTCTCGGCTTTTTCATAAACGTACCCCTACCCTCGGTATGATTCAGAAAAAAAATATTTTTAGTTGATGTGTTGAATGGTTGTTATCCAACCATGGGAAACATTGCACGATATTTAAAGCGTCCGAAGTGGAAATCCTTGAGCTCCTCGCGGACGAAAGGCTGACATGATCTTGCGGTAGGCGGAAACTAGGGAATCCACATGTCAAGCTTGTGGGTCAGAAATTTCTGTCGATATTCAGACGAACTCACTGCTCTGTGACTTTGATCTCAACAATAAAGGTGGTGAAATAAAAAATAGCGTGCGACCCTGACGGACAAACACCTAACATAGTTGCTCAGGACTGCAAATCATTCGAACCGAACTTCAAGGCGCTTGTTTCGCGAATAATGACGCACAATACAAAAACATAATCAGCAATCGCTTTATGAATAGACAGACATCGCTCCAACAACAAACTAAAATAAAAAAAAAACTGCCACATCTGTCTTTAACAGCGGCTCCTCCCTTCTTTATTCCTCTTCTTTGCATGGGGCCATCTTGCCCGAAACAGGCGCATCATAGGGCATCGTTATCGCAGTATACAAGAATGATCCGCTAAAACTTCCCTATTGATTTGGCAGAGGTATCAAGCACGAACACAGAGTACCTCGGCCTCCTCTAAGTGCAGGAGGAATCCAAAGCGGAAAGGAGAAGCCAGGGAGGCTCTGCTTGCTTCTCGTTCGTTTCCTCCTTCGAGGCTGGCTAGCCGTCCAGATGTGCCTCGCTGGTTCCCCCTCTCCCTCTAGGCAGACAGCGCCTTCTGGCGGCCATCTGTCCCTCCCCAAGCGGGCCTTCAATGGAGGTGCCGTGTGTGCGCATGCGCGCACCTTTAGTGCGCATCGCTGGCGCCCGGCCACCGCCGGGTCACAGCCTGATGCCAGGCTGTGACCGGCGGGCGGTGTGCCGGCTGCACGCGGGTGGCCCAAGTTGCTTCGTGCGGCGCGGCAGAGCAGCCTATTACACGCGCACCCTCACAGATGCAAGGTCACTGAATCCGAGCCATGGCATGCTGAATACGCCGGTTCTCGCCCGAGAACTGGAGACGTCTCTATTCATTTTTGGGGTTTCAAGCTTCCGCGTTTTTGAGTAGTTGCACACTGTGGCCATCTCGAATATCTCCGATTTCCTTTTATTCTTAATTGTGAACACGAATGATGAAACGGTGGGACGTATCACTCGTTCGTGAGCGTATCGTATTAAACTAAAATAGTTGCAAAAAAAAAAAAAAACGCGAATTAAGATGTGATTTGATCGCTAAAATTTAGTGTGGTCCCCGTTTCCTCATGCGTAAGAAGCTGGTGATTGCGCAGTAAGTTAAGCCATTGTTTCGTAGGAAAGTTTTGGCAGTGGGGCATGAGCAATTGGAGCCTCGTCTTTCAAATACTTTCTAAAAAGAAAGAGTAGCTTTTCAGAAAGACTTTGAGCGCGTGAGAAGCGTAGTAGTGCACCAAAGTTACCACTCGTGGAGCAGGTACAAGGCTGGGGCTAGATAAGAGACGGAAAAATCGCGCGGCGCCTTATCGCAACCTCTAGCTTTGTACCTGCTCCACGAGCGGTAACTTTAGTGCACTACTACGCTTCTCACGCGCTCAAAGTCTTTCTGAAAATTTCTGATTTAGGGGTTTTCGATGACGCTGAGAAAGTTTCTAATTTTAACCATATGTCTATTTTTATTAATTAAAAAGTTAATTAACGAATTTTAATTAATTATCCGACTGATCATTACGATTAGCCCCCTATAATATGTCCCCCTGGCCGTATAACTCACCTCCACAAGCGGCATAAGTGTAACTTTCACGGCTTTTTTTAAACAAATCTCCTAAGCTTAAAAAAAAAAGAACACCGTTTATATGTATATACCGGGTGTTCATTTTTAATTCGAACAGATTTATTACAAAAAATCCGTAAAAGATGCACTAGTACGGTTTGTTCAAGTGAGTTATACGGCTAGGGGGACATTATGTGGGTGGCTAATCCTTGCGAGAAGTTGGCTAATTACTTAAAATTCGTTAATTAACTTTTTAATTAATGAAAATAGACATATGGTTCCAATTAGAAATTTGCTCAGCGTCGTCGAAAACCCCTAAATCAGTCATTTTCAGAAAGACTTTGAGCGCGTGAGAAGCGTAGTAGTGAACTGAAGTTACCGCTCGTGGAGCAGGTACAAAGCTAGAGGTTGCGATAAGGCGCCCGTGCGATTTTTCCGTCTCTTATCTAGCACCAGCCTTGTACCTGCTCCACGAGTGGTAAATTTAGTGCACTATTACGCTTCTCACGCGCTCAAAGTCTTTCTGAAAATGACTGAATTAGGGGTTTTCGATGACGCTGAGCAAGTTTCTAATTGGAACCATATGTCTATTTTCACTAATTAAAAAGTTAATTAACGAATTTCAATTAATTAGCCAACTTCTCGCAAGGATTAGCCACCCACATAATGTCCCCCTAGCCGTATAACTCACTTGAACAAACCGTACTAGTGCATCTTTTACGGATTTTTTGTAATAAATCTGTTCGAATTAAAAATGAACACCCGGTATATATATATATATATATATATATATATATATATCAAACCTCAAACCCTGTTTTGTATAGAGGGGAACCGATACGGTATATGCTGTTTGCAAAAGCGGTGAGTAAGACGAGTGGGATGTGTGTTATTTTTTTCAAGTGGAAGAAGGGTAGAGATCAAAGTTCTCGCGTATTTGGAGGCATCACTGGTTAACGGATACGAAGAATGCGATCCTATCTATGACTCCGGTATATATATATATATATATATATATATATATATATATATATATATATATATATATATATATATATATATATATATATATATATATATATATACCGGAGTCATAGATAGGATCGCATTCTTCGTATCCGTTAACCAGTGATGCCTCCAAATACGCGAGAACTTTGATCTCTACCCTTCTTCCACTTGAAAAAAATAACACACATCCCACTCGTCTTACTCACCGCTTTTGCAAACAGCATATACCGTATCGGTTCCCCTCTATACAAAACAGGGTTTGAGGACGGCGATAGTGACCGCCTGTCTGCTTTTTCCGTGCACACATTGTACCATACGTGTGATTGTTGTCATTGTCGTCAGGTAATTTCCTGGTGTGTTTTGAGCCGATGACTTTGATGATGTAACGGCTTTCTAACGCTCTAATAATAGTGGAGCTGAGTTCAGAGCACAAAGTGTCTATCTACACCGCACGTTTCTACATTTATCAGCGACCATTCCAACACTGTTGCGTAGTGGTAAAGAAACATCCCGCTCCATTCAGGGCAGGTTAGACACAAATTGACTTTACAGGAACTTGCGGTGTGAGATCTCGGCGTTCCGATTCGCTTCACGACCGCCCACGACTCGCCGAAAGCCGACTAGTTTCTCCAGCATTTCGGAGAAGAGCGAGATTAAGGCAGCTGCCTTCGTCTAGCTTTTTTTTTTTTTATTCAGTTCTGTTTCCGCTTTTTTTTCATTGTGTTTGTTTCCGCGAAGGCATTATACTCCCTCCAGCGTGACTCCGCAGAGCGTTCCGACATTCGGAGAATTTTTTCAAGGCCTCGGGAGATCTTCCAGCAAATGTTTCTACGCCGCGTTAAAGAGTTCTCTGACTCGGAAAAAAAAATTGACGTTGATTAGGGTACCAGCACCGATGCTTTACCGTTCGCTTCTTCAAAGGCCCATTGTTACCCACGTTTTGCGCGGGTCCTGATCAAAGTGTTCTGCGCAATTGATCGTATGCCCTCGAAAGCCGTGTTCGTTTCTTGACCCTCTCCGTGGAGGCAGGCTCTTTTCAAGTGGGTTTGCGCTACGCCCTCGAGCATAGCCTCCTCTATACTCACAAAGCTTGGCAGTTCGACGACGGAGCCATTGAGTGCCCGGTCGCAGATGTGGAGCGCAAGAATCTGGTAGCACAGAGCATCAAAGAGCCATTTCTCGGGGAACCTGGACGTCAGCGCACAGCTTTTGAAGCGACGAAAACCCGAAACACACTTGCTCGCTCGGGAGAAGTGTGTTTCGGCACCTCACCGCAGTGGTGCGCCAGTCACGTGGCTATCCTTTCATCCGTTGTCTTCCGCTCCACCTTTTCCACTTCGGCGGCCGCTTCTCATGGCGGTCTGCCAGGCTTTGTCAGTATATAGGAGGCTATGCCTGAAGTTGTAAAACTATAAAAGAAAAAAAAAATTGTGAGTTAACTTTTTTTGCATTACACGCAGACATCCAATCACGGCGAACAATAGGAGGATCCCAGGAAAATACGAAGCTCGGAATATAATTAGATCCACTCAAACATGTAATGTGCGCATAGACAATGTGCATGACGTTTCACTGACTCATTGTCTTTGAGTACATCGAAGTTTTCGGAGTCAATCGTATTCTGTGCTTGGTCATTTGCAGAGATCCTTGTATCGTGGGCCGTCATTGGCTGTCTCTGCGTTTTGCAGAGAAGTGAACTCACACACTTAGAGCGCATGTTGAACGGATCTGCATGCTAGGAGATGCGTACGAATCGTATATTATACCAGCGAAGTGAGTGATACGGGAATATCTACGCATTGGACACATCTTGATAATATCCCCGGGATCCAAGTTACAGGAATGTTTTCAGCGTGAGACCTGGGATAATTATCTTACTCCTTTGCCCGTGTTCTTCGGATATTCAACCGACTCGGGTTTTTTGCATCTTGATTGCTGCGCGCCAGTTACGCTAGCTAACGAGTTACGCAGCTTGTAGCTCACGCACGACATCGTTGCACCTCGGTAAGTCTCGGTGCTTTGGACAGGAGCGCGCAAACAATCCGCTTTGTCGCGCGCGTTTATTCCACCAAACGACCTGTCCGACAACGATCAATCACTGCTCGGGGCTCTGCAGTCGTTGACAAATTTACAAAAACAAAGCGAGAAAAAAAACAAAAAACGATGGCGCCGTATATTTGTCAGGCATATTGGCGACCCGTTCATCATTCGCACAATTCGTAGAAACCAAACAAGGAAGAAAATAAAAAAAAACTATTCGAATCTGGGAACGTACCCCTGTCCGACCCGACTCGACGCCCCCTTCCAATCAGAAACAGAATCCAGTTCGAAAATTAGATTGCGACTGTATCAAGAAAGAGTCTGCGTCGCATTCCCTACAGCCAAGTCTGACAGCATCACTCAGTCGGCTTATTGGGTTATCCAGGCAGCTATTAAAAGGGGAAGCAGTAAGAAGAAGAAAGGAAGCACCCTCCCCCCCCCCCTTTTTTTTTCTGTTTTTCTTCTCGTCTTGTTTCCGTCGAACGCCGTGGGGGTACCTTCATTAGGGTACGCTCCGCCACCGCGATGAAAAACGAAACCGTCGACAACCAGTCAGCCGGTGAGCTCCCAACACGGTGGAAAGAGAGGCGGCCCTCTAAAACAAATAAAAATATTTAAAAAATAAAAATAATAAAGGAGCATGGGCGCTCGGGAGAGTGGAGCTCGACATTAACCCTATCCGGGCGATGGGTCGGCCTTCCCCTCGCCGTCAGCGACAGGCCAATTAGCCGTGCATAATAGCTCCTTCCGACGCTCCCAAGGAGCGCTGCGGCGGTCCCGCTCTCGTGCGCCCGTGAGAACTCCTTTTTCTGTTCTCGCGAGAAGGGGATAGGACGGACGAAGTAATGCGTTCTCAATAACGCGGTCTAAGCGAGCTTGCTGAAGATCATCTGCTCCATTCCGGTAGAGTTGTGGACATATGTGGCTAGAACACTGAAGACAATTTGTTGTTTTACTATAACGCGACCTAACGCAAGATACATGTACGCTAGTGATAAAGAGGCATGCACGTGAAGTTATTTTGAACAGAACAGGACATCGGCTAGTTCAAGTTTTCGTCCGACTGCGACTGCATTTTGACGTGGTTCAGTAAGGGTCAAACTTCGGCGATAGGATGGACCCCGCTTGAACGCGTGGAAAAGCGTGGGTCTTCGTTTTTTATATATTCCGGATGCTGGGCTGTTATGTTGTGCTGTTGTGATATTCTGACCAAGGCTGCCTAATACTGATGGAGACAGAAACGAGGAAGGTGTGAGTGCGAATGCATATGGGACGGGATTAGTCTAAGTCAGGCAGCACTGAAACTGGATTATGAAATCAGTATGTTCAAACACCGACAGATGAAGATTCGGTTTGCGAAAGGAAATAACTATTCAGCTGCCTGAAATGGGACATGTTTGCTGAGTCACCTCTGCTATGTCTTTGTTTTGTTCGGGGGGGGGGGGGGGGTATTTTAAATTGTAGCACCTCGATTACGGGTCAGAACTCAGGAATACGTCTGTGACCTTTAAGGTCTCAAACTCTCGCATAAGAGAAGCCGAAAGTCGAGACCTGCGTCCATCGCTTCCTGCATATATATCCGCGGAATCCTTTGAGGGCCACCTCTCTGTTGCAACTCGAACACAGGAAAGAATGCACGAGCGTACGTTTCTCGGCGTTGCCGTAGAAAGTTGTGACCGGATCACAGTAGTAATTCACCCTTGCATCAAAATACCGTCGTAATGCATGGAGGGGGGGCAGGTCAGCGCTAAGCGACAAAAACACACACACACACGCTTGCGCGATCACGGACACGAACACACGCACGCATACACGCACGCGCGCAGACGCACATGCACACCGGAACGTTGCATCAAAGCGTAGATTCTGAGCACGGCGAGCCATAAAACCACGTTATAACACGCGATGACCGCCTGCAATGATCCCGTAATATTTGAAAAAATTTCCCCGCAACTGGGAATGAAGTCCGATCTCTGAAACCTAAGCCCCCGGTATCCGCCCTAAAAGTTAAACCCAACTACCCCCTTTCCCCCTCCCCCCTTTCAAAAAAATAAAAAATAAAAAGCATATCACAAAAATGTCAGTTAGGGCTAAGTCCCGCACAAAACTGGATTAAAACCCCTCCCCTTCGCAAACGGGATTTACGTTTAAACGGACTTTTGGACGGTACCGGAGGAAAGCATGGACAAGCGGACAGGGTCGTTGCATTACTCCCGTCTCGTAGCTCGATGGCCGCTTATTTTATTTTTATTATTCTTTTATTTTTATTGTAGAATCGTTATCCGATGAGCGTCGTACAAGCTCTGAACACGTAACCAAATATAATGCACTCGCGAAATTGAAATAATAAGAAAAGATAGAGATGAAAATATTTGAGCGCGAGATTCACTTAACCGTGTCCGGGTAAATTGTGCTGCGGCGCACGTGGGCGGGGTCACACGTGACGTAATTATCCGGGGTCCGGGATGCCACGCCCACCACTAATCGCGGCCGCACGTCCTATTACGAATGCGCGGGGCACCTGCGCGTGCGAGTGGTGTCACATTTTGTTTGTTGTTTGTTTCTTCGTATGTCCGTTTTGTTTTCCGGTGTGTGTGTGAGTGTTTTCTTTTGTCAGAGTTTTTATTCTTTTTGCGAGCAAGTTTTTATGGTGCGAATGTCGTTTATCGAATTAGTGTTCCCTCGTGGCCTTCGTGGCATTCGACTAAAAAGTAACCGCAGACGTGATTTCGCCTAAGAACTGGTGGACAAAAAAACAATCACGCACAAAAGTGTTTTTTTCTCTCTTTGATTCTTGTAGTGCAGTTACGTTTTGCTGGTCAGTGTTAAGTTAAACAATCTGATGGATTTTGACTCGTGGATCGGAGCCTCAGTGTTTTGTGATATCGAGCAGTATAACACACAGCGTACGCGAAACCGCGCAGCGCGCATTCCGTGTCGGTTGTTTCGCTGCGTTCGGCTGCCTCGTATTGTTCCGCTGCTATGTGGTAAAGCACCCTTCCGGTTTTCGGTGGAAATTGTTTTGGTTGTTCATTTTTACAGATGTTTTTTTTTTAATTGTGGACGGAACGTATATATATATAAAGAGTCAATCTATAATTTCGGTGAATGCAAGTGCACAAACAAATTGTGCATCAGCATCGATTGCTCCTAGCATCGTGGTGACTTTCAAAAGCTTTCTGCTCGAACATCTATCCTCACTAATCCCATGACCTAGAAAACCTATAGAACAGATTCCGTGAAGCAGACAGTGACATGTTCGGCTCGTTTCGCGGTGCTCGCGTTACATTTCACTAATTTATCCGGAACCACTTACGTGTAAGACGTCGGCTGTTCGTGTGCGATTGATATGAGGGAACAAGTGAGTTAAAGAATGAATGGGTGAATTAATAAATAAAAACTTTGCACAATTGTTTGTTCTTTTTTTTTTGTGGAAAGCTTGTGGACAGCAGTAAGAATTTTTCGCGAGATTCCACGCGAACATGCGTTATCGTTTCTTCATCTGTTCGCAGACAAAAAGAAGTCTGGGGAACACAAAAGAAAAAAAAAAACAAGAGAAAAGAAAAACAAGGCAAGGCATAGACTCAAGAGTGTTGACCCCCAAAGCTTTGTTTGTAAACATAGTTGGCCTCCAAAGGAGACTGAAAAAACAAAAAAAAAAAAAAACGAGTGTCTAACGCAATGGTGGGAAGGAAGTGGGGATAACTAGGAAGGATAGAAAGCGAGGACCGACGTTTCCCTGGGGATGTCCGGAAGAGACAAAGTAGAAAAATAAAAAAGCACTAGCGAAAGCACCAACTACAACCCGCCCGAACACTCGGGATAAAAACGGTGTACACGATGGCGGCAAGAAGAAGCGCTGGGAGAGAAAAAAAAGCAGGAAATCGAGCAGGGTTAAGAGGGAGACGGTACAGAAAACCAAGAAACCCGGCCGCCGAAATAAACGGGTATAGCGGCAGAGAGACACACAGACACCGCTGTTAGACGCGAGGCATAGACGTACTAAAAACGACAGCAGCAGCCGTAAGCTAGATGCGGAGAAGGAGGAAGGGAAAGCGGACGGAGCAGCCAAAATAGCCCTTGCTGCTGCTGCTCGCTCGGGAAGCAGCAGAAAAATCGATGTCGGAAGGGGACGCAGCAGACGATCCCAGTGACTCCCCCCCCGAAGGGAGACGCGAGAAGGGGAGGGAGGAAGGGGAAAGGGGAGGGGGGTGGGGGTGTCGGCGTCAGAGGATGACTCAGAGGTGTTTTCCCCGAGCATCGGTCTACGGTTCTGCTGTGTGTGTGCGCGCGTCTGTTTGATTTTATGTTTGTCGCGTGGTTCCTTTTCTTTCGTTTCCTTCTTTCTCGCGTCCGTTTGCGCCGCGCTCCTCGTTCAGCTCGTTGCGCTCGCGGGATGCACTCGGGATGCTCGGTGGAGCGCGCGCATGCGCAGTAGGGCGGCGTGAATCAGCCCAGAGACTGTGTCCGGGTAACCGTCGGGCACGTAGCGTTGTTCGAGCTCTGACTCTGAGCACGCTGACTTTGAGAGAGCGTACTTGCGAAGCTTGTGTCGTGTTTGACGACATTTCATTTTTGAGGTGTTTATCGGGGATGAACAACAATATTTAGCGATCCTTTTTTTTTTTTTGCGTGTGCGTGTGTGCGTGAGTTATAATGGGTGGAGAAGGGGGCGAATGACCTTATTGTTGTTTTCTATGACACCTTGTTCGGCGAAAAGTGTTTGACGGAACGGGCTGAAGCGAATATTGCCACCAGCTTGCCTTGGTGAGCTGGTACCAATATTTGCTCTAGCACGGTCAGCAGTCGGTCAAACCGACTGCTGGCCGAAGTCGAGACTTCCACCGTACTTCTGAACCTTCCACCGCACAAAAGGCTTCTAGTTCATCGTCAGGTGTACCAAAGCAAACTGTTAATGGTCGCGGGAACCCGCGAGCGTACTTACAATGCTCATGATACCTATGGCGGCGACGGATTGAAATTTCACCTACACTGCTCTCCATAACCGCTTTTTTTTTCTCTTTCTCTTACGTTTTTCTTTGCATTTCTCTCAGGCGCAGTATGAACGGGCATTAATGCTAACTTTTGTTTTACGTTAGCCCCGCAAGTAGCTTTTATGACTGTCGTTCAGCTCTAAGAAGAAATGAACAGAAATCTCGGGAGATCGCGTATTTGTGCCATCAGTGTCGCGCAATAAACAAAGCACTTTTAACCGAGCTCCTAACAAACAACACTTCACATTCGTTCTGTAGTAATGTAGTTGCTACGTAAAAAAAAAAAAAAAGTCACCTACAACAAGCACCCGAAATTGGAAAGCTTTTCCGGAAAGAGATGAAAGTGCGTCGCTGGTGTCTCCAGCGTGCACGCCGAGCACATGATTACTCCGTCTGTCGCCTTGCACAGAAATCAATCTTAAACGCGTTTGACAGGCGAGGGTGCGAGAGCATGCTTTCTCGCTGCTCCACTTTACAGAATGCCGCCTCCCACCCAAACAAGCGTAAACCCGAATCAGTGGAGCGCGTACACGTAAAACTCCCCCCCCCCCCCCCAGCATCCCTGGTCCTCTCCCGTCCTGTAGTAGTGCACGTATCCCTAACCCGCCCCGTTCGCCGTCGCAACCCAGCCTTTCCCTAAAACTCCCCAACGCGCAAACCCTACCCTACTCAGCGTCCTCCGATTTTGCGATTATAGTACCGCAGCAAACGCGTGCATACTTTATGTCTTGGGCCGCGTTTCACCCGTCGCCCTACACACGCGCACTCTCTCTTTCTAGGCGTTACGGTGGGAATGGTCACGTGTGTTGTGCCGGCGGCAAGGACGGGTGGTCGGTCGGGAGCCGAAGTCGTACATCCTTTGCTCGTTTGCCTCCTCCGCGTGTCTGGTGGTGGTGTTGCGAGTGCGGCCCGGTTTTCTCCCGGTTTGGATGAGTCAAGTGACGCCCTTCCTATGTGAATCCTTCCCCTCACCATCAGTCGCTGACGCCTCGTTTTCTTGTTGTTTCGCGGTTGCAGTCTTTTCTCCGGCTTGAGGTGCATTAAAGCCGCGCGTGCGTGCCGACGCCGTGATGCTTGGGGAGAGGGTTTGTGGCGGTAGGAAACACAATTCGCCCCGAGTGGGTTACTGAAACAAGCTCGAAGTCGATGGGTCAGGTAGTATACAAAATTCCAGCTTCGACTCGGCCTCGTAACAAAAAAAGAAAAAGAAAAAAAAGAAACCCTAGAATATATTTATGTGTAATGTATCATTAGATCTCCCCTCCCACGCGCTCTTGATTTCTTTTTTCTTTTTTCTTTTTTTTTTGGAGGTGGGGGGGGGGGGGGTTGCAAGCTTGAGTTTGGTGTAAAACAAACTCTTTCTTTTTTTTTTCAGTGGGTTTATACATAGGGCTTTTGATTTTTATTGAAATGTTTGTCTTTTGTTGCTTTTTTTTTTTTTTGAGCCCCGGGGGGTGGGGGGGTAGGGTTGCATTTTGAGCAAAATATGAGCAAAATACAAAGAGAGGGGGGCTGCAATGAATCGACTGAATTGACGGTCTATTTTTCATTTGCATTCTTGTTTCTGCGCCTAAGTCGCCTTCCTCTTTGTCTCAGTTAACTTCAGCCAGAAGGGGAAAGATTTGTCGCTATCGAAGAAGCTTAAAATCAAACCATATTGATATCCGAAAAAAAAAAAAACAATACAGATAAATAAAAGCACACTTTTTTTATTAGTGAGAACAATTTGACGGCGCAACCCCACCATCTCTCTTTGTTACTTTTTATGCACAATAAATCCCCGCCCTCGCTTTTTATCTTGTCTTGTTTTTTTTTGTTTTTTTTTCTAGGTGATAGAACCAGCAACTAAACTGTATGTTGTTGCTTTTTTCTACTAGCCGTCATCTGGATATATTTTTCAGTATTAGTTTTGTATTATCAAATTGACACTCATCGCAATTAACTTGCATTACGATTGCGGAAGGAATCTGGAGGCTGAAATACTTTTCTTTAGAAAAATTGCGAACTCTACACTCTGTGGCATTTTCGATGAAAGGAGTGCGCGTACGCAGCTTTAATTGGCGTTCACTCATCCGCCCATTGTACCATTGACTGCATAGCCACAGAAAGTTGATCACAAATAAAACGTAATATTCTTTAAAAAAAAAAAATATATATATATATATATATATATATATATAATATATATATATATATATATATATATATATATATATATATATAATATATATTCTATAATACAAATGTTTGTATTACACTTTTAATTATGCGTCGAGCGATTCAATAGCTCAGTCGCTAGTCTAACGGCGCAGTCGAGTCATCGTTGTAGATCATTATTCGGCAGCAAAGAGCTTGAGAACACGCGTGCTTTTATTTATTTATCTGTGTACATCTCTTCATGCTGCGCCGTTAGGCATTATGCAGGGGGTACATTAGGGCAAACGTGGAAACTACAAACACATAACAAACACAGCCAACATGCACATGATGAGCACACCGTGGCCTTTTGGGCGGCCAGGGTATACCCCTGAAAGTTGCAAGCTTGTGCCTCTGTGCATTACGCCCGCCACTTTTAATTTTCTTGTCTTCGTATTTTAAATGTGTCGCCGTGTCACTTATCGTCCATTTTCCTTTGATCAAAAGGTGTCGCCACCACCCTATATTTCTCGTGAAACTTGTTTCATTGGCTTCTTCCCCTGTAAACGACATATAGGCGCAAAACTGTGTTGGCAGATCGGGGAGGAGGGCATCATCGACAAATATTCGTCGTTAGCTTTCAAACGCGAACTTAGCTCAGTTCCCTTTAGGCGTGTGACACTCGTGCGGGCTTTCGCCCGTACGAGGAGAGTGGGTTGTAAGGAAGGAAAGATAATTCTCGTTGATTGTGCGGTGTCTAACTGGATCTTCGTCAAAGGGATTGTCCGATCGAATTTTGTGTTCGAGAAAACAATTGAATATCATTGTTATTGCCTCGAAACGCATCTTCCGCGCAATATTTGAATGTTATATGCCCCTCTGCATGGGTAATTGAATTTCAAACTGCTCCAATCGCGTCCCAGCGTAACGGTGCTTTCATTGGCAACATTGAAGCTCTGACTTCACATGACGCAAAAGTCAAATTTAGGGGGTTTTACATACCAAACCAATGACGGGCATCTGGCACGTCCCAGCGGAGGACTGAAAATTAATTTCGACCACCTGGAAATCTTTTGGCGTGCAAACGACAGCTAGGCATTCGAACCCGCCACCTGTTCACATAGCGCAAGGCGAGCACTTTCGTCTCGTCGTTTGCCTGCGAGTGAATGCCGTAGCGTGCTTCATTTTTGTTGTTGTGCGCGACTTGTTTCGTGGATGGGTGAGATGTTTGTTGCGTGGTGGGTGGCGCAATCGCCGAGCAGCATCTGCGATCCGCGAGACGTGCAGCGACGAGCAAAATGGATCGTTGCCGTGCGGTAGATGACTGGGCTCCCGTCAAGAACGAGATCCCGCTTATGCAGCAATCATTTCACAGAAGAGAACTACGAGCTGAACTCTAAGCAGACATAAGGCTCGTGAGCTGAGGTGTGATGCCGTGCCAACGATATTCAACTACGTCCACCCACTCCTCTCCCAAATTGGATCAATCGGTTCGCCAAAACCGAAACCAACAGCTAGGCCTTCTCGAAACGGTGCCAAAAGTTATATTTAGCGCGCGTGCAGCCCGATTCTGTTTGATCCGGGCGTGAAAATGGAGCGGCAACGATTCACCAAGCTCGTTCGAGTCAAGTGACGATCTAGAAATGTGACATGCATTTTGAACAATTCGCCGTTTGTCTTCGACCCGCGGGCATCGCCTTCGAGGGAACGACTCGCAGCTGCATCACCGATTAAGTGGATAGGCCGATATGTGGACCCAGGTGCCGCTTCGTGGACCCAGATGCCTCTTCAGAGCCAAAATCTGCATCCTTCACTTTGCAAGTGCTCCTTGTCCGTTCAATGGCCGTCGCAGTTGTGTATGCGCGAAACGGCATACGTTTGCTGGAAGCTAACGGCTGTTTTCGAGTAATATCCTGCTAAAAGGTGCGACTTTTTTTTTGCATACGCTTGGGAACTGCATTACAAGAAACGAATTTCGGAAGGGTACAGCCTAGGAGACTTATAATTCGAAACGAAATACAAGACATCCATCGACCAACGCTTGTTATCCCAATCATTCGACAATCCTTTGCATTTTGTGACGTCACGCAGCAGCTTCGGATGCCAGCCACTGACACTGGCAAAGTTCGGGGTTCAGTTTCGTATACACGCTCATGAAAGGTTTAATTAATATTGGGGGCTTCATATACCAAAATAAAAATTACGTTTGTCTATATGATGAATCCCTCGACGTAACGAGCGCAACAACGTAAGTACTTCCGGTTTCGACCGGACAATACTTGAAGGCCAGTTTGCGATGGAATAAATAAGAAAGGAAGAAATGAAAGCAACAGTAAAGAAGATATACATTGGTAGACAGTTACATCGTCCACGGCTTCAGCTAGAGTAGACAAATCAGAGCTTTCATGCACCCCGTGATCTAAACACCAAACCAAAACGACGAGAAACATACCTTCGTGGGTTTGGTTCTATTGACTCAGTGCTACGAACACAGATGAAAGAAAGAATGAGAGAAAACGGTGGGTATCGATGGAGGTAGGCTCATGACAGCTGAGACGCCAGATGCCCCCTGTGTATACACGTGCACATGTGCGCGCGTGTATATGTGCCTTCGTGCTTTTACTAACACAGCATGGGTGTGTGCTCGTGTGTGCTCGACTACGACAACTATTGATCGTGTGCAGACAAGGGGTGTCACACGTCGTGTATTAGTTTTTGTCTTGGGATGGCATTGAGCGAAAGGGACCGGGGGATGAAATGGAATCTCCGGCGGCTCAACTGGATTGTGCATTTCTTGCCGGCTGTCACTGCCAGCTGCCACGCGGTGAACTGGGAATAGTGTGCGCCGTAATAGAGCACTGGCTAAATCCTCCAAGCACCCCGGCCCGCACTCGAGGAATCATTCCTAGTGATCATAATTTCGATCAATTCGATCCTGACATACTTTTCAGTGTAATTCGGAGTCACCCTGAACAAGCGTCGTGTAAAGTTTAAAGACCTGTCAAATCACTTCTAAGATTTCTCGTCAATGTCAGCGTTTTTGATACAGTACATGCAACACACAATTCAACCTGCCCGAGTTGCATAAATCTCTTACAATATTATCATTCTCGTGATTGTTGTTTTAGCAGGAATTGCTTAAAAAGCCGAGAATTAACAACAACCAAAACCAGGACATAGGTCGGAGTCAGCGGGGCTGTTTATAGCATTCGCGCTTTGAAGCGTCTTTGAAGCTGATATTAAATGATAATAATGTAAGAGACCTCTGCAGCTCAGCCAAGTTGAAGGGTGGATGGCATGCACAGTATCAAAAACGCTGACATCGACGAGAAATTATAAAAGTAATATGACAGGTCTGTGGTCTCTACACGACTCTTGTTCAGGGTGACTTCGAATTACACTCAAAAGTGCGTAAGCATAGAATCGATCGAAATTACTGCTCACAAATGATTCCTCGAGCGCGGGCCGGGGTGCTTGGGGCATTTAACAAATGGTATATTGAGATATTACGGAGACTTGAGCGCGACCGAGTTTTGGAAAGCGCATGCACGAGTGAACAGGCAGGCAATCCGCTCCCCTCTCCCGCGTTGTTAGGACATTTCGTCTTAGAGAATGCCGTTGAAATCAAAGCCCGAGAAAGAAAGACTTTGATCTAGTCTAGTAAATCGTTTGCCCAAGCATGCCTAAGCATACAATTTTGCTTTTAACGGCGATTAAATCACATTCATCCGGAAGTTCAAACAGGTGGTCGATCACCTTACGCCTCTTTCCAATCAAGGTAATTTTGCTCACTGAAAGACACTTTCCGGTGCTCGTGTTTTTTCAGCTATTAATTTTAGACACGCGGGATGGAAGTTATAATACGTGCCTGTAGTCGATGAGCTTCGATAACGGCAAGTGACACTAGCGGCAGTCGTCTTAAGCTGATTTACGAGAAGCCTCAATTGCTAAGGCCCGGCTCAGACAACGGTTTCAGCCGGAGCTGTTTTTTCTTGTTTACTTACGTTAGCAACCCCAAAAAAAAAACACAGTAAGTGTTGTTGTTTTTTTGTGTTTTTTTTTAGGGGTGCTAAACAGTTTTGCATGTTCGTATGACAGACAATCGCACGAAATATGCTCCGTGACGGGGGAGTCTTTAGAAAAGAAAATGGCAGTGACAGAACTAACAAGGCAAAGTGAGAAGACACGTCAGAAATAATAATAATAAGAAAGAACCGCGTACAATTATCTCGTTCCTATTCATTTTTTGTCAGCCTCCCCGTCCCCTGCTCGGTCCAAAGTCCCCTCTTCCAATCCTCGGGAGAAGAACCCGCAAAACCACACCTTCCTCATCATCTCGCACAGTTCCCTCCCCGGTCTCAATCCACACCCTCTTGGTGGTAGGATTTGCTTTTTAATATATTATATCTTTAGCCGAGTGGTGTGCCCCTGCTCCATTTTTTGGGCCGGGGGAAAGCCCCCTTGTCGCGGGAGACGGCGAGTTCAAGGTCGTTCTGGGGGCGCGCCAAGGTCAAGCCGCCCCCGCTCCAACCCCCCCCCCCCCCCCCCCCCCTTCGTTTCTTTGGCGGCGGCAGGGTCTCACCCCAAGTTCACCCGTCCGAAACTCTTCCCGGCAGTGCTTCCGGGGGGGGAGGGGGGGGGGGGGGAGGGGGGGGGGGGAGAGAATGAGAGAGAGGTAGGGAGCCAGCCGTTCAGGGGTCGGACGCGGGAATGGTCTGAGGCAGTACCCCACCCTCCCGGCTACCGGGCTTTTTGCCCCACCGTGCTTGCTGCGGGGAAATGCCGAGCAGTAAAGTCGCTGAAGTTGTGTATCTTGAGGAGTTATTGGTTTTTCTTCCTTTTTTTCTCGGAATCTGCGTCCGTTGCTACGATGCCGCGTAAGTAGGATTCGACCTGGTGGTCTGGATGAGGGAGCCAATCACAAGGCCACCTCAGTAAAAGTTGGTGGATATTTGCTGGCCTTTTCCTTCTTCGGTAACAAGTTTTTACATAAAGTGGACATAGAAAAACAGGGTAAATCATGCTGACTTCACTGTCAGGCGTACGTCACTCAAAGCAGGCGATTCCCCATCTATATGACCGAATTTCGTTTTAGCGAAAACCGATCTGGAGACCACGGTTGTACTCAAATTCAGTTTCTCGAAAATCAGTTCAGAGAAAAATGCTCGTGAACCTTTTTCTGCCGAATTCCTTTTGGCCAAATACTGCGGAGCCATGGCGGTGCGGGCCTCGAATCAGCGTCCCGAGTCTTTGGTCCGCAGATACCATGGGTTAGTATAGTTTACTCGCGACAAGTTTGTTTCGACCATTTGCTAAATCACGGTCACTTGCTCGGCGACTTTCGGCTAAAGGTAGTGAAACCTCGGCACACTTCCTTCGCCGAGTACCTATCCAAACGTTCTTTTAGCGATGCTTCTGTTCGAATTAAGGAGTTATTATTCCGATTTTCCCGCTCCAAAAGTTGAAAAGCAACGAGGTTTCGGTATTTTGTCGTCGCGTTTTCTGCACCGCCAGCTGCGCACAAAGCCTTTCGACGAGAAGCTCGCCACAACAGAGCCATCTCCGCATGATCCGAGGTACGGTGACTCATGTTAAGAGTGCATGCGACTGACGCAATACGTTGTTTTCCTAAAACTACGATCAAAACAAGAAAACAGGAATGAAAGAAAGGTCGAAGAGGGGAAATGACATAAAATCGAAGCTCGGAAATTCGACGATCCTCGTAAAGGAGGAGACCGATGGACCGGGTGGTGTGCGTGAGCCATGATTGGTTTACGGGGCACTCGTTACGGGAACACTGCAAAAAGCTCCCAGCGCATCGTTACGAGCCCCTCCTTTTTTTATTCACTCGTTTATTTCCTCGACTCTGGGCTCGCTCCTATTGCTTCCTCTCGATTGGTTCGAAATGGACGAGGAGGCCGCTCCACCGGCGGGTTCTTGCGGAACCTTCTGTCGCTCACAACGAAGCTAACGACGGGTACGCTCGCAACGGGAGAAAGATGAAAAGTTTCGGCGAGGCGAGCAAATGCGTACGGCGCATGCGCGTCCTTTCATTGACGGTAATAGGGAACCCGCCCTCCCTAGCCCTCCCTTCCTCCCGCGTCATGGATGTCTCCGCTTTCTAAGCATTCGCCGAGAACGCGCACCGGCGATTGGCTCTTGTTTTCGCGTTTGAGCGTAGTGATGCAAAACTATCGATAGTGCTATCGATAGTCGACTATCGTGAAACTCGATAGCTCACTGTCAGCAGTCGAGCGTCGTGAAAATCTTTATAGTCAAATATGAAGAAACTATCTATATTCAACTATCGTAATGCTGTCGATGGGGTTTTATTAGGTGACGGACGAATAACTTCCAGGAAATGTCGTGTAGCTCGGAGAAGAACGCAACTGGAATTAGGCACCTCCGCATGATTATCGAGGAACAATCTCAAACCTATTGGAAAACAATCACAAAATGATAGAAGTCCTCCTTAGAAACTATTGACTATAAGCTATTAAAATATATATTGTATACCATTGAAAAACAACGAATAAAAGATATTAACTTGATTGGTTATCGAAGTGTTTTTTTTTTCTGTTTTAGATTGCTTTTTGAGGTGTGCCCTTTGCTCTTTAAAAGCTCAATCAGAAAAATGGATATCCCCCTCGCCCCTGATAAGTAAACTATATAGGCGTTGCAGAAATCCGGAACTCTGCTTGAATATAATACTAGCGACGGGGATCGAATGCGCAAGTACGGGGACACTAGTTTACCCGGATGGAAAGGTATGTGTGGCGTTTCTTTGAAACAAACAGGTTGTGAGAAAAGAAAGGAAACAATATTGCCTTTCTTATTCACAAGCCTTTTTTTGCTGAAATAAGGGTTCATTGGATAATGGATCACAAGAAAGTTTCGTTTTTATCATGTATTGTTGATCCAGTTAACGTTATGTTCCCAAACTTATTGTATTTCAAAAATGTTAAAAAAATTAGAAACATCAGTAATTAATTAAAACTTTGGTTGGGTCTAGTTGGTTCATATAGATTAAAAAGTTAAAAGGCGCTGTCCGTGTCGTACGTGTGTCATTTTTCGTCCTGTTTTTGTTCGCGCCTTTTAATCAGTAATTATGTTTTCTCGGCATGAGCTTTTTACTTTATAATGTTCAATTTGAAGTCTGCACAGCGACATCTATCTTACATTTAATGATTTAAATATATTTATTTATATATTATGTGACGGCTGTAGTGTTTTAAAGTTGTTTCTTACACCACAGGTAAATATTTTCCCAGTCACCGTTATTAAACTCTGTCAAAATAGAACCGAAGAAAATCTTGGCAACACATCATGGCATACAAGCCTAAGTGCTTTCGTCAACAGCTAATTCCCGATTTTCGCGAATTCGTTATAAATGGTCATCAGGAGAAAAACAAAATGTTATGATCCCCAGCAATGTGCTTATTTTACTTGTCAGTGGTCAAGGCTACGAGAAGGAACACATATCAATTGAATAAGAAAGAAAACACAAGCGTGAAACAAACTTGTGAAAACCCCGATGCTAAATTTCTCCAGCGAGTTAGTTTCCCTAGCTCCAAGACAAACCAAACAATACTTAATATACGGAATAGTTTCACAAGTGCGGCCGCGGGCATACTAGAGTACACCCTAAGAAATTACTGCGCGTGTACTTACCCGCAAAACGCTCAAAGAGCCCATCTCTGCGAGCTACGAAATCAGCTCAGCAAATGATGAGGCGGAACATCCGTTTAGACCTAAAAATGGAGTCTGCGCTGTGGCATTACGCAATGCAAAGCGTCATGTTTGCATTGCGTAATGCTACAGCGCAGACTTAATTTTGAGGTCTAAACAGATGTTCCGCCTCATCATTCGCTAAGCTGATTTCGTAGCTCACAGAGATGGGCTCTTTGAGTGTTTTCGCGGGTAAGTAGACGCAGACTTGGAAGTAATCCGTTACAAGTAACGGGATTACTTGTAATTAATTACTTTTCTTGTAATTTAGTAATTAATTCCGTTACTTTTTTAGAAAATGTAATTTGTAACGTAATCTCATTACTTTTTTCAGTAACGAATTACTGAAATTACTCGTTACAATTCTTCCGTCCCGTCAAAGGGAGAAATAGAGTGGAAGAAGGGCGATGCAACGGCCTTCGCGCTTTTAGCATGGTAACACAAGACTCTGGTGAGGTTCTGGTGAGGGAAAGGAATTCACGGAAAGCACGACAGCCCAGCCAGAGACCGTTTCTCGACTCGTTCGTACGGTCAGCCAGGCTGGGAGGATTTGACACTCTACAGAAAGGCAACAGGCTTCGACTTCTTGGAAAACGAACGGACGGCTGCGAGCTTACAAAAGAGCAGAAAACGAATGGACCATAAAACCGTGGCGTGGGGTTCGTGTCGAGTGGGACCGTGGACAGAGTGACCGTGGCGCATACGTCCGCTCCCTTCCTCCCCCCCCCCCCTCCTCTACCCTCCTTCATCCCTCCCCACTCCTCCGCGCCTTGTTCCCCCAAAACAATTTTTTTTAACGAAACCGTGCTTTGCTTGTTGATGTTTCCGCCTATACACACGCTCACCCCGCAAACAGAGAGGCAGCTCTAATGAGACCTCGACCCTGCTCATCCTTGACAGCGCTGTGAAAGCTGAATACTGGCTGGGCCAACCAGCTATGTGGCTCCTGTTGCTTGACTTCACACTAGCGGATACGTAGGGCAAAAACAGGAGGAATGCGATGGTGGCAGTTCATTGGAACAAAGAAAAATCTAGCATCAACCCTGCTGTCAGTTTAAACAGTAACTTTCGACAGCAGGCAATAAGCTGGTCGGGGAGCACAACAAAACGGCTTGGGACATCCAAGCTGAGCCCGTATTCTTAGAAACGAGAATGCTAGGGTTCTCGTCAGCGGATTGGGCCTGCGGGAACTTAGACCGAAATTTTAGGGAAAGGAAACATAGCCCGAGTTTTCTGAGAATAAACGGTGACTCACTTGGAGACTGGAGTTGTGAAGCCGCCTGTAAACGTGTGAAAGACATGAAGCGTGCTGTTCACTGAAAATTGGCCTGTTTTTAATAATTTCTAGACTGGAAAGTCAGTTCAGCTGAGAGATTGTGCAATAATATTTCGTGTGACGTCTTGGTTCTGATAAGTTTGGTGATCAAGAAAGAAGATCAAGTGGGTCATTCGGTCGGAGAACAACCTTCATCAAGGAGGAGTCTTTGAAATGTTCCCAGAGGCAAGTACCGCATCTTGGTCTCACAGCTAGTCCGTTTTAGTAGGTAAACTAGCCCCTATTTAGGCAAAATGCAGCAAACATAGAAAAACCATATCTTCAGGGAAATCGTGTTTTGAAGCTCGCCGACGCCAAACTCGGATTAATTCGAATGGTGTGCATGCGTGCCTCCACCGCCCAAGTGCATTCGTCGCATGTTCATAGGATTTAGTTCTGTCCCGGTTGGACAGCGCAAGGCTCGCTTACCTTGAGCACCTGTTCAAGTTCTTTAAAACTTTATAGATTCGTTCTCCAAAAATTATTAACCTAAAATATTGGGTAGAAAGTAATGAATATGTTTATTTCTGTTTTAATTTTGATGAGGCCCAAAATTTTCCCCTTCGAACACGCAGTATATAGTGTGTCTTTTTCGTATTCCTTTGGAGTAACGTAAAAGTAATCGAGTAAAGTAACGAAGTAATTAATCGATTACTTTTTACGGCGAGTAATTTGTAACGGTAATCCATTACTTTTTAGGCCAAGTAATTGTAACTGTAATTAATTACTTTTTTGAAGTAACGGGCACAAGTCTGAGTAGACGTGGCATGCATTTCTTAGAGTGTGTGAAGCCTGATATCTGAGCCCCATGAATTTACTAAATATGTGCGCAGGGAAACTAACCAATCGATGATCTGTTCTGTTTCCTTTCAGCTTTATGCCCCCCCCCCCCCCAAAAAAAAAAAAACAAAAAAAACGCGTTGTTTGTTTGTATAAATCCATCGCCATTCCCTTTTTGGGTAGTGCTTTAATTTTCCTAACAATCTATAATTTTCTGCAAGTTGACTTTCGATAGTATCGATAGTCGACTAAAAGCAAACTATCGGTAGTACTATCGATCGCACTATCGCTAGTATTATCAATAGTCAACTATCAATAGTCAACTATCGATATACTATCGATAGTTCTATCGATATCGGACTATCGATAGTTTTTTACACTATTGATTATTTTGGAAAAACTGTCCATGTTAATTTTTTGATAGTTTTGCATCACTAGTTTGAGCGCCACGCAGTTGGGGAGGAGAATCGACCGTCGCGCCCCTAGCGGCTAACCTGAGAACAAAAGCCATGGGGACAACAATAACAAGAACATTATTTATTTGTTTTTGATGCAGCGTTCGGCTGACGTTTACCCGAACGCTGCATCAACGTTCTGTTGATTAGACCATTTTCAAAAGTCAGAGTCACCTTGGGGCAGTCCTAAAACCTTAAATATTGCCGCTCTAATGGCGGTGACAGATCAAGCTCGGCTAAATCAAGCACCCTCAATTTCGTGACTAGAAGGTGACGCAGAAGGACCGACATTCTTTCTCCTTTCTGCTCTATGCTTTTCAAGACGTTCGCCTTTTCTGGTGTGTAGAATCTGTGTAGTGCCGTTAGTGACGCCATTAGAGCTTCAGGTTTGGCTATGCACAGGGTGGGTAGACTGAATTTCGGAAAGGGTCTATTGAACAGCCGAACGGTGATGCGGCACTCGCGTCGAATTAGTGGCACGCGCTAGATGGAGGAAGATGACATAAATAATCGGTTCCATGGGCCTTTTGTTGGGGGTAATACCGGGATTTATGGAAAACAAGCTCGACAAGGTGCCCCCTATAGTTGGATCTCCTCGCGAACAGCTCGGTACAGGTTCTCATTCTGTACCGGATGTGAGGTTCAAAATAAAAATGTTGCCATAAAGAGAAGCTTGTGAAAGGACCAGATGATTTTTTTTTTTTTTTAATGCGAAAGCCTTAGCTGTCCCATGGAGCGAGCCGACGTCATCAGTTTGAAGCGCGAAAACGGCACCTAGTTTCCTCGATCTCAATAGGCTGGTGCACGTGGACGGGGGGGCTCCCATTGGCCGCCGCGCTCGTCAGTTTCCACGACCGCTCACCCCCATGGCGCTGCAAGTCCATCACCGCGCCGTTAGCACGGAGCGTCCAAGGTCAGCGTGCCCAGGGGAGCACACGCGCCGGCCGGCGACGAAAAGTACGCAGCAGACAAAAAAAGGGAGCGGACGAGCGGCTTGCATGCTTTCACATTCACAACTCATAAGGAATTCTAAATGTACCTCGAGCTTTTTTTTTTTTGTCTTAATTCACGCTGATTAAATTAGAGGGACACGAAGAGGGAAGCTGGGCTTTTTTATACGATTTGAGATGCGCTACTGGGAATGAAATGACAAACAAATTTGCATAAAACGCCATACAATACCCAAAACTGCAGCGATACTGTACTCTGTGACCCCATCTAGTGGTCGTCGGAGTGGGTATAAAACATATATCACACTACCCGCCATGTGATAACTTTGCCGTACGCCACCGAAAATTAATTGGTACCTCTTGCCAATAACATCGTTGTCCGCAACACGACGGCATGTCTGTGCCAGTTCACACATACTGCAAGCTTCATTGTATGTGCTTGCCGATGTCGTTCCTCTGTGTTGTTTTCGCCTGGAGCATGACAGCATTGATGACCCGATGACATTTAAACCCCCGTGAGCTTCTATTTTTCAGTTCGCGCCCACATGTAGCTTGACATCGTTGAAGTGATCAAAGGTCGACTACTGAAATGTACACAATGTCATTACTAACCTTACGTTGTGTGTATATACCTCCAGTAAACTAATAACGCAAAAAGACGTTTCTTTTTTTTTGTTATGCGTTATGAGTGTTGGGCTGCAACAATCATTGACAGTTTGCTTTTTTTTTCTTTCTTTTTTTTTTAAAGAAAAGTGGGTTTCTGTGTTGCAGTATTATCCAACCGTGCAGGTCATGGTAGGTAAACACCAACAGCCATTCTTTGTCCGGTAGATTGTGCCAGGCAGTGCACACGTTTCTTGTAGAAAAAGATTTTCCGCGCGCTGTACTTACAAAGCGCTATGCAATAAGCGTGCTTGTTAACAAGTCGGACGCACAATAGGCATATCGATCTTGATGCACCAATCATATGCGCAAATTTGCATATTCACAAAACCCATGGCGAAACCTTTCTGCACCTAATTTTGCGGCTTCATGTTTCACCCGCTAGATGTTGTGGGTGTTTTTATGCTGCAGCGAAATAACCTCCACCTAGATTTACAGCTTCGTAACCTTTACCACCACTCTGTTATATAGCGCGATGGTTTGACAGTATATGCCATCATTTACTCCTTATAACACCAAAAGTTTACAATACCAGCGTTCAAAACAAAAGGCTGTTCAAGTAGATCGAGAAACAAAAATTCAGTTGGAGTCGTTGTGGGTCTCGTCTGAAAGCAGAACTGTTTCGTGGCGATCTGGAATAAACGTATGGTTCGAATATGCAGTATAATAGTAATGCACTAAACGTAGGTTCGACACACGGGCACTGAACACGCACGCACGTACCCACACTTTCTATTTTGTCTCTCGTTTAATGCACGAAAAAGGTGATGAGGACCGAAATCCGGATCCTACAGTCTGCTTCGCTTGTATCTTCCAGGTTCTATTGGAAAACACAGACGTCAACGAAGATCTGAAAGATGTGAGCCTCTGCCTATTTCAAGTCTTTTCTCTCTCTCTCTCTTTCTCTCTCTTTCTTTGTCGTTCTCTCTTTTTTCCTTTTTTTTTTTTCTCCTACCTTCTCACGCTCCTTTTTACTAATAGGACCTTATTCATCTGAAAGTCTAACATCATATTCTGACTTTTCTTTTTCTTTTTTTTTTCATGCAAAATGTACGAAGGCAATCAAAACTTGGGGCCATGCTTTTTTTATTATTCCAGTTATTTTGAAGTCTATATTTTTAAAAATAAACTTTTTTTTTTTTTTTTTATACGAGGCGGTTTATTATGTGATACTCAAAATGATCACCCATTGAGCCCGGGAGTGGAAATTGGTGATGGAACAAAAGCCGAGAGAAGCGGATCCCATCAATCGAGGGATGTCAACCGGCGAAACCCGCACCAATCAGATTTCTGAAAGACGAGTCATTACAGTGTCCTCCAGGCCTACTACTGCTTGCAAAATCGTCTTCGTTCCGATCTTTCGCGAACAACAACAACAACAACAACAACAACAACAACCAACAACAGCAACAACGGTCGACTCGCAGTCACACCCACTTATCCAGCTCGCACATCGGCCGTTTTAGAAAGACTCAGCCGAACGTTCTTCGTGCACTTACAAAAAGAAGAAGAAAAAAAAATATCAAGGAGGTTTGTTACGTTGTCTATCGAACTCCGGGATCGCTTCTCCGGAATTCTCGAGGCTCTCGTCTGCAGCAGCTAACGCTGCACTTCGTGACGCAGCTGCCGAGAATCTTCTTTTTTTAGCTTCGCGGTGCCCTCCTCACCGAACACGCAGCGCGAAGAGGTATACGTAGCGCGATGGATGTGCTTTCCATTATGGCCGCGGTGCAGCCTCGGGGGAAGAGAAGGATCTTTCTTACACGTCAATTAGAAGCGGTCATTCTCGCACGCTTTCGCTTACAAGCCAAACTCCCGCTTTATACGCACTAACGAACGAACGAATGAGTGAACGAACCGCTGCTTGTGGCGAAGAAAGAAACGTGTTTGTTCGCATTAGCGATCGGCTCGACTGGAAACAGGTAACGAACCTGCGATGCTTCGCCATTCTCTTCGCCTACTTTGTATGTTCTGTTCTCGCGGAGGAGTTCTCTGGCTTGTCGGTCTTCGATGCAGCGCTTGTTCTCCCCAGGTGTTCCGTTTGGGACGGCGTGATCTTTGCCGCTCGGCATTATTGTTGTTTCTCATTGGCGCCGCGTTCAGGTCGTCTTCATTTCCCCTCTCGTCTTCGGAGCGCGAGCTGCAGCTGCTTCCTTTCACGGCCTCCGGAGGAGATTGTGAAAAAAGTAACAGCGTATCAAGAAGTGTAGGAAACGCAACGTTCCTAATAGGTTTCAAGTTTTCTTCCTCGGTAGCACCGAACTGCGCAAGTTCTTAGTACCCCGATGCAAGTAAAACTTGGTACGTAAAGATGACTGTATCGACACTCGCAAAACAAAACACGAGTTAACTTCTTTCTTTTTTTTTTTTTTCACTGACGTAGTTATATTTGTTTTCACTGTTGTGTCGTGGTGGCACATGACGATAGCAAGGTGTCGCAATATATTCTTTAAATCCTCCTTGTACTGGTCGCTGTTGAAAACCAATTTTTCGTTTGTAGCGTATTGAAAGTATGCATATGTATATGGCGGTCTCTCGTCACCAGAAAACTGCTGCATCGGTATATCGGTGACCCAATCTGTGGAGGATCTTTCTTGTGTCCGGCGCAAACTGCCCGCGGAATTCCACGCGTTTCCTGCGCGGGAGTCGTCCTCTTCGCGCGTAATTTATTGAGGCTGCCGAACGTAGTTGGAAAAGATCAAGGCCGGGATCAGTGTCCTGCTTTGCCACTTAACCGACCACGCGAGCGGTGGCAACGAACGTTCGTACGCGTTTCCCCAACAGCCTTGAAGCCACGGTTTGTTTACCACCTCGAGAGAACGCCCTTGGAACTTTACTGGAAAGCTGTATGGTGGCTCGGGCCATACGTATTAATACCTCCCTGACTCTGACGCGTCGACCCTTTTCAAAACCCTCGCGAAGCAACATTAGCGGTCGGCATTTCTTGGACACGAAGTTCGTGATTGGATCCGAGTCTTCACCGAACGCCGACGCAATCCTCGTGTCCAGTACATGCTCAATCTCCCGCTGTGGCAGTGGGAGATTGAGCATGTATGCTCAGGTTACGCGCCCACACGATTGGCTCAGCAGCTAAAAGATGGCGACCACTTTCGAAAAGGGTCTTATGAAGCTGACGGTGTGACAAGCAGCTTGCACTGAACCACGAGGGACTACTCGTAGATGCACGTGTCCAATCTCGCTTCTTCTTGTTGACGTGAGAAGTCCGGCACTACGGCTTCCGTCTCCGGCGGTGTCGACGATACGCACGTCGACGAGTTGCGCGGCGCAGCAGTGGCGCACGAGAGGCGGCCGACGGCGCAGCGCGTGCCGTTGACTCGCTCCGTGACCATCGCGGCAGCCGGCGTGGCCGACGCTCGCTCCCAAGGCCGGCCGCAGAATGGAGCGGTAATTGCGGCCAGGTCACTGGCTGGCTTCGGCCCTTTCATCCTCGCCGCGATCAATCCCACGCCGTGCGCCATCATCGGGGCACAGGGGGAAAAACGCCGCTTGCTTGGATGTATAGGCAGTTAAACAAAAACCCCGGCGTTTTTTTGTTTTTTTAATAGTTTCCGATCTTTTTCAAATTCTGAAAATTCGCCAAGCACACCAACAGACATCGCTGAAAAACTAACCCTAATATTTGGGCAAAATGAATTATTTTCGCGAAGTTATTGAATTTACAATATTGGTCCTTACCTTGTTTTTCAAAGTGAAAGTCTCTACTGGCAATATTGAAAAAGTTACGCCAGCGGAAGGCAGGAGTTCACTCTTTGGACTGTGGAATTTGTTCCCAACTGGATTACAAGCAGTTTCATGGTGTCACACGAATGCTTTGGAAGCTCGCTCCAGTACCCGCGCTGCAGCACGAAACAAATGCTCGGCATAGTTTGTTGTTTGACTGCCCGCTTGACCTGCGAGCCTCCCTTCCCCTAAAGTCACGGCACTGTAAAGCGCTGCTATATTTAAATGTTCTTGTGTTATTTTTTTTTTTTCTTCAACATTTTCACTTGCCAATTTCACAATAACTATTCTGAATTTCGCGATGCTAAATTGCATACCAGAAAGGGCAAAGGCCGATGATTCCAAAAATATAGTTAGTCGGTGTAGCTCAAAATATCGCCGGAGCACCCTCTACGATGGTTAATCACCACACCTTTCTTCAAGTTCAAGTGTGGGTCGAGCGAATGGTTACACTGTCTACAATAGTTCACCTTGTGCCACGGTTCAGACTGTTCAACGCTGCAGAGGAATTATAATACGCGTGAATTCTAAAGCACAAAACTAAAAACACATTAAAAAAAAATCCGAAAATTGGAGCACGCAATCATAGTTTCACTCTCAAACAAGAAAAACACAACAGTGGGTTTTTATCGTACAGAAATTGCAAATGTGCTTTTAACAATGCCACATTTGCGATTTACGTTTACTTAATGCGTGTACCGTCCGTTTTCGAGAATAGGATGTTTCTTTTTTTATTTATGTTCCGATTTTTGTGCGACGTTCAGTTGGTTTTTTGTAAATGTGTACCAAGTTCCAACCTTTAGGGCTAAGGGCGTAAAGTGAGCCAATTTTGGGCACTGGTCGCATTTTTTCGTGACCAATCTGCCACGACACCACCGTGGTCTTTCAGCTTACTACGTTAAGCTTCGTCTCAAATATGTCTGTTCGTACGATATGTCTGGTTGGAGTTTCTATAATTTTATCATACGCCGTTTTATCGCGCAACGTTTTAGCGAATGTCTTTGTGAAAACGTACTCTAAAGGCTAAGTAGCCTGGGTTGTGTACTATCACTAGACCACCGCGGGGATGCTTGCTTTCGATCGCAGAACGGGCTCGCTCGAAGCCCGCTACGCCAAGGACAAGCGATCGATCGTTTTCGTTTTTTCGTCGGCACTTCGTTCAAGCTAATCAGAACATGTTCAATATCTCACCACGTCGGTATTTCTCTTCTTTTGGTGCCCTCTCGGTTCCGAATGCTAAAAGTCTTTGTACTAAACGCCGTTTCCCAACGTAAACACAGACCGTCTAAATATGCTTCGTCATTCTCAGATGTCCACCGATTTCCCCGTTTCGATCTTTAGTGGCGCGTAGCGAAACAGATGATCCGGGATCCTAGATCATCAGATACGGAGCGATGCGAACGCCTTTCAGATTAACCGCAGCTCAACCTCTCCACTTTACAACCTCGCAGTGTACAAAACAAAAGTTGCTCCCCAATTTTCCGATTTGATTCGGGACATTGGGGACACCGGGGACCACGCATCGAATTCCTCGCGCCCAGCGCTCCCTGATGCGGTAACTTTGGATCTACACACGCCCGCGCGCGCACACACACGGATCGAAAGCTCGATCCTGAATTCGGCCATCCGGCACAGGCGCACTGCGCGCACGGGGGTGCGACAAATGAGCGAACCACACGAAACGAACAGACGCACAAAGAAACCAAGGAACGGCAGCAGCAAGCAAAGACAAAGACAACAGCTCCGGCGAGCCATGGCCGTTTCCTGGGGCCTCGTCTAATAATACCTCTAGGAGACGGCCCCCCGCAATAGAAATGGTTAGTCACGCGCATCGGCGTAATGGCCCCAGCCAAACGGGCAGTGGCGGTCGTGGCGTCGGCGGCGGCAAGCGAGCCAACGCAGGCATGGGCTTTGGCCGAGCCAAGCCGAGCCGCCAACAGCCAGAGCTGAAGCAATAAAATTCATGGACGGTCCCCCGACGTTTCTCTCTTTCCCTTTAAGCCCGTTCCCCTTTCTCTCTTTCTCTTTTCCGAGAAGGTTCGATACCGAGCCACCGAGCAACGGCCAGATTGGACCAACGTTGGTCTGGCGGGTGTCGTCACTTTTGGGCCGGTGCTCTCTATCGTAGCCATTTCTCTCTCTTTGAATTCCATTAATTTTGGCGCGATCTATAGTTCGACGTCTATTCGTACACCTATTTCATTGGTAGCTGTCGGAACTGATTCGAGTTGTATCATTTGCACGGAAAGGCAACACTGCTCTATACCCGTTTTCATCTCAACAACCGTAGTAAAAAAGAAGTCCGGCTCCTCGCGGAGCATTACTAATTTCCCCTTTATATGGAGAAATAAGATATATGTAGGTGTATTTTAGATTAGGTATGTGTTATCTAATCAACACGTATACGTTTTGAAACGCCAAAAGCATCGCTTCTTCCTCCGACAACCAAATCTTTTAAGAACTACTTCGCCCGGTGTATGAACAATGTGCAAAAAGAACGCCATGACGATGCACTTTTCGCGCTGTTTGGTTGGCTCCGTCCGATATCTTAGCGTCGGCTGCGGTTGAACGCAGCCGGAGCTCAAAATGAGTCTCGCGACGCGAAGCAGCAGTCGCACACTGCTCAGACGTCGTACAAAAAGACTCGAACTGCAGACGTAACGACAGAGTTACCTGCGGACACGCCCGGAGCATGTTACAAGCATGTTAACATGTCTGCTGACAGTTTTTCTACGACCAATGTGACCGTCGTACAAGGAAGGAACACGCCTCGCTCTGCAGACTGTCTTTTGTACGATGTATTAGTGGGGGTACCGCGGCTGAAATATTGCTCTCAATGTTGTTTTCGGGGAAAGTTTCATTCTGACATAAAGGCCGGTTCTCACATGCAGTGAAGCGCTGATGTAGCGCTGCTCACGTGTCGTCAGCTACTTGTCGTCTGCCATGAGCAACAGTTTTGACGGTGCGATACAAAGCTGGTGAACTCTCCCGTCAGCACGCGCTTAGCGCGATGTCAGCGCTATGCTTGTAACGCTCCACTGCATGTGTGAACAGGCCTTTAATGTCCTACACAGACACTCAAAAATGTGTTTTTTTTTTCCTTCTATTTATTTTGTTTGGGGTTGGAGGTGGGGGAGGGGTTGGAGGGGTGCTTTTAGGAGCTATTCCGAAGCATCCTTTCATTTCGGGTTCGAGGTCCAAAATATTGGTGTTGTTTCAGAATCACTCCCAAATCAAAATCTGTCTCTTAGCGTGAATTATGCGGGGTCTTTTTTCGTTTTTTTTTTTCCCGGAGGGGGGGATGAACGCCATCTAGACGCTGTGCTTCGAAACTTGCGTATTCCATAGAATTCAGTGCAGTTACCATAGCACCGGCGAGTCGAACGACGGAAGGCGAGTCGTAGTGAGTGAGGGGGGGGGGGGGGGGTACTGCTCGTGCAAGCAGCTTCTATGAGCAGTTCCGACACTGAGCACGTTAAAGACTCTAGGCTAGCGGTTGTACTGTACTGGCCAAATTTATCATCTACAGCTGCGAGACAAGTCGCCCGTTGAGGCAGGCTAAGTTCTAGGCTGTATAAACATACGCACACCCCATTTTTCTTTTGTTCCGTAACTGAGCTAATTTAATAACGTTGGCGTCACTGCAAACGCCGCGATGACCGCCGCTGCTGTCGATGGCGATGGGCACGCGCGCTTGATATGAGGGCAGGGTCCATCTTAACGAGGGAACGCCCACGAAGTCGGCGCTTGGGTCCCCTGGGCTGTAGCTGTGCGCCAGTGCGGTGTGATGGATCGTGCTTATGATCGCCACCGACAACTGCTGATGGCAGTTCTGTGAGCATTTCCTTGAGTGCGTGTCTCTTTCTTTTTGCGAACACTATTTCTGTTTTCACTCCAGACGCCCCGCAGCTTGCTCGGCGACGGGTATTTTGCGTGACCTTGGCCTTATCGTAGGCTTCGCCAGGATAGAAGAAGCTGCGATAAAATGTATAGCTTTTTTTTTTTTTTTTCGTACGTGCACCTGAAGCAGGTTGAGTGATCTTCGGAGCTCTCCTTGTATCTTAATGCGATATTCTTAGGCAGTGCTGCGTCTAACCAACTCCAAGTGTTATCAACTTTGTTGTAGTAGTTTTCGTAACCTAAGAGTGCCTTAGACGATCTCGACCCTATCGAGGACTCGTGCCTTGAAAACATTATTTCCCTCGTTGTAAGAGAATTTTGATTCACACCAGAACTGCTATGAATCTAAGTCGTTCGCATTTAAAATGCCTGCAAAACCGCTTATATGTAAAAAAGAAAAAAAAAGAAGAAAAAAAGAAGTATTACGTGAATAACTTTAAAAAATTGGTGTAAAACCAGATTTCGGTGTTCTCGGCCTTCCATGGCCACTAGAAACCTTGGGTGACATACACCCAGTGTTGCACGGAACGGCGTTCACGTAACGCGTTTTCTTGGGACGAACCAACGTTACTAAATCACTCAGTTGGGAAACTGCCATAGAGGCTGCTCCGAAAAAGTGGCACCGACCCGTCCTCCAGAACCGAGCTAATGGCGATCACAACGCCGCCATTTCTCCCGCAGCGGCCACTCGAGGAACGGCACGTGACTTCCATTTTGGTTTCAATCGGCCATTTTGGGGCCAGAACAGATACTGTGGAAAGGGCTTCAGGGGTGCCACCCCCGACCCCCAAGCGGACGCGCCGCGAAGTACTACTGAGGTTAATATGCGCCTAGCTCGGGACGCGCTACCTGAAATCACCGCTGAGGCACGGTTGTATAAAAACAATATTAATTGTACTGCAACATTTGCAAACTAAATATTTTAGAAAACAACACGCGCCCATCATTTTGTACTAAACTCCAATAAACGTTACTACAAAAAGAGTTTTTTCCGTGTGTTTTTACGCAAAAACATGCTTTCTAAAAGCTCAAGGTGACCACAGTTAAGATAAATGATACAGAGTGGCGCTGTTGTCGTATTTAGCTCGGTCTCGGTGGACGCCAGCGGCCCATGTTTCAACGGTGAGTTTCCCAACTGAGGGTTCTAGTAACATTGGGACGAACGGAGGAACACCGCCTCCCATCTTGCATAGGTGGAACTGGAACGGGAACTCGTTACGCTATTGAGAGAACGGCATGGAACGACACTCCTTTTCACCGTGAGATCCCTGCTTCGAATGCCGTGTGGCAATGAGTTCAAGGAGGAAACTTGGCACGCAGCATTCGAACCCGGATATTGCGGTGACTCGTGTTGGCAGTCTTTTGTATAATGACCAAAACCAAAAGCAAAAAAAGACGTTGAAAAAACAACAACAAACAAACGTGATTGCTGTGACACGACACGTAATTTTGTGTCGCTTTATTTTACGTACGGATTATCCAGCACAATATTTCATTAAAATTCGCAACCGTAACGTTAATGTAACGACACATTCTCATCTTACAAAAGTAACAGAAACGCGTTGCTTTCGAACCAACAGAACCTGTAACGAGAACGTATTTCAAGATGGAAAAGGAACGAGGAGCGAGTTTTCGTTCTTGTGTTGGAGGAACGTGTACAACACTGCATACACCATTGTTTTATCGTGCCCTGGCCCTAAAAGAAAAGAAAAAAACAAAACAAATCTGGCTTAGACATTTTGTTTATTGCAACGAAAGTGCGCTAGCACTAATACGTAATTCCCACCTACCCCTACGCCACCCCCGTTCCTACGCAAGGGGAGGGGGATGGGGGGGGGGATAGGGGAGTATTAGCGCATCGCGTATCAGCCCCCCCCCCCCCCCCCTCCCCCTCAATCTCACTTAGCGCGGTGCGACGCCATTGGTCATGCCTGTTGTGACTTAGTTATGACCTCCGACCAACAGCTGCGCTTTGTTGCTGACACTCTCTCCCCTAGTCTTGCTATGGCGCGACTAACACCAACACGAGCAAGCAAGGTCCGTGCGGACTTCCCATATAGGGGGTATTCACTGGACGCCATATTTGAGGGCGATGTTTAGAGCGCATGCTCAGAACGAGCTCACATTGATAGGCTGCTAAGACCGGCAATCTTGAAAGTGCGGAATGTAGGTTGCAAAAGAATTGCGGAAGTTCGCCGTCAGCACGCGCTCAGCAGTCGCGCACACAGCTATGGTGGCCGGGGGATGCTCCTTTCAAATACTCCCTATTCAGCGATCGCTTTAAAATTCCGAATGCACTCTCCGACTTTCTTCCAGTCAATCAAACGCTCTCCTTTGTTTGCCAACCTACTCGTGGTGGTAGGTGTTACACAAGGAAGTGTGACAGCTGAAAGTGCGTGTGGCTCTGGAACATCACAGCTTTGGTTCTGTAACAAAAAAAGTAAAAAAAAAATAACCATAATCTGGATATGAAAATGGCAGATCCGCTGTAATCGAGGTCGGGTATCTGGTTGGGAAGGGGGGGGGGGGGGGGAGGGGGTTGGCTTGGCTGGCTGGCTGGCTGGCTGGCTGAAAGCCACATCTGAGGTCTTCGTGTCTCCTACTGCCCCAACCTCCCAGACACATGTATGTCTCAAATCAAATGATTCGTTTTATTAGTATAAAATGTTTGTTTAAGATTGTGCCAACTGAGCGGAAACCACGACACGCTATATATTGTTCACTGAAATGATGCTACGCAGTACCTCGACTGAAGCGGTTTCTTGATGCGCACGACGGATGATGCCGAAAACTCAGCACATATAAAACACGAGGTTCGCGGAGTCGCTTGTTTTCTGAGTCAGACTGCAATTACATTTCCCAGAAAACGCATTACTCGCCCGCGTTTTATTCGACCTACCGTGAACGAAGACCCCCCCCCCCCCCTTTTTACGAGAACGAACATACACACAATAGGGTACCGTAACATAATGAGCAGTCAGAACTCCCCTATTCCCTAAATTTGAATTGTCCATTCTGCGTTCCCCAAATTGAATCGTTCGCCGGAATTAACTGTGGCGCCGTAACCTTGTACCGTGCGTTCTCTTTCCATCCAGCCCATTATTTGTAGCAACGCAGCGCATCTGCAGTCCCCAACAAAAATATACCGCGGAAGAAGGCAGAAAGAGGGAAAAGGGAAGAAGAGAAAGAGGAGAGGAAAGAGAGCGAGTGTCACCGGCCACACCGGCTCACGCACATAAAATTGATCTCGTCGTATCAAGCGAAGGGAAAGAAAGAAAATACAAACGTACGGTACGACAGAATTAGAAACGCTGAACAAAGAACGCCAAGATAGAAGAAAAAATACAGCAAGAAGGAAAAAAGTAGAGGAAAGCTTCCCCAAATAGAGACAGCGAAGCCTCGAAATAAGGTCATTACCATTCAGGAGTAGAATGGGAAGACGCGCGCCAGACTTCGGCTCCTGCTTTCTCTCTCCCTCTCTGTTTTTTTTTTTTCTTTTTTTCGCCGGAGTGTGCCGTCCTTTTGTTTTGTCTGCTTGGCTTGGCTCGGCTTGGCTTGGCTTGGCCCGTCTTTTGTACGTTATTCGCGTATCGTGCCCGGACACTTTGTGTCGTGAGCGTGGCTTCGCGTCGTTCGTCTCCTTCTGCGGCATTGAGTTCTGTTTCCCTTTTATTCATTTTGTTTTTTTCCGGCGAAGTATCGATCAGCATTTTCAATCTGCACGCCGCTTTTGCGCTACCGTTGTACTTTATTATGTCGACGGCTATTACGTGTCACACGTGCGTACCGACCGAGTAAGATCATCCTTTTTGAGGCAGGTTTTTATTGCAACGAATATAGACATATTTAGTTACTTTAACGTACAATCAACCTTCTTTGACTAAAAATTACATTAATACTCCTCCAAGATAGAACAAAAAAGCTGGGTTTTCTTCGCGTATCAATTGCCAACGGATTGGAATCGTACTTCGGTACTCAGACGCGCCACAAAACTATATACGTTTACCAAGTAATCCTGTTTCAGAACTAGTCTGGCCACAGTGAACGGGAGAACACTAAATTACACGCACTAGTCTAGCAACAACGAGTACACCTTGACAAGGCTTTGGAGACTGACAGCCGCGCACTCTCTCTAGCAACAAAGTGGTGGCCGTCAAGGCGATGGAGATTGGGCGCCCTGGCATCGAAATGGCGGCGCGTCCAGCAGCCGTAGTTGCAAACAAGTATGCTTTATTCCGGTTCTCACAAAGCCTGTACTGCAATTACGCTAAAGAAGCTGACGACATCGCAAATTCAATGTAACTTGTTTCCAGATGTGGCTTCACGAAGTACACAAGTGAGCCTCTTTGAGTTTGCAATAGTGGCACTATACAATAGGAGCAAGATAGTGTAGTGAACGTAAGCATAATTTTAACTGATATATGATATGTCAGAAATTCCGAGGTTGAATCCTAAAACCGTCCGGAAAGATTGGCGCCTGCGCATATCTATCTCAACGTTCACCAAAGGCGTATTTCAGTAGTACATTTTACCCTGTAAAATTTCAATACATAGCTCCCGTACTGTAAAAATGAATTCAACAAACGTACCAGGGTCGTACGAGACGACCAAATTAGTGAAGTTTAAGACTTATAGCGCCATCTCCCGTTAGACGCAGCGAGTACAATAAGCACCCAGTCGAAAGCAGACGACCTGGTCGTCTCCTCGCTTCGTCTATCAGGAGGTGGCGCCACGGGTTAGAAACGTCGCTAACTCGGTCGTTCAGCTGCGTCGACGTCCACCATTGACCCTGGCAAGTTTGTTGGTCTAACCGTTTACTGTGAAGAAGTTACACCTTGCTATTTCACGAGGTAAATGCACTACTAAAATACACTTTTGGTGAAAATTATAAATTGCCACGTGCAGGCGCAGATTTTTCCGGCCGATTTTAGAGCCAACCTCGGGATTTTGACACCCTATATATGCAACGTATTTTTTCAAGTTTTTCCTTTGAAATGGCTCCGGGCACCTACAGTTTTTGGCCGGACACGAGTCTTCGGTTTTGCCACCAGTCCCACTAAGATGCCGCTTCCACTGCCTCAGATTCTTGGCATCCCGGAAAGTTGAATGTTTTTTCAAGCTTCTTCTCTGCGCCGCAGTTTTCCGGAACTTTTGCGTTCTCCGGTTGATAATTTGTGTCGGTTCTAGATCCCCATATTTTTGTTTGTTTTTATGCATAATTATGCAATGAACGAACGGTATTGCATCCCCCCCCCCTCCCCTTCGGCTCTTCCTCCGCTCTCTTCTTTCTTTTCTTGTATTTTTATTTTGCTTAGATAGCGCTGCTTAATGTGATGAAGCCAGCGTATGCGATTTCTCGGTCTGGCATATTTAGTAAGTTGCATTGAAATTCAAACTCCATACTCAGATATCAATGAAATATCTTATTTCGAGTTTTTTTTTTTTTCCTTCGTTTTTTGTTGTTATATTTATTTTTGTTTTGTGATTGCTTTGATAATGTTCGAATTGTATCGAAGATTAGATCAACGTCTGTGACCCGTGCGAGCACTCACAAGAATGGAAACGTGCTCTGTTTTCACTTTTGTTAATCCAATCTTGGAAAGTGCTGGTTGAAGGCTGTGGCCCCGTTCCGTGCTCTTTCGTCCGTTGTTTTTGCTTGCTTGTACGGGTTGCGTGGTGCAAAGCGATACCAATCACGTGATCACGTCAGGATTTTCATAATCATTGAAGGTAATCTTCGTCATTTCCCGCCAAGGAATATCTCCCGGAGTGCGTATGCCCAATGATAGAAAAGCTTTTCCTTCGCTTTTGAGTCTTTATTTTTCCGCCCCAAGAGAATTCCGATTAAGAAGCCACTATGAATGATCGAATATAGAGGTAAAATATTACAAAGCTAATCATATCAATAACTACTAGTCTCTAAAGACGTTCCTTGGGGTAACTCGACCGGTGTCAGTTCCAACTGTACTTTACCCCAAATTAATCCTCTGTGTGTCGTCGGCTCATGAAACGAAGGTGTGTTAAACGCAATATAATATGATTGTTATTGTGGTTAATATATTGGGGTGCAAAAGCAACCCATACTCTACAAAAAAAGAAATATATATGTATATATATATTTTTTTTTTCGGTAATATTTAAGCACTGAGCGACCGTCTCTAGCTGGACACCTAATCCAAGATAAGTGCCGCTTGACGAGGGTCGAACCGAAGTTATCACGATGCGAAGGACGCGGTTCGAAGGCTAAGGGTAACGCCGTCTTGGAAATTACTAGTTTCACAGTGGCTTCTGTTTTAACCATCGACAGATAATGGGAATGGCCGGGCGACTCTTTCGAATTCCCTGCCTCCAGCACGCGCGCGTTGCCTTCCGTGGTGCTTTCGCTGCACGTGCATTCTCGAGGCTCGCAAGATGCCCGAAGCATTAGCGAAGGCAGGAATGCTCGCGCTGAAGGCGGGACAACGGAAGCACCCTCCTGCCATTTCCCATCTCGTGAGCGACTGTAACGCGTTCGACCAACGCAGCTGTTCGCAGCGCGCGAGATCAGCCTAAGTATACGCAAGGACAAGCTAGGATTTTTTTTTTATATGTACCCTTACGTTCCGGATTTATGCTTTGCTTAACCGGTCATCGAACCTTAGTCAGGCTTCACGCACGCGTGAACCGGGTATAGGGTAACTTTGTATCCGCGCCGGCTCGTTAACCCAAGCTGCATTTTCAAATATCGATACACATAGGTGCGCCCCTTCTATATATTCGGTCTTTTGAGCCAGTGAGCGAACAACGACGTTGCTTGCTTTGCTCCCAACTGGTGAAGCTGTCGTCGTTAAAACCCATTCGTGGCTTGCCGTGGCTGTGGTAGTCAGCTCACCTCCCCGCGCGATATCTCCCTTCCCTGAAGCTGTGCCTTACAACAAACACTGAAAAGAAAAGTAAAACGGAGCAGCGTAAAGAGACTTTCAGCTCGTATATTTCAACATAGGCCCGTCAATGATGCGTTCCACGGACCTTTTTTTTTCTTCTTTTTTTTCCACTACGGATGACTAACTTTACGGGATTATGCACAGCAACGCTGTTGAGTGCGAACGTGACTGACAAACAATAAGAATCGAAAAGGGGAGGGGGGGAGAGTGGTCGAAAGCATGCAACCACAAATTTGGCACGTGGCAACACGTTTTCGTTTTTTTTTTTCTTCATACAATTAAAAAAAATACGTATACAAAAACAGCGTGATTGTCTCTCCGCTCTCCAGGCAATTTTCGGTCAGTCCGCGTTAAATAAATGACGGGAACAGAGGCCGGAAGAGAGTGTTAAAACAACGAGCAAAAACAAAAATAAAGTGGAAAAGGAAAGAAGAAGGAAAAAAGAAAGGAAAGCATTGCCGGAGATTTCGGAATTTCATTTCACGAATCAATAGCACGCGGTATAAATCGGCCCGTATACCCCCGTCATGGCAGCTGCACGAGGCCCGTGTTCGTGCTTGCGGAATGAACTGCGCATGCCCGGTTTGTGACGTCGTCTCTCGCGATCCATTTATCGGGTGCCGCCGAAGCGGAGGAGGAGGGGGAGGAAGAGGGGGGGGGGGAGGGGGGGGGGGAGCGAGCGAGCACCAACCGAATGCAATCGGACGGGCGCATCAAAGTGGGAGGACGCGCGCTCCCCATTTCTCCCCATCCCCTCTCCCGTCACCCCTCTCCTATTTCTCTCCCTCTTTTTCATCTCACTTTCTCCGCCCCCTTCTCACCTTCCTCGGTGCTTCTTCCTTACGGGTTTCAGCTTTCCACTCCTTTATCACCTTCCTTCTCTTTTCTTTTCCTAGTCTTCCCTTTCTCCACTCCCGCTTTTTCCCCCTTTCCGATGCCATATCCCTCCTCTGCATATTCCATACATATCTACGCGAATGGCGTTCGCTTGACTTGCAAATCAGCCGGGTTATTCCCTCTCGCCCTTTTTCCCTTCCCGCCTCTTTGTGCAGGCGGTCGAGGAGGCTCGGCTCGCCGAGCTTGTGAACTGTTCCCTAGGAGAAGCGTTGCCTCGCCGTCTCTTCCCTATTTCGAGCCCGATGGACGACTCCAGCAAACACGCTGTATTGAACGCAAAGGGGAAGTCGTATTCAGATAGCCATACGTCGTTTCACCTTCACGATGAACCGCGGCGGACGGAGCCACCTACACTCTGTTCACCGTTCTGTGACCGCAGCCGAAGCTACAAGCGCGAGCTACCCCGCGCTCCTGGCTTTGATACTGCCATGATACTGCCTTTGTAGCGCGAGCACTCGTTGCAGACGAACATTTCAAAGTCACGATCGGGTGCTCTCGTGCAGGCGGCAATGGCTGCAGTCTCAGCCCAAGGGTGAATGTAGGGTGCCTCAATGTCTTTGGTGAATGGAGTGCACTGGGAGTGCATAGTTCATCCAGCGCTTTGAGCGATTCGCGTGACCCTGCGTCTCGTGTTTTTTTTTTTTTTTCTTCATACAATTAAAAAAATACGTATACAAAAACAGCGTGATTGTCTCTCCGTTCTCCAGGCAATTTTCGGTCAGTCCGCGTTAAATAAATGACGGGAACAGAGGCCGGAAGAGAGTGTTAAAACAAACGAGCAAAAACAAAAATAAAGTGGAAAAGGAAAGAAGAAGGAAAAAAGAAAGGAAAGCATTGCCGGAGATTTCGGAATTTCATTTCACGAATCAATAGCACGCGGTATAAATCGTCCCGTATACCCCCGTCATGGCAGCTGCACGAGGCCCGTGTTCGTGCTTGCGGAATGAACTGCGCATGCCCGGGTTTGTGACGTCGTCTCTCGCGATCCATTTATCGGGTGCCGCCGAAGCGGAGGAGGAGGGGGAGGAAGAGGGGGGGGGGGAGGGGGGGGGGGAGCGAGCGAGCACCAACCGAATGCAATCGGACGGGCGCATCAAAGTGGGAGGACGCGCGCTCCCCATTTCTCCCCCTCCCCTCTCCCGTCCCCCCTCTCCTATTTCTCTCCTTCTTTTTCATCTCACTTTCTCCACCCCCTTCTCACCTTCCTCGGTGCTTCTTCCTTACGGGTTTCAGCTTTCCACTCCTTTATCACCTTCCTTCTCTTTTCTTTTCCCTAGTCTTCCCTTTCTCCACTCCCGCTTTTTCCCCCTTTCCGATGCCATATCCCTCCTCTGCATATTCCATACATATCTACGCGAATGGCGTTCGCTTGACTTGCAAATCAGCCGGGTTATTCCCTCTCGCCCTTTTTCCCTTCCCGCCTCTTTGTGGAGGCGGTCGAGGAGGCTCGGCTCGCCGAGCTTGTGAACTGTTCCCTAGGAGAAGCGTTGCCTCGCCGTCTCTTCCCTATTTCGAGCCCGATGGACGACTCCAGCAAACACGCTGTATTGAACGCAAAGGGGAAGTCGTATTCAGATAGCCATACGTAGTTTCACCTTCACGATGAACCGCGGCGGACGGAGCCACCTACACTCTGTTCACCGTTCTGTGACCGCAGCCGAAGCTGCAAGCGCGAGCTAGCCCGCGCTCCTGGCTTTGATACTGCCATGATACTGCCTTTGTAGCGCGAGCACTCGTTGCAGACGAACATTTCAAAGTCACGATCGGGTGCTCTCGTGCAGGCGGCAATGGCTGCAGTCTCAGCCCAAGGGTGAATGTAGGGTGCCTCAGTCTTTGGTGAATGGAGTGCACTGGGAGTGCATAGTTCATCCAGCGCTTTGAGCGATTCGCGTGACCCTGCGTCTCGTGTTTTTTTTTTTTTTTTTTTTGTTTTTTTTTCTCTCCTGTACATTGAACACGCTTTTTAACCTTTATGGCTGAATGTGTACTAGCCTAGAAGCCGTTCGTTGCTGTAAGACTTGTTTCAAATACGTTTTACACCAGCAGAAGTTGATATTATGTTTCCGTGTGGCGACGATAAGAGGCAGGTATAGTGTCTCGATAATTAATAGGTTCCTGGCTACACTGCCTTGCCATAAAAACTACAAAGACGTTTCTGAATCCAGTGGTTTTAGCCGTATAAAATATTTAATGATCCTGTGGCCTTGCACGGAAGTTTGTCAGTGATGGTCAGCTTGGTTCTCTAGCGTGTCAGGACCACCTCGTGGGATATCGGCAGATTCCAGACACTTCAACCACGCAAAAAACAATCTCTAAAAAAAAAAAAAAGTTGATGTGTGTTTTTACATACGAGTACGCCGCATCACCAGAGGACTACTAGTGCTTTATAACGTGCTCACATACTCCGTATTCCTTCTTCCGCAAGGACACATAATCCCGTATTCCTTCTTCCGCAAGGACACATAATCGGAAAAAAAAAAACGAACATAATCGCGAATTAACCGGCGATCTATTACTGACAGTTTGCACCCAAGTAATGCGGTTTAGCACTTGGTCAATTTTAGCATGCCTCTAGTAATGCACCTCTTTCCAGTAAACCTCTGCGCATGTGTAAATCATCTCCCCTTGCCTCGCTTCACGCTGTCGCCGTTTTCGGAGGGTAGCATCCAGCACCGCCAACGTTGTCAGCACTTACCTTTGCACGTGTTCGCCTTTCTTGACGACTTCTTTCTGAGCATTGGTAGTGTGGAGCATAAGAAGCAATGAAAACCGATACAAGAGATCGATGCAATCTGTTCTGACGAGCGGAGGCATGTTGGGCTGCAACCCCCCCCCCCCCCCCCCCCCACACACACACACACACACACAATTTGTAGTTCACAGATCACAATCCCAGACGGCGCTCGTTACTTGAAAACGTTTTTGTGCTTTCAAGTTAACGACGGAAAAATGGACGTTGAAAAAACGGAGATAAAAACACGCACACACACGCACTCGCACACATACACACACATCTTATCGGGCTGATGGCATAAGTCGAGGGAAGAATAAAAGTTTCTTATGCTTTTACTTTCGATTAGTGAGGCGAAAAGTGGGCGCATCAGGTTGCAAACAGGCAACACCGTCACACGAATTGTAACTTTCGGTTCGGGAGAATGATAGATGAATGCTTGTGCTTTGCGGCGATATGAGATTATTTGCCCTTCTCCATTAGATCAAAATTTAATCGGCAATTGGTTCATTGCAGAAACTAGAAGCTTTGACTAGGTGGTGCAAGCCGCCGCCCGATTAAAAGGAATCAGCCATATCCATCCATCCATCCATCCATTCATTCATCGAAGTCCATTCGTTCCTAACAATATGCTGGCAACAATAATTAATCTTTGAGTATTGTCTTATACCGACACCTTGCGCTTTTTATTTTTTGTTTTGTTACCCATGCTTGACTAGTCACGGACGCTTTAACAAAGGTAGAGCCTGACCGACCTTGAAGACAACCCGTTGTTACGACACACTTTGCCTCTTCCCGCCTTCAAGGAAAAAAAAATCGCAGAGCTAAGACAACAAAACTTGCTCCGGGTCCTCTGTTCGCTGAGCTGTCACTGCGCGAGCAGGTGCAGCTCTTTAACAGGTGTCGTCAGCGTGTTGTCTTCCGCAGCTGGTTCCGATGAAACTGACTCCGCTTGAAGAAGACCGCGAGTTGAGAACCCGAGACAAAGGAGGCATTTGAGTAGTGCAAGCCTCGTTCGCAGCGAGGTGACTCGACGGATCGATGCGGGGAAAGCCGACGCCTTGATCCGTGGCGCGTGAAATCTCCCCGGTTTAATTTTCCAGGTAATGTAGCAGGAATGAAGCCGCCCGTCGAGCGTGCTTCATCCCGCCGCCCTGAGAAGGGCTCTTCGCCGCAAGACCGCCCGCCTGCCTTGCGGGGAAGCGTTTGGCCGCCGCGGGGGCCGCCGAATGGCCGATTTGGGAGCCGCCGCGGTTGACTTTCGCGCCGAAACTCCCGCGTTTTAGGAGTACAACTCGCGTGCTTGACCTTTCGGGTGTTTACCGCTCTATTTGACTCACACGAGTCTCAAATGTATTTCATTCGACGTGCTATCACCCTTTATCCCCAATAACCCCCCCCCCCTTTTTCTTCTGTTTTTGTTTTGTTCAGAAATCATGCGTTTGTCCGAACGTTTTCGTCCACTGCACAGTTTGTGTAGGGAATTATTTGAGCGAGCCGTAATAAATTAATACAATGCTCGTGTGGTGGCCACGTAAGTAAGAATGAACAACTGAAGAGCGAAAGCGAACAAGTATGTCTCGTTCGCGATCGCGACCATCCTGCTTACTGCGCCTACACCTTACAGTGTTCACTGTCCTTTTTTCAGGCATCGACTGCTTCAGTTCAGCAACCCCCCTCCCCCTTCCCCCTTGTTAGCCAGCCGGTTTTTAGTTTTGCGAGAGAAAACGCTTTTTTAATGTCGCAAGTGTTTGTTTCGAATTAGCGAGGGCTTTCACGGGAAATCTAGGCTCGAATGGCAGAGCGTATTTACTTTCACGTATATTCTAGGCATCATGATTTCGGATGTAGTCGTAGCCAACGCCGTTAAGCTGAGGCTACCCCCTCTGCACTCGTTAATAGAAATGTAAATAAACCTGTCAAAGGATATCCGCAGGCCAGTATATTTTTCAGAACCTCGGAGACGACGTGCTTTCGTTTGCACGCTTGTCGAAGATGTAACGACTGGTTCGTCAGGACATAAGCCGAGGTAAGCAAACGTCGTAATTGTTTGACTGAGCAAGGCTGCATCGTCACCTCACGAAGCCGCGCGTTTTGACACTCGTAGAAACACGTCCACGAGAGATGTGCGCGTCGGCCTTCATTGAAATCGCCGAGGTATATGCCAATCACTCTGATTGGCATACATAAGGGGAGTAGCAGATGCTGCTCCATAAAATGTTTTGTTCGTTAAATACCATCTTCGACATCCCTGTGAGCGCGACGTTCGACAGCTGATCTGTGTCCAACGCGCATTACGCCTTTCAATCAAGATGTGTTTTTCACCGTCTTTGACGTTCGATAGGTTCCCTCTGTAGATTCCATACGGCACACCGGATCAAAGAAGCGAACGTGCGGCATATTAGAAGTGTTTTAGAAAACACAAAATGGAAAAAAAGGTATATATATATATATAATATATATATATATATATATATATATATATATATACCGGGTGTTCATTTTTAATTCGAACAGATTTATTACAAAAAATCCGTAAAAGATGCACTAGTGCGGTTTGTTCAAGTATATATATTATATATATATATATATATATATATATATATCTGTTATTCAAGATGGCTGCCATACAACTTCCGCCACACTCTCTACCAGGTGACGCCACTTCCTCTCCGGCGCAAACCTCCCTGTCGGCGATCTGTCGTGGCGAAAAGAAGGAGCGGAGCCGTCCGCAACACTGGTATACACACACAGCGAACCCCGACGAATCAGCGCGTGTTGCAGGCGTGTGCAGCACGCGCGCGCCGCAGGGCGACGGAACGAGACGCTGCAGGACGCCCAAGGGTCATTTGCCCCCTCCCCGACCCGGCGCGGCTGCACGCGAGCGAAGGAAACGACCTACAACCGACCGAGGAGAGAGAACAAGATCGAAAAGGCGGGAGGGGAGCGGACCCCGAGATCGATGGAGAAATCAATAGGAACCGCGCAGCAGCGCTGACTCGGCGTTCTCGACGACGAAGCTCGCCCCCCTTTCCACCGTCGCCGTGTATCGACATTCATATCGATTCCGTCATGACGAGGCACCGGCCAATAAGCGCCCATCGATCGCCCCGGGTCCGGCCTTATTGCGGCGGCTGGCTGGGCTGCTGGCGCCTACGGCCCAGAGGCGCGAACGTTGTCCGAACCCTTCTGACCCTACCTCTGACGAAGGTGTCGTGCAGGAGTGCGCCCTGTGACGCGGCAAGATTGCGTCGCTGGAGTCGCCTTGTCCGGTTCGTTACGGTCTGGATGGCGCGCGAGGGTTTAATATCTGCAGATGCTCTGGAATCTGGATGTCTTTCGTGGGCGTCGTTCAGCTTGCCTAAGAGGTGTGTTCCCGTGGTATACGGTGGTATAGTACGTGTTATGGTGATTCAAACTGCACGGCGGAATGACGTTATGCCCGTTGTGTGAATCTGCTGGCACCTCCCTTGTGCTTGAGGTGAACTGGATTCTACTAAATTATAAAGTGCCATGGACAGACGAGGAAAAGAAGGAAGACAGGACAGCGCTATCCTGTCCTGTCTTCTTCGTGTTCTCGTCACTCTCTTGCACTCTATATACTTATTACGTTAAACCAACTACTCCACCTTAATATTTTAGAACTGAATTGACCTTTGGAAACTCTCCGTACTGTTTTTGGGTTCTCCAGGCGTACGTGGCCGACATTGCGCTGGGCGATAGCGCGTCTCCGTTTCCCCTTACGGCGTACCCCAATAGACGCTACGAGCCATGTTAGCCAATTCAGTACCGCGCGCTTCCCACATGACTTCGAAGCTTCAGCTCCCCGCGTCGCTCCGCCCAACCAAAAGATCGCCTGACATACCCCGAGCTTCGAATTGGCTCCGGTGGTCCGTACCGTCCGTTACCCTCCATCGTAAAGTAAAAACAACAAACAATCGGAGTATATATGGTCTATAGTCTGAATACCGCGTTCTGCAGGACACCATGCAGGACACTCAGTTCTTTTAGCTCCCATCCGCAAACCTTCGCGAATTCGAGACATTGTTCGTTGGCCACGTCCGCGTTTACCTCTGTATCTGCCGTGTTACGTTGATGATGGGTACGTACTATACTCTGCGCAATACTAATTCTTCCTGCCGTAGGAATACGTTTTTTTTTTCTTCTTTCTAACAGATTACTTTGATTACAATCTTGAAATATTTTTTTTCCGGATATATTTCTTGTTTGCGACTTGCAAGTTGCTATTTCTGACAATTCGATTTTCAATGGATTTATAATTCTTCACCGCCCAACTGTCTCATTCAGGAGTAAGCAACTTTGTTCATATCGTAAGGTATTTTGTAATTCCTACAAATATAGTTACGCTCGTTGAGTTCTGTCGCTTAAACCGAAGTGACGTGCTGAGCAAAACCCGCAAACACTCGTTCGAAAAGAATCCCTTTATTTCTCGAGCTCTCAAATCGACGTAGCACTTTCTTCTTCTTTTTTTTTTGTACTCTTACGCACATTGTATGCGTACAAATAAGATACATACCGTACTGACTTTACTCACTATAGTTTCGGTGTACGCCTCCGCCGTATCGTCAGACAAAAAAGTGGTGCTGAGCTGGTGTAATCCGATTACGCTCTCGCTTTCTCGTCAATTAGATTATATTGACGCTTCATTTTACAAATCGCATTCTACGAAGAAAAAAGAAATGCGTCGTACACGTGTGCATTTTTCACTGTTCTTTTACGTTCTTTTTTGGGGGCACGCTTACATCAGCCAGAAATTTGAGAATGCGTTTCGCAAGCAAATACGCGTGTCGTTTGATCTCTCCTGGTCTTGTTTGCGCGGAGCCTCTCGCTCGATCTGTCACGCCCGCAACATTGGATCCTGTCCTTTTTGTTTGCGCCGCCAAAGTTTCCCGAATCTGGAAGCCGTGTTTGTCACAAAACATCACGATCCGTCAGACGTCTAGCTGTCTCTTCCTTCAAAGTTTGGCGTGTCTTTTCCAAAACAGCCATAATTGAAAGGCAATAAAAAAAAAATATTTTCAAAAACGTAATTTTTTTTCTTGTTTGCAGCAGGAAAAAACAACGTGTATAGAACTTCCCACCAAGCTAAAGTCCTAAACATAAAAAAAAAAATAAAACCAATACATTCTAATGGTTCGTATGTCCCTTGGAAGGAAAAAGTATGGCAGTTTTTTGAGTGCGAGATTCAGTAATGAGTTTAATTGTTGAAACATCTTGCGAGGTATAATGTGAAATGATTGCAGGCTTTAGATATTGCTTTCACACCAGATATGTACAAATAATGGGAAGAGCATAAACACAGGGTCAGACAAGACGACTTCAAAGTTCACACCAAGATGTCATATCTTTGTGGATCGCCGTAGCACATTTATATAAACCTACTGAGAGTATTAGGGCGACTTCAGATCTTTCATAGTGGTATGAGCCTCTCTTCTCGCTGTCTGCTGCCAAAGGAGATGCATTGCATCTCCTTTGGCACGGTGGTCACGAGACGTGGCCATCGCGAGGCCACCTGGTCCCGTGACATTACAAAGTCATGTAAAGTCATGCCATGTGATGCAGTGTCACGTGACACCGTGTCTTCATTACTGTCACGTCGTGGTATCGTGGTACATCACGAACACCACAACGTGACACCGTGACGTGGTCACGTGGTTAGTGTCACTGACGGTTTGGTGGCCACGTGACGACAATAGACTCGCCGTTTGGTGGCCCAATGAAGGATGTCGCGTTTAAAAATATATAGGACATTTATTTACGCGTAAATGCAAATAGAAAGAAAACAACACCTAGTAGACAGACGGTCGCATAGGATTGGCGAGAAAGTGTGGGATGAAACTGTGGAATAATAGCACAATAATCCACCAAGAAAGCACAGAGCAATCAGAAAAAATAGCCTTGACAATCTGTGACAGCGTCTGACATGCTCTTGTGATGTTAGTGGGCTCTCCTTGTCGCAGGGAAATACTATTGGCACTTTCTATCGACCGCAGTTGTCTTCATTCAATCCGGTAGTACTCCCAATGCACACTACAGATTGTAGTGTGCAGTCTGCGCATCATGTAGAGCCCTCGTTGGCTTTGTGGCACGAATATAGTATATTCGCTTTCTCTCTCCCTCTCTTTTTATCTCTTGAGAAGAAAGAGACAGAGGAAGTTTATTTTCTACTCCAGGCCAGAGCTCCGTTGTGGCGGCCAACTCTCGAGTGGCGTATGAGACCACAGGAATAAAAAGGCTCACGACTCGATCGTTTTCTTGGTTTATTATCCTCTTTGACTTCCGTAAGGCCTCCGTCCAGTAAGGCTCGGCTCGCTCACATCACAAAGCGGCCGGCGCCACCGCCAACAGAAGCAGCATTCATCGGCTGTCAGCTCGACACGTTAGGTCGGGGGGGGGGGGGGGGGGGGGGGGGGGGCGTTGCCGCGAAGGCCTGGAACATCGACGACGGCTGCCTGCCAGCCCCGAGAGGCCGCCTCCCTCCTTTGTCGCGAGTCAACGGACCAAAATAGTGCGCCCGTTAAAAAAAAAAAAAAAAAAAAAAAAAAACAGACAAAAATCTACGAGAACTTGTCTCTCGGGGAAGAAGAGGGTCGCCCTTAGGCGTCACCTGTGCTCGCCGCAAGGACGGAGACTCGATGCAAATACCGTTCCCACGCTTTTGCTTTTCCTTCCTCTTCGTGCCCTCCCTCCCCTCTTCTTCCTAGCTCCAGCTTTTCGCTGCTTTACATTTCTTGTCCCTGAGTGCGGATCAGGCATCCTGAAAATCGTCGCAGCATCTGTGCCCATTCGTCCTTCCCAGTGGGTTCCTCCGCGGATTTTTTGGCAACCGCAAGTGCGCCTCCGGCTCTCTGCCACTGGAGCGCTACACTTCCAAGAAACCGCTTTTTCTAAAAGCCCCTGCGCACCTTGCGTTTTGAGCGCGGTGCGTTCCGTAGCGGAAAGTTGACGCTCCGCGTGGCGAAGAGCGCTCGCGCCAAGCTTGTACACACAGTCAACCACAGCCGAGACAAATAGGAACGCGCTATCGTCGCTAGCGGCTCACCACTAGTGTTTTTCGAAATCCACTGCAACATGGCGGCGCCCGGCGGAGAGCGTCGAGGTGTTCGATCTTAGGACAATCACGCTGGCTTCTTCGGTATTCGGTCAAGCTTGAACCATCGCAGCCCTTGGGAAAAAGCAGTCCCACCCGCTCCCTCAAAACAAAAGGGAGTCTTCGTAGACGGTTTCCGCTGTCATCCGCAACCGCTACGAGATCCAGGACTTTGCAGGGCCAAGGCTAGCGCCGCGCATGCGCAGTAGTGGAGGTTTCGTTCCGGAGACCTAGCGGAGCTGGGGAAAACGGTCTGCGAAAATTCCCTAAAATAAGTGCTGCGAGTGGAGAGCCGGATTACGCCTCGCCGAGGAGCGCGAGCGAGCACGTGACCCCTTCTTTCCTCACCGTGTTTTTCAAAGAGAAATCTCTACTGGCCACAAGGAAACATTGACCGTCAGGGGAAGGCAAGGGTTTTACCTTTGTGGATTGTAGACTTTGTTCCCAACTGATTACAAGCAGTTTCACGGTGTCAGATGAATGCCATGGAAGCTCGCTGCAGCATCCGCGCAGCAGCACGAAACAAATGATCGGCATAGTCCATTATTTGACTGCCCGCTCGACCTACAAGCCGGCCTTCTCCTGTACGTCACAGCATTGAAAACACGGGCCTACCTGAATCTCGGTTTTGGCGTCATTTTCACTTGCCGATTTCACAATAACTATTCTGAATTTCGCGATACTAATACCATACCTGAAAGGGTGAAGGCCGGCGATTCCGAAAATATAGTTAGTTGGAGAGCTCAAAGAAATCGCCGGGGTACCCCTCTATGAGTATAACTGTATAAGCAACTTCGTCACCACGTTAAACTCTCGGCTTTTGCAGCAAGGATTTCGGAAGCGAATCCGCGTTTGGGCGAATGGACCAGGTGCTTTATGAGTTTCGTTGGCGCCACAGGCGGTCATTACACTGGCTGGGAACTTCTTTATCTCTCAATAAAATTGAAATCGTCGGGAAGTATGAAAATGCCGGACATAGGTTTAAAAATCGACGTACACTTCGTGCTTTCCACTTTTCCCGCCTCCTCCTTTCCTATGTCCTCTCCACTTTTACCTTGCACCCACTTGGCTCCCCTCGCAGCTTAGGAGAGGGGAGCGCTAAGGGGATTATCTTCCCTGCACAAAAAGAGGTTGTACGACGGCCTTTAAAGGGCTGTTCAACAGGACACTTCACCGAAAGCGTGAAGCGATACTTCTCCGCCATATAAAATGCAGCAATGCAATTCTGCTTGTTTTTTCTTTTCTCTTGCGGGGGAAAGCTTCTTTTTTTTTTTTTTAATGTCAGTTTGTATTTTTTACGAAGGCCTAGAGCATGCTCATCACGTGGGTCCGGATAGCCACTCATGCGCTTCTGTTGGTTTTCAGTTCAATCGCTCGAAGGCCTCCGCGGCTATTCAAGTCTAATCCCGAAAACGGGAAAGGAAAGGTTAAGCACCGCTCACATACTTCCGTTTGACAACGACCGACTGAGACAAGACCGGCTTTTAAGCATCTTGCGACGGCTTACGACCGGATGCGCTGCTAAGAGAGCGGTCGCAAGCCGTCGCAAGATGCTTAAAAACCGGTCTTGTCTCAGTCGGTCGGAGTCAAACGCGATTGTGTTAACGGATCTTCTCGAGGGCGCGGCAGAACAGATGGACAGGCACCAACTTCACGGAAAAGCAGAGGGGGCTAGGAGGGGAGCGTGATGTTTGCCAGGTAAATGTCCAAACAGCAAATGGACGGCCGGACTTCAACTTTAACTTCATTTGACGGACAAGTGTCGCTTCATGCGTTCTGAAGTATCCTGTTTGGACATCCCTTTCTCGTTGTCGCCGTAGCCTTCAATGAAACAAAGGCTCGAGCTTATTCTAATATGCCATTCGAAGTGTCCCGTAGTTTAGAAATACTAGGCATTAGTCCTAGAACATATGACAGTAATGTCCGCCCTCATCTTCTTTGTCACTGCCTCACCTTTGTCACTGCTATCGGTGCTGGTTGCTGTAAGCCATTGCTGGCAATCTCAAGCCTGCATGTTGCATGCGGCTCCAGGAAGAAAGCCGACTGGTACCCGTCGTCTTTCCGAATTTCCAGTCATCCGTGGCTCATACTACCTTTAATTGCTGTGCCGTCGTCTCATACAAAGCAGTTTTTAGCTACAACTTGTGGCGTGCAAGCAACTCTCATTCATTCGCAATAAGCAGGGTGATGTCCGGACCTCAGAAGGAGTTCGGACTGTCACGCGAAGACTAGAAACTCAATATCCAATTGATCTTTGAGCCCCTCGTGCACTTCAACTGGCCGTTCCTCTCGTAGGGACGGTCTTAGAAACCCGGAACCATATAAGAATGATTACGCATCTTACGGAGATGTGCATCCTCCACCAGCGGTGGTTTTCACAGATGAACGTTGCGAAGTCAAGGATAATTCTCGTTGGAACTTGAGTGACTGTCGCCTCGGTCTTGTGAGGAGTCAGGACCACGATCGAGTTCCTTTGGAAGATATGCGAATCGGTTTGTGATTCCTGCTTTGCGCAGGCTCCTCGAATGGGCCGATTTCGCCAAGTTTGGAAAGGCCTTCAGTTTGGATGGCCCTTGAGGTGTCCGCGAAGCAGGGCCAGTCATCCAACACAAACAAGACTTCTGTGCACCATTTCTCATGCACGAATGTATGGAATAATATAACACTACGGTCTTGCATCCTGGAAAGTTTCGCTTCGCTAAAACAGAAACACAAACATAAACGCACAACCTGACACCTGATGTCCACAGAAACCACAATTTGTCCACCCCTCACTGTAAGTTCTGGTAAAGCCGCAAGACAAAAGGATTTCAACTAGAATGATTGAAATTCAGCCATTATAGCCTAGCTCAGATTTCCGGAAAACCAAGCGGTTCGGCATATTACCTCCGGAGAGAAGATAAGAGGATGGAGATCACTAAGGCAGATGGACAACATTTTCAGCCGCATCAAAGGCGTGGCGACAGAGCTACCCTCCTTGAAACCGAAGCCCTTGAACTACTTTTCTCGTTCGCCAAAGAAGGGTAGCTGAGCGAGTCGGAGAAAGAAAAGGAAACACCTCGCGCGGCTCGGCGGAGACGGTTTGCTTCCGAAGCTGGAGGGGGGACGGAACGACTGTTTGCTTTCGCTGCTTTTTCGTTTCCCTCCCGCGAGGAGTCCTCGCGCTCTTTACGCCCGTTCGCTTCGTCGCCCTCCCTCCGCTCCGCTGCCCTGCTTCGCTCATTTTTAATGGGAACGGCTGGGACAAGAAAGCGCAAGTGTCGGGTGACGCCGCGGGGCTAAACGAAATGTGAAAAAAAAATAATAATAAAATTAAAATAACCCCGGCCGGGTGCGTGTGGCCGGGGGGAAAAGGAAACACCGTCGGGGTTTTGCTTCTCCTCCTGCTAGAGTGCTTGCCTGCCCGGGGAAGCAGTGACGTCAAAATGACGTCGCTCATTCTAGTAGCGGGCCCCACGCGGGTAACGGGAAAAGGGGAAGACGGGGAGGAAATAAGAGAGGAAAAAATGGCGGAAGTAAGTGGGAAATCACGCGTGGGAGGCTGTTGTTTCTTTCGCGGTGTTTGGAATCGGTCCGCCTTTTCCTTGCTGATGGCGCGTTATCCCACGGCTGCGTTTGGGCGGCACTGCAGGTTGACTCCTTTTAGCGTTTGGCGGCATGCAGTCGTCTTTCGCAAAGTGCTGTAAGTTGTCGTTGTGTCATATTTTATTCGTACGTAATAGCAAAAAAGAAATGATAACAAAGAAGTCAAGTGAAGGCGTTGAAGAGAACTGGGTTTTGCTATCAAACATTGTCCGCCAGTATTGCTATGGTCACTTTGGGATTACGACTTTTTCAGCTCAGTCTCGTCTCCCTAAATATATATATATATATATATATAATATATATATATATATATATATATATATATATATACATATATATATACATATATATATATATATATATATTATATATATATATATATATATATCTATATATATATATATTACGTGCAAACTATTGCGTGCAGTTTTATAAATATCACAGCTCAACTTTTTTCGGACGTCTACGGTAATACCAAAACTATCTGCTAGAGAGGGATGACAACACAATTTAGCGGGTAATTTTTTCCGCTAAATTTGGCGGGAAATTTTGATATCAGCTGTACGGCCGCGACATGACGTCACGGTGGCGCTGGGGTACGCGTCGCCCAGTGTTGCTTGACCAAAACTAACCCCCCCCCCCCCCCCCCCCCCCTTGCCGCCTTCCGAAAGCAACTGGTCGCATCTTTTAAAATCGGTTTTAGTGGAGTACGCGGCTTCACTTTGACGTAATGTTGCGGCTGTGCGCATATTTCGTCATCGGCTTGACCCTACAAATCCAATAGATTAAAAATAAAGTTGTGTCCTCCTCCTCCTCCCACGAAGGTGATACCAGTCATTTAATTTGGTTTCGTTTTCGACCGGAGTTGCCCGAGCATTCATTATCTCTCGGCAGCCAATCAGATTGCGACACTAGCCGACAAGAACGCCGAAGAACGGATCACGAATCTAGGAGTGTGAACGTAATAAGTCACCGCCTCACTTGTGCACGAGGTGCGCAATGAGCAGACGAACTTGCAGAGCGTATAGATGCCTAGCGAGACTCCTCGTTCGCGATCCGAAATGCAAGTCTGAATGCCACTGCTTCGTTATTAGCGTCGAAGAAAAGACAATGGCAAAGGATCGTACCTCACGGGGGCATTCCCGCAAAGAAGGAAGAGATGAATCGAAGTGAATAGATTCAAGATATATGCAACGAGCCAAGAGAAGCGGGGTGGGTCAGAACCTAAAAAGCCAACTGCACAGCGGATTTCGTTTGGCACAAGTGAATGATCGGATAAGGGCAATCAGCCTCATCATTGATCGGAATCTTCTTTTTTTTTTTTTGCGGATTAATTCGATATGGTCAAAACGTTTGTTCGGTAACGTCATTCGTCGAGCTGTCGCCGTAGACTGCGCTGATTGGACTCTGCTTGTGCTGGACGGGAAAGTATAACGCGCAAATTTATTATTACTTTTTTTTTTTTAAAGCAGGATTGTATTTTAACGAAATCTAGCTCAGATTTTGTGCCCGTCCGTTGCGTGGCTGTCGACAGAGGCAGAGTGGAGCGGAGCAACCATCTGGCTTCTCGTCGCTTTATGAGTCGCCCCACACGATGGTCCCTCGCCTCTGTATGTGCCTTCTCCGTATCGTGGCAAGAGGAAGGAAAGGACGACGAGGCGACGCTTCGAGAAGGACCCCGGCGGCGCCTGCCAGGAAGGTGGATATTGGGCAGGAGCGGCTGCGTTTCTCATAAGCTGAAATTCGGTACACATCGGTTGATCATGACATCAAAATAGGGCTGCATTTTTTTTTTTTTTTTTGGTGGCGCACTATTTTTTTAGTTTGTCCGTAGCTGCAATGGTTGGCTCGGATAGCACACGCACGGACCACGTTTTGATGCCTTTATACGCAAAAAAAAAAAAAGGTTGTGTGTATGCAAACTCGTCCATTTTACCCGCTGATTGTTATTTCTTCTTCTTTCCACAAAGTGTAAGGCGTATGGTTTCTTGACAAATGTGTAATACCTAAAATTTTGAGCACCTTTTTTAATGCTGTATACCTGTCTCCGCATGCACTGGTGGCCCTCAAAAGTTGTCTCTACATCTAGGCAAAAACTTCGTCTTTTTGCCCGGAACCTATCATCGAAACACCACACACACACACACCACACACGCACACACACACACACACACACACACACACACCACACACACCACACACACACGCACACGCACACACACACACACAACAAACGGAGTACCGAGTAAACGGAGAAAAAGAAGAGACAAAAATGGGGAAGGGGAAAGCGGGGAGGTACATTTTTCTCATGGACAGTTTCATCCGCCGTAGACCGTAAGAAGAAGCAAGTTTAAATTTTCTTTTTCTCCCCTTGTTTGTTGTCGAACTTGCCTCACACTTTTCGAGCACTCAAAAGAACGGTGCGAAATCCTTCGCACACTCCATTGCGACTTCACCGGATCTCTTCGACCGACCTCCAATTTCTGATATTTTTTTTTCGGCGGGGGTTGCATTTTTAACACTTTCTGTAACTCCTTTTCGACGTTTTCCATCACTTCGGACACATCCGTCGCGCTTTCCAGCGGAAAGCGCCTATCAGTTCGTCAAATGTGCATTCCTCTCTCCGAAGCTGCAGAAAAAGGTTTGACACCGCAATCGGAAGAGTGCCAACGGCAGTGCAGTCAGAAAAGAGAAAAGGCACTCCGAACGAAGATTGACCTTTCTGGAAATTCGGATCGATATTGCACGGGAGAGAATACGCCGATGGGCGGGGAAAAAAGTGTGGATGGGAAAGGGGATATGGGGAAGAGAACCCGTGAGGGGAAAGGGAAAAGAAAGAAAGCTGCAGTTTGACTTTCTCTCTACTCTGTGCCTTTGACCTTCCGCAACTTCCATCTCTACCCCTTTCATCAGTCACCATCTCACCTCCTCACGCTCTCTCCACCTCACCTAGGCCGGGACTCTCTCTGGAACCTCATTTCCGGTTCCGTTTCTTGCGCCATATGTCCGCCATCTTGTCATTTGGCTGTTGTGACGTAATAGGCCCGAAGTGTATTTAGCCAGCTCGGATCTGCGTGACGCCATGACTCGATGCTTCACGGCTCGCTAGAGCGAGATTTTTCTTTTTTATATATAACCTTGTTTGAATCTTTTTTTTTCGCTCTTTGTCTTTATCTGTCATCGATTTTTCTCTGTAACGTGGCATACACATGCGGACGTGCGCGCGCGCCTGTTTGTACGGAAAGAGAATGTGTCGAGCAGGCGGCACGTCTGATTTCCTTTTCTGTGCGAATTTGAGAACGCCGAAATATCGCTTTTGTGAGCGCGTTTCGCGTTCTTATTACGTAGCTGTCAGTGTTGCCAGTCTAGTGGGTTCTGCTAGATATACCACGGGTTTCAGCGTTGCCAAGCTGGAAAAAATTGCGGTTTCTGTCGGTGGCGGGATTTTCTTGTCGTTCCTCTTCGAGTCATGTTAGCGTTCTTTCTGGAGGTATAACATGTTCTATAGTTTTCATATTTTAATCCTAGATAGACAAAGTTTTTTTGTTAGGTTAGAGTCATCAGATTGTCATCTTTGCTTACCCTTGGCCCAAAAAGCATGAGAATTCAGAAAAGAAAAAGGACTATGGGTACTAAACATCACTATTAAAAACCAAACGTGTTGGTAAAGTTACGACCCCCCCCCCCCCCCCCCCCTTTCCCAAATGCGTTAACAAAATATTTCTTGACGCCTTTGGGGGGTGGTCCCGTTTCATTCTTGTTCATTGCTAGTTGAAAGACGTCGCGTTCTGTGCTCCGGTATTATTTATTCTTTTGTGTGTAAACACCGAGACTGGTCATTGGAAGTTCAAAGTTCCAAGCAACGTCATGAGAACCAGATACCACTGCTGTAAAGCAGAACTTACTGCAAACATATCAATTTGGTCGCTGAAGGCATCCTTGCCCTGCTTCTGAAAAATTAGCGGTTTTTCGGGATTCCTCTGACGGGCTTTTGATTTTAAGTTGGCAACACGTGTAGTCAGGCTACCAAGCCTCATTTGTGCGTCCTTTTATGTGTTCTGTATGCGTTTAATGACCGAAACAAAAGGTTTATAAACGTTGCCAAGTGTATCTTAAGTAACAAAATGTTCAAACTTTAGACTATCTTGTAAGCATGATTTTAATAAGCTTTTTCTTAGGCCAATAAGTTTTCCAAATCATTTATAACTGCCAAACGTTCATTTACACCAACTTTAGAAAAATAAAAACATTGTGAATACCTTGATAACACTGGCTACATTAGCCCTTTGCGTTATTACACTGAGGCAGACCGCTATCATCACTATTTTGATTTTTTAGGCTATGTGTCGCAAACTACCGCCCGTTAAAATGGGTATGGTCCATCCACCCATCAATACAAATTTTTTGCGTATTTCTTTTTTTTTTTTTTTGGGGGGGGGGGGGGGTATAAGGGCTGCAGGGGGGCTTGAATGACTCCATGACCGCGTCGTCACAGGAACGCAATGCACTCACTGAGGCGCTCCAATTATTTACTCAGAATCTGTACGATTATTCCTTACGAATGACGGGAGACTAAAGAAAATGGCTTCGCTTTCGACCCGCGTGTCTGTCATTCACATGACTAGAGACACGCATCTCGTGTACGCAAACCCACCTTTTTTTTAATTAAGAATAATGATGTGCACACGGGACAATTCTCATGAAGTTTCACTCACCATGACATTTTACCTGCGGACGCCGCATTTTTCAGCTCAAATCGTATGATGAGTTTCGTCACACGCTGGAGTCATTGTATCCTACGCCGTGATTCGTCGTCTCGTTCGCGACAAGAACTCGCTTTCTTAGACTATATTTATTATCCCCGACAGCTGCGCTCAAAGAAATCTGGAGCGTCCACTTCTCCGTAAGGCACTTACTTGGCAGAGCTAATCGCTGCAATCTACAGAAGAAGCTTGGCCAATCACGGGACTAGAAATATGTTGACATAAAAAAAAAAGTCAGCTCTGTGGTATTGAGCCTGACGTAAGCAACGTGAAACGTGATATCCTCGATGCCAAAGCGCATGCCGCTTTTTTCTTTCTTATTCGTAGCTTAAACATATTTTAGCCTTGTGATTGGCAGATTGCAGCGATTGGCTCTTCCCAAGTGCCTTGCGGCAAAGTAAGCGTACCATATTCATGCATCTTGCTTCGTTCTTCGGCGTTCTTATTGGCGAATGCCGCAGTCCAAGTCCAATAGACCTTTTCAAAAACCCTCAGGGAACGTCGGCGATCGCCATTTCTTGGACACGAAGGCTTGTGATTGGACCCGAGTTCACGCCGATCGCTGACGCAGCCTTCGTGTCCAATAACATGCCCAGAGTACGTGCCCGAGCAATGGCCGACTCGGATAATGGACGCTGCAGGTACTAGACGGCGCGCCTTTGAAAAGGGACCATTGGCTGCACTGCATTTCTTAGTTTAATAGACGCCCAACTATGTAGGCGTCTTCATACATTGATGACAGCTATGACACCCAAATATACCTTAGGTTGCTAGGCGGTCAGTTATCGTGGACGCTTCTCGAGGGTGCAGCTTCGACAAAAAGCCGACACCATGATTACCGCCATAGTTGATCACGCCACACCTCGCTGTCATGAGCAGCCTACGACATCCCATTATCACCCGATAACAATGATGAAGAACCACTTAGACATGCCCCCTCCGCTCGTTGTGCAGTCTGCTTCTCTTACCCAATTATGTAAAAGAAAAAAAAAAAAAACATTAGCCCTTTATGACGTCATTCGACGGACTTCCAAACCAACACCGTCGTCAGCCTTCCAAGTTGACGGCACTGTCGCTTCAGCGCAAAAACACAATTTTCGATATGGAACCAAAAAAGAAAGCGCGCGCACGGTACAGTGGCGCCATCGAGCGGACACTTTGGCAACCATCGACCGCATAAGCGGGAGGCGAGCAGCGCTCGCAAGTGCGTGTTTTTTTTCCCCCGTTAACAAGATTTCCTCGTAGCAATCGATTGGTACGGAAAGCAATTGCTTTTATCCGGGACAAACTCGTGCGACGATGTCCTACGCAGAGTGTAAGTGCCGCAGAAACGCGTTGTTTGACGCACGCGCTGTTTTGCGCCAGCATCGTCGCTGTGTACGGCAGTGCAAGTTGTGTCCGTGAATGGCGTTGCCTGCTTGAATGCTAGGCGTCTTCGGCGCAGCCCCTTGATACTCGTCCGCTTTGCTTTCTGCTTTCAGGAGCGCTATGAGAAGATGATGCATCACCGACAATGCACGGGTCGCTAGAAATAGAAACGGTGAACAAATGACGGCAGCTTGCTCGCACGCTCGTCGTAACGAGCCAGAGTTGCCATAAGCGCGTCGCGGGGGAGCATTTGGGTCACGCCAGATCGCGGACTCGGGTTTTATCGGACCCGCGCGCACACCATCCGCACACACGCACACATGTACGACGGCGGAGCCGCGCGCCGCATATCATTGGCCGAAGTGCGCGCGGTCCGCGAGTTCAGGAGGAGAACGGAAAAAGGCTCGATTCGAAACGCCCCCCCTTTCCCTATCGCTGCGGTTGTCAAGGCGACGGGCGCTTTTCCGATTGTTCTTGCCCCCCCCCCCCCCCCCCCCTCCCTTCCCTCCCCTCCATGTTACAACGGCCTCCATTTTCAATATTTTCGATCGACGCGGTCGTCGATGGCGTCTTGCTCGTGCCATCGTCGTCGCTGAAGTCAACAAGGAGCGAGTGCCTTTTAAAGACGCGAGTGGAGGAGCGCGCCGCTGGAACCACGTACCGAAAGCCCGATGTTCTCTGGACGCGAACGGGTCTGCCGTGGCACGTGAAGCGTGCTTCTTTTCCTCCCTCCACCCTTCGCGAGGCCTCTCCGCGCGGGGTCTTTTCGTCGGCCTTCCCGAACCGCTCTCATGGAGGATCGGCAGCCGTCCGTCGCGCGCGCCGACGAGCAGCGTTCGGGACACGCGTCGTTGTGATTGCGGCGGTGCGTCGGCAATGTCGGTGAACGCGCGGCGGGAAGACCCCGCGACCACGAGAAGCAAGACGACGACGAGACCGATCTGAGAGCTGCGTGCCCGGGCGCTCCCGCCCTCGTCCAACCTGCTGCTGCAGGTAGCGAGCGCCATTTGCGGAAGCGGGGTCGCCGGAAAAGACGGCATGGCGGCCTCTCCGGGCAACCGAACTAATCTCAACGGGCGGGCGGTGAACGGCGGTGGCGGCGCTTCGACGTCGCCCTACCTCCCGCAGGGAGTGCCGGAACACCTCGGACATCCTGGGGTGAGTTTTTACCTGCCACCGGGGGGGTTGGTGCCTGGGTGTGTATACGTGCGGGGCCTTGCGGTTTTTCGTAGCGCCCGCGCTGGGCTGCGCGGGGCCGCACAACATATGGGAGGGGCTGCCGCCGGCGCTCGTCGGCCTTGCCCCTATGACTCGCCCAGCTTTTCATTTTTATCCTCGTTTATTCCCGCACCACCCCCCTGTGTCCATTGAGTGGTTTAAATCGCTACCGTCTTACCCGACACACGGTCGCTACAGGTAGGTAGGGACGGGGATCGAGGGCAGCGACCGCTGTTTTGTTTGGGTTCGCCCGCGAACGGTGGTGACCTTGTTTGTTTACAATATGGCATGCGATGCTGTTCGCTAACCCGGTGACTGCTGCACATTAACAGCCGCCAACTTAACTTTGAAAACTAACTCGTTTAGTGGCGCAAACGAATCTGTTGCTCGCTGGCTGTGATTGGATATTGCTTGTCGTTTGTTTATCTGTTTTTGTTCCAAGGACGGTGTATGGGTATCCAAGCCGGTTGGTCGGCTCCTGTGTGTAAACATGAAACAGCGCGCTATGCGTCACTGCATATCGGGATCTCCAGAGAAAAAGAGCTCTAGCGCAGCTACCTGCCCCCCGATCTCGGGGTTCTATTTATTTTGGGCGTTCGAAAAATGCATCTCGAGGGAAGATCGCGAGCATCTCAAGAGCCGTCTTTAAAAAAACCGACTGAAATATATAGTTTGCTGTGAATTCACCGGAGAAAAATAAATGGAAAACTGCAGATTGGGCGCAAAAGCCTGGCTATTGTACTTTTCGTCTTTTGTATCACTCGGCGAGGGGAGGACTCTTCTGTGGGAGCCAGGTAGGCACATGAATAGACCTCCTTTTCTTGTATTACAGGAAGTGTGGGACATTAAAAAGTGAACAAACGAAAACAGCTTCTTTTCTTCTTCAGATTGGGGAAGATGGCAATGTTACGTTCTTAGCACCCTCCTTTTCTTCAGCAGGTTACACTTGTAACTTCAAAAGAAAATAATCCCCTGCCTGTAAGGTAGATCTGAAATTGGGTTGGGTGTTTTTTTTTTCTCACAATCTTTTCTGATCTGCTGAGCTTGGCTAGGCTCAGTGCCTTTAAGCAAAAAAAGCGAAATGACAGTTTTTTTGGTGGCATTTTTATGTTCTTTGGTTTTTCATTTCAGTATTTTTGTATGCTAGTTAAAGAATAGATGAGAGAAGACCGTTTACCGTGAATGGTGTCTTTATCACATTTTTTTTTTATTAATCGAGGTGATTCCTCGCACTGTAAAGATGTGCCACAAAGATCCTCATTGTCACTTCTGCCTCAAAGAAAAACAAAGTTTGCAAAAATTTTCTGCATAACATAGTGTACATATCTTAAGGAGATAGGAGATAAGCTTGACAAGTTGTGCTTTTTTGAACGGAATTTGGCAGTCACAAGGCTCTTGAGTGTCTCTAATTTTATCTCTGGAAGGTGTACAAAAGATAATGTCCACTTGATGTTATCCTGCCATGTTCCCTGTCAATGGTGAACAATAGAAAGGCAGCAGAGAGATTTGGATTGAAGTAGCACTGCAAAACTCTAGATGAATTGATTGTTCTTACATTAGATAATGTCTGAAGTACTTGGTGGAACTGGGAAGCTACCAGTACTGCTCCTGATGCACAATCATTCACTGTACTCTAGCCGGCTGGCCAAGTATGTTGTAGTAAGAGTCAAAATGCAAGCGAGATGGCGAACAATCAATTAAGAATTCAAAAGCTTGAGACAAGGAAACAAAAGGGACATACACACCACTGTCTCAAAACCAGCACAGCATATAGCTGTCGTCAGGCACGTAGCCAGGATTTTGTTTCGGGGGGGGGGGCCCGCCCATGACAAAAGGCTGTATGAGGGGGAGGGGGGGGAGAGGAGGTCCCAGCAAAATTTAAGATTTCGGGGGGGGGGGGGGCCCGGGCCCCATGGGCCGCCCCCCTGGATACGTGCCTGGCTGTCGTATACTTCCACAAGTCTTCTTCTTTGTCAACTTCATTCAAATTATCTGCATTCAACAGCAGGCACACTTGCTACACTATACTGTTTCATAATTAGCGTGCAACGCTGCCAAAGCTACTTGCGCGAGTGCGTGGCTTCATTTATGGTTTTGTTTGCGCGAGAACGCGTGCAAATGATCAACGAGATCAAGCCCCACGCTCGCGCCAGTAGCTTTGACAGCGTTGCACACTATGTATGAACAGAGTATAAGAAAGCCTCGAGCACACAAACTGAGTCTTCTTCCTTGTCGTCGTCTTCCTTGTTGTCTTCTTTCTTGTCGTATTCCAATTATACATGTCCTAATGACATCAGCATGCACAAACTGCCGAGGAATCGTGAGCATCGAAAGCAGGTCCAAGGGATTTTTAAAATGTCAACTGCTTGCCCTCAGAAGCAATCAGAGAAAAACCCCGAAGTCACAACCTACTTGGGACGGAGCAGACAAAAACGCTTTAGTGTCCTCGTCCAAAGTCAAAAGAGGGAAGGCTTATACAATTCCGGCGCTCCTGATTCTAATTGTTTTCATAATCACTCTTTTAAACTAATCTTTTTCTTTGCCAAGCACAATCGTCTGCTTCCAATCTGGGTAACAATTTCCACATTCACTCAGGTATTTTACAATTTCAGAACTGGCAGAAGAAGAATTAACCGCTCTCTTGTGCTCCAATATTCAGTCGTTCAGGCAGCGGCCAGTTTGACCCACGTACGAGAACCCTCACCCATCTCACAAGTGGTTGCGGCATCTACGTTTTTTTTTGTTGCAAAACCACCACAATAATCTTTCAAAGCGGCAGCACAGCTGTAGTAAAGCTAGGAAACTATTGTTTAAAAACTATTGAGAAACTCGAGATGTGCTGATGTTATGTTTACAAAAAACTGTAAGGGACATCAGTGATGTATTGAGTAAGCAGAAAGAATAAGGCTTTCTATCAAAAGTACTCTTCATGGATTTGGCGGGGTTAATAATAATTTCACTTTATCCTAATGACAGGATTCCGAAGGTTAGGATTCATATTTCTATATAAGGATTATCAGTTAAGCTTTTTGCCCATCGAGTTAACAAATAATTTGGGGTTCAGGTGACGAGCAACTTGATAGAAAATGGGTTATTTTTATTATTATAAGTCAGGTTTTTTGTGGACATCCTCGATGTTGAGGGGGAGGGGGGGCGAAGATCACATTGAAGCATGTACATGTTTTCCAATATACATGTGCCATGGAATTACATTCTTGGTGCATTGAAATCATCTGGAAGCAGATGGATTAAATATCTTGTTTTTTTATCTATGAAACTGAAATATGCATTCTGGAAATGCCAAAAGGGGCAACTTGTTTAATTTAAAGGTGTTTGGTTTGCATATTCATCAGTATGATTGAATTTAAAAATTTGTCAGTCAGGTTATCGATGTAAGCTTTGCAATTTATATATCTGCTATCAATTAATCTCCTATACATGCACTTACTGCCTGTCAGGATGTGATCTGCCAAGGAAAACCAGGTGCTGTTGTGCAGTCGTAGTAAGAAAACAATAAAAATTAAAAAGATAACCCTGGAACCGGCCATGTGTCAATAGGCTGAATTTACGGTCACATCCAGAAAGATAGCTCACCTTCCACTAAGGGGGTGGGCAACTTTCACAGTGTGGCCAAAAGAAGCCGAAGCAGAATAGATTCTCGTCCAGTCACGCTTACATCAGCTGCCCAGACAACAGCACGAGTATCGTATTATTGGAAAGACGAAGGAAGCCCTTAGTTTAATGAAGTCCTTCTTAGTTGACAAGGGACATAGTGTTGTCAACATTTACTATTGCCTGCCCCATTGCACAAATCGGCTGAACCCGACCATGCTATTTCTAGGAGTGGGCCATATTTTTGGGTGTGCAATTTCTCGGGATGTCGCAGCGCACAGATGATAGGTCGGATAAACCTCCCGTTCCCTTTGTGAGGATCCCGTCGTTGTTGTTGCAGATCGGTGGCTTTCCCGGTCACAGCGAGTACCAGCTCCCGCCCACGCAAAAGCCTGCCCCGCCGGCCCAGGCCGGCCAGATGTACGAGATGGGGCCGCACTTCGGGGCCTTCCCGGGCCACCCGTCCCAGGCCCTGGCCTTCAACGGCCACATGGCACAGCACGAAGCTGGCCGCCTGGGGCTCCCCGGCGAAGAGGGCGACTTCCCCACGCGCCACCAGATGATGAACAGCCGTCTCAAGACACTGATTCAGACTAGGCAGAGCCAGAAGGAGCAGGGTCCCTTCCAGGGGCTCGAGACGACCCTAGGCCCCTCCGTCGGAGGGAGCTTTGTGCACCCGCAGGCTGATGCGACGGCAACTGCCTCCCGGGGGTTCCCGCCGCTGGTGCGGAGCAACGGTGGCTGCGGCGCCATGACCGGCAACAACAATGGCGGAAACAATGGCGGCGGCAACAGCAACAACAACAACAATGGCACCAACAACGGTGGCGGTAACAACGGCAACGGCGGCACCGGCGGTGGCAACAACAATCCGAGGCCCCTGTCGTCGAACGAGATGCCCGGGGACGCGTGGCACGATGCGAGCCCGTCCTCGGGTCCTCCGCGGGGCAGGGCTGGTGTCGCGGAGCTGCCGGAGTTTGCCAGAATGGGTCCTCTTCCTCCTCCAGGGAAGCAACAACAACGCCAACAACAACAACTCCGAAGCTGAGTTCTCCCAGCCTGAGGATCAGAGTCACGAGAGCGAGTTTGCAGAGGGTGGCGCTGCGGAAACCGGGGGAGGTGGCGGCGGCGACAGGTCGAGCGCTCCCCCCAACGGAATGTTGCCCTACGGAGGCTTCTATGGGGGCCCAAGAGGCGGCAGAAGTCCGGAAGGGTGGCGAGGGCAAGGTCCCCCGCCGACGACGAGCGCGGCAACGACGACCACTTCGGCGGCGGACGTTTCACGGTGGTGGTGCGCAGTACCAGTTCACGTCGGCAGCGACCTCGATGAGCACGACGACGACAAGTGCCGCCGTTCACGGCAAACCCTGCAACGGACCGACGCAGCCTTCGTTTGCGGAGCGGCAGTCGCCCAGGGGCGGCCCGTTCCCCGGTGCACGACGTCGTTCGCTCCGGCGCCTCACCTGGCGAGCATGCACCAAGAGCGCCCGGTCCCCGAAAGTCCGACGACAGCTCCGCAACGAGGGAGGTGAAGCCGGCAGCGGCGGCCAGACGCGCGGCAACGAGAGCGAATCCACGGACGCGGGCGGCAGTCCATCGCAGCCTTTTTATCGAATACGACCACATCTATGAATACATATACAAGTATTATCAATACATATAACAGCTTCGCCGCTTCGTGCGCGCCGTCCTTCTTGGCCAGAGCACCAGCAACCCAAGTTTGGCGGGAGCGTGGAGGATGCGGCTCGAACGGGGGGAGGAGACGCATCCGACGTAGATGGTGGGCGTATTGCCGTCGGCGAATTCCGTGGACTCGACTTTGGGGCACCCCCCCTGCCTCACCACCCCGGTGGCCCCGAGGGCCCCAGGCCGCACTACCCCCAGTACGGGGGGGCGCCTGCCGCGTTTGTGCCCGAGGGTCCTTACGCTGTTCCCTATGGGGCCGGGAATCTGGGGAATCTGGGGAATCCGTTCCCCCTGCCCCCCATGGGCGCCGGAGGACCTCCCTTTGCGCCCATGAGCCTCCCCGGTGCCGACCCCTGGTGGGAGCGGCTGGAGCGGCTACGCAGCAACGCCAAGGCGGAACCTCCGGCCTGCGACTGCTATGGCGCAGATGAGACGCGTGAGTACCGGACCCCCCGCAGTCCGTCCCTGGCCTCCAGTCTGCCTGCCGCCATGTGAGGGCTGCTGTGTCGGGGCCACCATGTGAGGGTTGCCATGTGAGGGCGCCCCTCCGAGTATTTTTGTAGACATTGGGAAGAGCTTCCGGCGTTGTGTCTGCCTCGTAGCAGGAAGGCGTGACGTCGGCACGCTGGGCAAAGGGTTGCTGGATTAACGTTGCTATGTTTCTGGGAGGCCGCAAACTTTCGCCGTAGTCTCGCTCGAAATTTCTGGCCAGACCTGTAGTGGATGGGCCTTACAGAAACCCGTGCTTTTGAGTCCCTGCATCCTCTCGAGGAGTTTAAAGCTTGTGGTGTGCTCTTGCTAGCGGGTGAGCATAGTTTTGTCTGGAGGACATCTTATTGGTGTGTAATTGGTTTGCACAAACTCGCCTACTTTTGGGTGTATTGTTTGTTTAGCCTTACCGCGGCAAAGTGGACCCTCCCAGCGAGCGTAGTACGGTTTTCTTGCAGCTTGTCATTCAGGCCAAAGGGAGATGGGCAGAAGTTTGACTGATGTTACAAAGTAGAGAGCATTATTTCTTGTTCTTTGCATCATTGTTTTTCAACGATAATTCGGAGTAAAACATTGTTATGTAAGCATTCAGTTGTTCGGGCAAGCCTGAAATGAGATCTGTTCTATTACCTATTTATACCTTTCAGTGACGCAAATGAATACTTTGCTTTTGTGAGTCTGATTAACTGGCTGTCCGTACGGACATTACAGAAAATTATAGGGCAGGATGGTAGTTTTAGAGACCTGTTTGCTTTAAATCTGTGATGTTTCAGAGAAGTTTTAAAATGACAGAGCCATAAAGTACCAAGCTACCCCTGCCCGAATCCTCCATGGCCTGGATCGAACTTGTCTTGCGTGTTCCGACGACCAGTTTGCCTTTGTAGATTTCGAAGTTCTACCATGACAGCTTTTATTATGAAACAGCTGTACGAGATGCTAATAATATGCAAGTCATGGCAACAACGGTAATATGCACATTCGAGAGCCAGGAGGTGTCTTAGCGCTCGAGAACCATTCCCTCCCCTGGAAAGGGAAGCCTGCTATGGTCCCAGAAGCCACTGATTGGGGACCCCTAAGAGCAGATGCAGGCGGATCACGAAACTTGTGCCAAATGAAGCGTGGAAGGGACAGCCCCTTATTTTCCTCTCGCAAGCGTCGACGAGCGTTGTCTAGCCACGGGTAATCGCGTCACCTTTCGTAGTTGCAGTGCCCACATCGTCCATGCAGATTTCCAGTTATCTATGCACAAAAACAATACTCTTCTACGAACTGTTGCCCGTACGGGCAAGAGAGTCGGAGCTTGGCGTATGTGAATTGTTGATGAGCTGCGAGATTATTTGTCCAGCATTTTCCTTGCCATCATTCCCCCCCCTCCCCCTCTTTGCATTGCTCTCGCAGTGTACTGGGCATTAACTTATTGCACATTGCCTGCAACCCTTGTGTTTGACGCGCGAGCTTGGATGGCTTTTTGTTGTTGCTGGCCAATGTGATTCGGAGCAAACATCCTTACGACGAGATCTCTAGCGGCGTCTAACTCTGCGAAGCGGTTTGGCGAGGTTTTGAAGGGTGTATGATCTGAGAGCAGAGTGAACCAAAGAACATATCATGAAATGCTCAAATGTAAGGAGGTCCTCGGCGTTCCCTTTGCTTGCGGTACCCAGGTATTTTTTACCACTGTCCTTTGTTTGTTTTTTTTATGTGCTTTCTGCTTTTATGTTTTTGTACATTTGTCACATTTTCTTTGGTCCATCGGTTTTCATTATGGTCTTTTGCACTGTTTAAATTCTCTCTGTTATATAGTTCTTCGGTTAGTTTTCTACCTCACATTCTTTGTTCGAAGATGTGTGTCACATGTACCTGTTGCATTTTTTTTATTTTCGATCTGTGTCACAATTTTTTTACCCGAAAGTGGTTGTTTTTATCATTGTTCTGTTTTTGCCGCACTCAGGGAAAGATTCAACAGAGACGACGTGCATGACAAGTTGAGAAATTATTGTAAATTGAAAGAAATCATGCTTTTGCTCGGATTTGGGAGGTCTGATTGGTCTGAAGCAGTGAAATGTGTGGATTGCTTTTGTGCCCCTACTTAAAACTGTACTATCAATTTTTTTTAAATGCAACCTATCATGTGATTTTTTTTTTATACTTGTGTTTGTATTGAGATGAAAGTGAACAGATGAGTGTACAACATTTATCAATACTCTTTGCTACTATACACAATTTTTTTACACTGTGCCATAGATTTTCTAACTATATAGAAACTCAGGTTTTGAAATGTGTGAGAAATAAATCCCTTTCATTTCAAAATCGAATGCAACAATGTCTGATTTTGCTCTTTTTTCCTCTTTTGCTTACCTTTTTGTGGGTGGTTTGTGAACTCCTTGTGCTCTGCACATTACACTCGACAGTAGTCCAGCTACTTTAACTGGAAGCTGCATACCATGCAGGCTTTTTTTGTAAGATGTACCTTCAGAACCATCTATGACAATAGGCTCTGCCCTCTTACATCACTAAACAATGTGCAACCAGTTTTCGATTCTAAGTACTCTGCACAGTGCAGAAGTGGCTACTGACTGGGCGCCCTAGTTTTGCGCGACTGCATGTTTTTTCCCTCTAGTCGATGGACGACGCGCTGACTAGGGGCCCCAGGCTAAGTACCACTTTTCCACACATCCATTTTGTGCTTTAGGTCAAGTTGCACATTGTTTTGTATCTGCAGCCCTATCCATACTCATCAGGTGCCACAAACAGTTGGCCATGGCACCAGAGCTTTGCACTTCCCCCGCTTTCTCATTGGACTCAAAAAGAAAGGCAACACTTTCAAAATGATGGCTTTCAAGCAACCTGAGTTGTAAGAGGCACTATAGGTTCTGTGTGGGTGATGGGAATTTTTTGCAGCAGCAGCAACCTTTGCTCTTTTTTTCCTTTCTGCCCCCTTTCCAAGTTTGCCTGCTTCCCTTTTTATCTTCTGCACGTGACACACTTTTCTTTGCTCGTTCTGCTCTCTTTGCTTTTTGTTCCTGTAGAAGCAGTATTTGCTATATACTTTTTCATTTTCCTTTTTTTTCTCTCTCTACCTCAAAACACGAGGTGGTGCATGGCTTCAGTGACTGAAATGCAATTTTTTATTTTACCTTTCTTTTTTATTTGAAATTTTTTCGTTCTTAGGGACAAAAGTAATCCACAACTTCACGTCGTATGTACCCAAAAAAAAACAACTTGTAAATGCAAACGAAAATACTTTCTTTCCACTTTCATCATTCATCTCTGTTATTCACCTGTCTCTCAGTTGTGTAGAGCATCATTGAGGGAGGTTGCAAATGTTTGCATCATCACCAGGATGTACTGTGCAGAAAATTTGAGCTCCTTGCTTTGTTGTGTGGGCATAGACTATTGCATATGTTGGTTCTGATGAAACATTCATCACTACACAAAACTTGCAAAGCAGGTTGGGTTAGTCACTCATGCTTGCTGAGTGTATCTCATCTGCTTATTTCAGAGAGCTGTACCTATGCTTGGGTGTATGATATAGGGATATGGAAGATATGTACGGGCTGTCCACAATAGGTTCTGGTGCAGTAAAACGAGCAGGAAAACTCCACGGCTGCACATAGAAAGCTCAAACTTTCACCGATTTATTTAGGTGGGGGATTTTACCCGGTGAAATTTCAAGGCGTAGCTTCCTTGTCGAAAATTAGCCCAACAAGCTTGCCAGGGTCAACGTCACACAAGTTTACAGACAACAGACTTGGGACTCGTTGTAACTTGTGGAACCATCTCCCAATAAGTGCAGCGAGCAGACGACACCTTGTCGTCTGCTTTCACCGGAATGCATATTCGGTGAAAGTTCGAGCTTTATATGTGCAGGTGCAGAGTTTTCCGTTTTATTTTTTTTTTGCAATGCCAGGATCCATTGTAGACACGCTATATTACTTCATAGAATGTTTTTAGGATGTCTGGAGATGACGTTCAATAAGACGCTTAATAATGATCCACAATCTTAGCATCTGCACTAAAGCACAACACATGGTCCAATTTCAGCAAATGAGGGGACACTTATACTGAACACGCTGACACTGCAGTGGTAGCGAGCAGAGGCTTCTTTTGAGATGCAACTCTTGAAACCTGCTACTAAGCTAATACAGGAGGTATTTCACTCATTTCTATAAAAGTTTATGACCATGATGATATAATGAAAGGCTCACCTCAGCTGCGCAATATCGGTTATTACTGTGTGCTGGGAACACTTCAACAGGAACATTCGAAGTGCCCAAAAGCACCTTAGTTCATTTTTGCCAGCTTATCAATTTGAAACCATTCTGGCACTTGCGTTTCAGGTAGTCAGTAATGCTCACGCGTGTAGGCTGTCGAAAATTACAGCAAAATTTTTACAGCTGTCTTATGGAGGTGGTGAAATACTTCTGCTCCTCTGAGAAGTGACTCCAAGCTAAATGTGACCTAGAAATTTTTTTTTTTTTACTGACCTGGTTAGTGAGTGCTGCTTCAAAGATCCTAGAAGTATCCTCACCAACCCCCATTTAAGAACCACTGTTCTTGGTGAAAGATTAAGTGAAAGATATAGCTAATTTTATGAAGCAAAGCACAATTCACATGTGGTTATGTGTGCCTAATGTTTGCAATTGGGCGCTTGGCAACATTATGCCAGGGTCGTCCTCCCTTAGATAATGACACATGTATAAAGCTCCCAAGTGATGATTCAGTGTACTGCTAATGGGACTGACAAACCTTGCATTCTGGTAGATGTGTATCATCTCCTGAATAGAGTCAGTCCCTCCTTTACTTTGAAAGCTCAATGCTATAGTTTAAGCTTTCCATCTTCACTAAAAACATAGGCCATTGTATATTAAACTGAAGTGTTTCCTGGGAGCTTGTCACATTATTGTGAACTTGTTTCTGTGAAACAAGTGGCAGGCTACATGCGGAATATATTTGTGAGCACTCTTTTGAAGGACACCTGCAGGTGCATAGCACACAGAACATTGTAGCACTTATCGTTTTTTTTTTGGTGTTGAGAGGTGTAGTAGTAAGCATTACAAACTAAACAGGTTTTTGATGATGGGGTACAGCTTGCAGGCCATTTCGTTTCTTTTGCCTATCAAAGCAATAGGGCAACCTTTATGAAACTGCGCAACAAACATAGGAACGAATCTATTGATGCATTTCACGTAGAGTATTACACCAATGCGATCACTAAATAGCAGCAAGATTCTTGCAGCATGTGGCATACAGGGTGCATCAATATGAGCCGGCCCAGCAGTATTCCGCCAGGGCGGCACAAAAGCCTTGGAGGGAACCCGGGTGTTTCGAGCAGTTAAAAGAGAGGTTGGAATTGACCGCCACATTTCCTACTGTCAGAGTGTGGCAGTCAGTTTCATAGCTCGGCATGCTGGAGGCACTGCATTTTACCCTTTTCAGATGGCAGTGAACTGGGCCAGCTAATATTGCTTTCTGACTACATTGCAAAGCACCGGTGGGACCGTCCGCAATATTGAACTATCTAGCAGTTATGCGAGACCACCTTATTGGCGAGGCACCCTTACAATCCACCTTTTTAGAAATAACTGGCACCACCTAGCAGAAAAGGGGGCTCAGGAGGTTCTGGTATAAAAATATCTGAACACGTTCTCAAGCAAGCGCGGGCACTCTCTCAACCCTGGAAGCAAGAGTCAGTTGGCTCTATTGTTCTTCGGTGACCTACCTAAATTGGGTTCCCCCAAAACCTCTTTTGTCCTCATTGGGGCTTATCTTTTTGCCCCAAAGTTAACTCTAGGACGCTTTTTCCTTTTCTAATTGTGCATTGCTCACACATTTTCATGCCAGAACCTCCTGAACCGACGACCTCGTAAAATGGCCCAAACCTGGGGACAACTTCCTGTGGCAGTGTTCAACACTATGAGTGGCTACCCTCCTGCATCCCTTGAGCACAAATCAAAAAACTGTATGCACAACCTTCTGAATCGTTGCAGAAAATGCTTCAGGTATAGTTGGACATGCTTATTACATGGGACACCATTGGTGCTGCTGGTACACTCTTTGGGACACAGTTATTATTGGGACACTTACTCTTGGGACATCCTTACTCTTGGGACACTCTTTCTCCTGGAACAGCCTTATGCCTGGGACACCCTTAGTAATGAGACATAGAATACTGGGCCATCCTACGTTCACATGAGACACCTTCAGTAGTGAAACAAGCTTGCTGTGGAACACCCTAAGATAGGGGAATGTCCTACAGATGTGAAAGATGGACAGTACTTTTGACGTAAAGGAAGCAACCACAGCACATACCAAGCCTGCACATGGCCTCTTCTGGTTGAAAATTGATAAGGGATTCTGGATACGATGCAAAGACTTGCAACCTGCAAAGGTAGTTCTGTATAAGATATAGGTAAGTTTTGCTGACTGGCATATAAAATCTTAATCCACATGCAGCTCCTGTGGATAAATCTCCATACTATACCCACCTTGGTGCTGGACCGACTGTGGCTGCCATTAGAGAGATGCTTGAGCACAGGTAAGAGCTCCATTTGTCTTTGCATACTTTTGTTGTGCTTGTTGATGAAGAATGCATTTTAACGAATGCAGAGTTGGAATTTGTGTAGCCATTGCATCACTGTCACCATCACCGTACCATGCCTACGGAAGTGACGTCATCAGTCTAATCTAGGGGCTGGTGTTCTGCTAACTACAGCAGGATGCCACTATGGGTCACAGGGTTGGTGCCACTACGAGTCTCATGGCTGGTGTCACTACGGGTCATGTCACATGGCCATGTGGCTTAGCGTCTGGCCACGTCGGGTCGTGCGATGGTCGTGGTGTCCCGGCGTGGCGTCATGGTGTCGCGTAACTCATGGAGCCAAGTTGTGTCAATAACGTTATTGGACCTGGCAAAGTTGGGTGTCAAGTCATTGTGTAACATGACGTTCTGTAGCACAGATTCCAGGTGGTGAACCCCACTCCCGTCCCGCATCAATATTTGATTGTACCATTTAGAGTATCATCTAAATCCGAACGCTCCTCGTAAACAAAGTCGAGTTACTTTGAGCTAAATTACCGCCCTACTAATTACTTGGCAGGTTTAAATCATGGCAGGGCTGCCTCAAGTCTGTTGGATGTAGCTTACTGCTGTGCAAGCACCATCTAATGGAGGTTTTAGTTGCACTTTAAAGGTTCTCAGGTGATATAAATTCATCCTTTGTCCTTTGCTGGAGTGTGCCAGATGTTCTTTACTAGTTTAGCACGTAGACCCCCCAAATGTTATTTTAATTTTGGTTTTAGACGTAACCAGAGACATACTGTTTCTTAAAAAGAAACATGACTGATAAGAAAACCTGCCACGGTATAGTTATCGCCCAATCCAGTCGTGAAACAGAGAGGTGCCTCTTGATTGAAACTAGTATTAGTGTTATTTATTTTGGCTTAGGAGGGTTGTGGCTTCACAGAAAGTCAAATAACCCATAGTATAATCGAGGCCTGCGGCGCCACATCAAATGATAATGTGATGATAATGTACATTGCCGTCACATCTGTGCAACGCACAATGTACGAGCTTCAAAAAAAAAACAGTGGCATTTCAAGTATGCCAGTTCATTTCATGCTGCGCATTTCTGAAAAATCTGAACTTTGGTACAAGAGAAGCCATCTTGAGATTTAGGGTCTGCAATTCTTGCTGGTGAAATGCAGGCTGAACGAACGGGGCCCTGCGTTGCGCATCGAGAAGGTGCTCTACTCGGGCAAGGAGGGCAAGACGAGCCAGGGCTGCCCGGTGGCCAAGTGGATCATCCGGCGCAGCGGCCCTTCGGAGAAGGTGCTGGCCGTGCTGCGGCACCGTCCGGGCCACCGCTGCTTGCGGCCTACATCGTGATGGCCATCGTCGCCTGGGAGGGCGTCCAGGCAGACCATGGCAGACGACCTCTACAGGACCGTGACCCACAAGACCGTCAATTTTGGCTTCCCCACCAGCGGAGATGCGGCACCAATGAACAGTGAGTGCAGTTTGGATCGGCACTTTTCAAAATTTGAGCCACTGCAGACCCCCATTAAACATGTTTGTTTATATGAAAACGAGGTCACACACATCAAGGGACGTACGCTACAGTAAATCGTAAAAAGTCGAAGACGTCTGTCTGGCTGCGCATAAGTTATATTTATTCCTTTTGGAGCAGTCTTGCAGTGGAAAGCAAAAATGGAAACACATGTCCGAGCATTTTTTTAAAGAAAGAATGTAGTAAGAAATATACTCACACACTATAATCAGTGACAAGTTCAAGGGACACCGAAACCCCAAAGGTCATAGTTTTTGTTGTTGTCTAAAAGGATGCAAATTGTAGTCATAAACACACACAAAAAAATACAACAATGCAAAAAAAAAAAATTTTTTTTCCACGCTCTTGCATTTGTTTTGTTATTTTTGGCGCTCTTCTCTCCCTCTTATCTCCTCCTCACTTTTTTTATTTGTGACTTAAAAAATTATGAAATTTAGAAGCTTTGTAAGCAACATTTCTATAATATTTAATAACGGCATTCGTAAATCATGTTTTTAATGCAATTGCGAACGCACTACAGCCCTTTTTAAAATGCCAAAAATCGGAGTCCGGAGTGATGTCGCCTCCTGGGCTTTTATTCTCCCTTGGAAAACGTGGCGGCGCTGGCAGCGCTCGGCACATGTATGGCACTGAGGATGATTGGTGAGTCGGGGAATCGGCTAAGTTCTCTGTTTTAGGTGCCCGACGACCTCTCAGACTTCGAAAAGGAAATTGTCAAACTGTCAAAACAACTAACATTTCTTTCAACTGGCAACGACATGAATGTGCTTAAAAGCACTCCTGCAGTTCAGGACCATCATGGAAAAAGGAGAGAAAGGGAGTGCGGTGTACAGTGGCGTCACGAGGGTCAGCGGCACCCGGGGCGGTAGCTCGGCGCGACCCCCCCCCGCTCGTGGCCCACCGCGACTCCCCCCCTCCGCGACACCCCCCTGAGCCCTGCACCCGGGGCGGTCCGCCCCCCCCCCCCCCGCCCCCCCCTTGTGACGCCACTGGCGGTGTACAGTGATAGAATTGCTGCGCCAATTGCACCAAATGGCTAACCCTGCTACATCCTGCAACATTTTGCCAAAATATGAGTAATCTGTGCCAAGCCTGCGCCAAAAAACAATTTCGGTCGCCTTTCAAAAGCGAAACTAAACTGAGAACCGTAATTGAGCATGCGTGTGTTATGTGGCGCAAGTGGCCGCCCGGCACAAAGTACCCTGCATCAATCGTCCATCCGGCCTTGCATGGTTTTCTCGCCGTCTTGCGTTTCGTGCTCTCATCTCGCGTTTTTGTTAAAAATATTTTCAACGATAGACGCACATGTGTGCGGATGCTCCGACGCTAGCATGCCGGGTACCAGCCATGTCGCCATGTTGTAAAACGAAACCACGGTTTTGCGCGGCAGGAGTTACTTTGTGAGCTGAAGCACTCGCTCCTGAAAGCAATGGCTGTAGGAAAACTATATTTGGTCCCTGACTTCCAGTCACTCTGGTTGCACGACGTCGGGTCTTGCCGTCCCCACATCGCTGCAGATATGGCGCTTTCTAAAATTAAACTAAGTACCACTGCATGTTCATCAACATTCCTGTTCTTGTTTAAATCATACGTTACTACAAAAATCTCTTTTTAACTCAAAGACTGCTGTGTCGGAGTATTGATTTCCTAGGTTTCTCTCGGTGGACTTTCTTTCAGAGGACCCCGGTACGTGAAGATCTGCCGCGAAGAAAGTTGGTGAAGAGAAGTGAGCTAACGCAAAGAAGGCAATGTCTGCACGCTGAACCGGCTCAGCTGCGCTTGTTGTCTCGAGTTCAGTCGTTGCACAAAGCGCTCAAGAACTTTTGACCCTGGCTCGCGATGTCTGCATCGATGCGCTCAGGTTCTTTTTTGTTTTGTGTTTAGCTTGTACCTTATTTGCGGCCTGGCAAGCACGCGCTGCTGGACTGTTTTTGTAGTATGCTCGACAGTTTACATTTGCATACAATTTTGGGAATCAGTTGACAACGGAGCAGAGTGGCATGGTTTCGGTTCGATCAAACAGCAGTTGTCTCGCTCGCGCAACGAAGCACGCGCAACTTCAAGCCTGTCAAAGTTGCCCTCACGTGCATGCGAACATGATTGCACGACAGAGGCACCAGCCGGGATGTTTGCAATCCATTGTTTTAAGTTTGCTTACTTTTGACGGAAATCTGGCACGTCGGCAACCAGTAAAACGGCGGCAAGCGGTTTTTTGGAATTGCTCGGCAACGCCTATAGCACTGTACACTTGGGGGATGTCTCAGCAGTAAAAGCACAAGCAGCGAGTTCCGTCACAACACGTTACATCAGAACACAACACAACACAAAATGCCCTTCGTTTGTACAGCACTTAAAACAAATATTTTTATTTTTATAAGAATATCTGCTCCAAAAGCCACTTCTGCTGCTCCGAAACACTGTCTTGGCTGCTCCAAAAGCCCATTTTGCTGCTCCAAAACACTGTTTTGGTTGCTCCAAAGGCCACATTTGCTGCTCCAAAACATTGTTTTGGCTGCTCCAAAAGGTGCTCCAAAATGGCTTAGGCCAATCACATCACTGGGTGTATTATGTGCGTGTTCGCCACGTATAACGAACACTATACGTGGCTATACGTCCAAAACAACTGGGTGTGGCGTCTGTGGCGTCTGTGCACCGTAGTTTCGGCTGTGATTCTGCCGGGGCATCCTTTCACGCGGAACTGGCGCGACGTGGCCCCTCAAGTCGCTCACAAAAGTTAACTGCGCATTCTCTTCGACCTCCCACCATTTAAAAGTTTGAGATCCCTGAAAGGGCCCTAAAAGAACTTCAAACTCGAAAGCGAAGCGTCGTCTGCTCACAGCGATAGGCGGCAGGCATGGCAGGCACGGAAAAAAGAGTGTTATCGCGAGACGTGTGCGAACACGACATTTCAGGGCCAGGACAGTTACAAAGGCGTGAGAGAAACTCGAGTTGCATGACGACTCAATATGTGACGTCGCTGCACTGGCGCAGATCGTGCTGGAACTTCAAATACAGCTTTGGAAAATTGTTTTTCTACTTCGCATATACCGAGCTCTCAAGTTCCGAATTTTGTGGGTAATGTCCAGGCACCGTTTTCAATCCTTTCAAATAATTAAAAAAAAAAAAGTTTATATTTTGATTGGTCAATGCCTTTTCAAGAGTTCAGGGCAAGGGAAAGGAAGGCTGGAGAGGAGGAAGCAGGTGGAATGCTGGAGCAAGGGGGTTGTGACCTTTTCTCCTTTCTAGCAATCCATCTGCCTCCTCCTCCTCCTCAGCCTTCCTTTCTCTCACCCTGAACTCAACCTCTCACCGACTACAGAAACCGTCCAGAGCGCGCCGACTCGTCAGAACTCCGTTATAGCTGCGGAGACAGTAGGTCTGATGATTTCAACCATCTTCAGTATCCTACTTGTTCCCGGTGGAGCGATCCCCAAATCACTGCGTACCCTGGGGGTGTGTGTACCTAAAACCCCTGGGGGTCCTCCTATGAATCTTGAAGCCCTGTGAAGTGAGCAGCGGCATATCGACATTTGCTGTCTGGTGTCTTACAACCTCACATTAATGCTCTGGAATACTTTTTCTGTCCTTTTCAGACGAACCTGCGCCTGTCAAGGCGCCGACTCCGAGAACTGTGGCGCTTCCTTTTCATTTGGCTGCTCTTGGAGCATGTATTACAATGGCTGCAAGTATGCGCGGAGCAAGGCTGTCCGCAAGTTCAAGCTCTCGGAACAGTCCCAGGTTAGTCCTTCACGGTGGGCGTGGTTGTGGCTGCTGGGAACAAAAAAGGCCAACCTGGCAGCAGGAAGGCTATTTGCGAGGTATCATGAGCCTGCAGGTATGGGCCTGAAACTTCCCTGCGGTGACTCGACTCTCCAGAGTTAAATACAGTAGACTCATTGATTCAAACTCCAGGAAGCTATTAATTTTTAGAGCGCAGCTCTTAGGCGCCCGTTTCCGGCTTGAGTGGCGTCGGCGTAACCGCGCGGTGCATTATGGGACGCGTGACGTCACTGATGACGTCATCGGCATCGTCATCGGCATCCGCATCGTCATCATCACTGATGATGTCATCGGCATCCGCATCGTCAACGACAGCATCACTGATGACGTCATCAGTTACGTCACTGATGACGTCATCGGCATCCGCATCGTCATCGTCACTGATGACCTCATCAGTGACGTCACTGATGACGTCGTCAGCATCGTCATCGTCACGTGACCCCCCTCCCCTCCCCCGAGGTCACTTGACCCACCCCCCCAGTACCTCCTCCTCCTCAAGAGCTGCGCTCTAATTCGGCGTTACAGGGAGTTGTAAACGGCTTTCACTTTTTTTTTTTAATTATGAGAAATTTATTTAAATATGATGCAAGATAAAATGATAATTTGTTATATGGATGGCTACACATACAAAGCAGATATCTGATGATTTCCTCTACCCAGGCCTACTTATCATCAGCAGGTATGCCACACATGAAACATTGATGAAATGTATGAGACAAGTTTATTTTATACTTTAGTTGAGCGCATTGGTGATAAAGTTAAATACGAGAAAGAATGAAACACGGAGGACGGACAAAACAACCTATCTTTCTACTTGCAATGTAGAAAATTTAATGCCGACAAGCACCGAGCGGGGGAATTTTCGGGGGTGAAGGGGAAAGGGGTCCCAGGAAAGGAGGAAAGGAGCGGGGGGTGAAGAGGGTCGAGTCCCGCAAAGAAGGAGGGAAAAATGAGTCCCAGCGGAAAAGGTTGGGGAGATAGGAGAGCACCCGCCAGGCAGGGAAGGAGGGGTGGGGAAGAGAGAGAGCATCCCGCTTGTCCGCTCATCCCTCAAAAGCTTTGTGTATCGTGGAGTGTTTAGATAGCACATGACTCCTAATAACAAAATTGTTTGTTCTTCCAGCAAGAACATTGTCCATTGTGGACTAATGGCCCCGTTGAGCGTGCCTCTGACTGAGCACCGACACACTTTGGAGAAGCAACACCCGCAGAAGCTAGCTCCGCTGGTGTTGCTTCTCCGCAGTGCACCGTCCCTTAGTAAAAGGCGAGCTCAATGGGGTCGCGAGAACAAATAGTATGAATTACACGAAAATACTGTTTGAATTAAGTGGCTTATGAATACATTGAAAACATAGTGGGACAACCCAAGTTTTGAAATTTGTTTGAATTAACCAAAAGTATGAAATATGCGAGTTTGAACTATCGCGAGCCTGCCTTAAAGTATACCAATGTAGGTACATAGCTAGAGGGAACTAGCTTTTATTATAAACTATAGTGTTTTGGTGGGCCTCCCTTTCTTTGTTAGACATTAGAAATACTAATTGGTTTTCAGAGGTCTGTTTGTCGCTGTTGTCATGTAAGACAAGCTTCCTCAACGGTTGATACACTTTAAAGGACAATTCTGCTCAATTCCGAAAATTTTGGGATAATGAGTGATTTTACATTAAAAAGCACGAATATAAGGCACTACGTCACTTGCTTCGTGAAAACTGGGTTATATATTGTTAAATCTTACTTTAAACATAAGCAGAAATCGAAATGGAAACTTTGGCTCCGTCTGGCGACATTGGCCTTGGGCCACCAGAAACATGGCTATCACGTGGTATGAGATGATCCTCTAACTACGGGCGGGATTGGGGCGGGCCGGCAAGCCATCGTTGGGGCAGGCGCATGCCAGGCGGAAGTGTTATCTGCACTGCACTCTTCACCACGTTTTGGTGTCTACGACGTTCGACAAAATCTGCACAACTGCGGCATCAGTCTGCGCAGGTAGTGTGTACGAAACTCCGAGAGACAATATTCACAAACAGTGAGGGTGAGACGACGACAGTGGTTGTAACGCAGGTAACGGCGGGACGGCCGGTCGGCTCCCAATGAGCGCGCTGCGCAGGTGCGTTACGCCAATCCCGTGGACACCGCTGAGCGCGGAGAGGAAACGTTGCTGACGTCACCCATTACGCTTGCCCGGAGAAGTAATAACAAACAAAAAGGAACAATGGTGATGACATTTAGCTCAGTGTTGGCCACGCCAACGCCGTAGCCTTGGCTGCGCTGTTGGTTGCGCCTCAATTTCCCCGCTAGAGTCAGCCGATTTCGGCAACTTGGCGCGTTGCAAAGCTTGCCGGACTGTTCAAAGGGCAACTCAGGTCAATATTTTTCAATTTGCGATTACGACTGTTCTCAGCTAAAGCAGTGTTCCTGAATTATGAGGTACAGTCGCCGACCGATTTTTCGGACTTTGCAGGGACCGAAAAAACGTCTGAATAATAGAGCAGTCCGACAAATTAGCAGATTAAAAAACTAGCCTTTATTACGTCTAAGCGGGCTTGAAAAAGTCGTAAATAGTGCCTTGCTTCAGGTTATGCCTGCTCGCCTTGTTCTATGGTATGCCTCTGTTTGCGTTCGGCAACTTTCTATTAGCTTGAGATTTGCTGCCTTCTTTTCTAGCGTTATGGTCGAGTACTTTCTGCACTTCTTAGCAACACATCGTGGCGGCGGAAGAACAGATGGGGCAATGATGGGCAATCCAGCGTAGTCCGAAAACACGATTCACTGGGACGAGATCGAGATGAGAGGCGAAAGTCCATGACTGCAATGGCGAATGAACAAAGCAAAATGGTAACTGCGATGATGGTGATAATGACGCGCAGCTAGAGAAAAAAAAGCTGTACAGCGTTGCCTAGCGGTAGGACTTAGCGGTACTCAAGTAGCGCTGCCTAACCAAGCCAATCCATGTGCAGCCAACATAGAATCCAAAATGGCCACTTCTCGGTGGTGTTTCCCGCTGATCGCTCGCGACGATTTTGTCTGAAAAACCAAACTTTTGGACTTCAAGCTGTCCGAAACATCGGTCGTGAATATGCACTATTTCTATCAGGTAGGTCACAATTCCCCCTAAAGGTCCGAAATATGTAAAAAGTCAGAATTATCGGTGACGGAAAAATCGTTCGGCGACTGTATAATCTTTTCTTCAATATTGTGTGTAGTCTTATAAATATCACGGCTCAAAGTTGGATTTCGGGTGTCTATGGCTAAACCGAAACTATCGGCCAGAGGGATGGCAACACTGATTATCAGCCACACAGCCATAACATAACGTCACAAGGGTGCTGCACCAGTGTTCCTTGAGTAAAAGCTAACCCGCTTGCTGCCTGCTAACGAGAGGTGGTCGCATCTTTAAAATCAGTTTTAGTGGAATATACGGCTTTACTTTGACATAATCATATTCCGTGCAACTAAAGCAATACCAGTCATTTATTTTGAACTAAAGTGGCGAAGCGGGCGAGTTGGTTCATGACATAAACTTCAAAAGCGCTAACAAAGACGAGGACAAAAGTAGGAAGGCGAACAAGACGAGCGCTTCCTACTTTTGTCCTCGTCTTTGTTAGCGCTTTTGAAGTTTATGTCATTTATTTTGCTTTTGTTTTCGACTGGAGCTGCCTTTTAAGAAACATTTAGACAGAACTAAGTTGTATTATTTGCCGTGTGGTCTTCCTAGGTGATACTAAAAAGGACTGCATTGTTTTTTCAAAAAAAAAGAAAAAAAACTAAGTGAACTTGCCGTTTGTTTGCCTGGCGGCCTTGTGTGGTTACCAAAATTGTAGTAACTTTTGTCGGATACCAGTGTGGCTGATGCCAGATCATTAGTTGTTTCTGAGCTGGTTAATTAAAGGTCTTGTGCAGAGTGTTTATGTGGCAAGTCTCGTATCGCACGAAAGACTTCCATGAGCTTTCAGAGGTAGGGGTTGGAGCACTTTGAATGCATTTTTTTTCGTTCCACTTTTCGGCATTAATTTCACTTTAGGAAAACTATCATTTTCCTATTACGCAATAGAGAATTATTTTTAGGTGATTTTTTGGGATAGAATTTTGTGAGGAACATGCCTGGCTGGTTAGTTTTTCTACTTCAACATTCTTTTATGCTAAAAAATTACATTTGTAAAAACGTGCAGACATGGAAAAGAGTTTTTTTTTTATGGAGATATATTTATGAAAAACAATGCAATATAGACCGACACGCTGTTTACAAACAAGCCCGCATTTGCCCACACCAGGTGTGGGCACTGCGCGAGCGCAGAAACCAGATTCACGTGAGGTGAAGCTACTGCGCATGCGCCGTGGCGACAACAGCGCCACCGCAGAGGCGTGACGTCAGAGCCGCGTGTTGGTCTATAGCAAAAAAACTACCTGGGTATGTGCTATGGATATTCCTATGACTATATTACACATAAAAATCACGAATTTTTATTTTATTTTAAAACGATAGTTTGCCTAAGCGAACACACTGACTTTCATATTGTAACATTCGTAACAAGTTTCAGAATTGACGTAGGACAATGAAATTTAGCAGGGATGGGCTTGCCACTCATATAAACTACCACTGCAAACTTTATTGAAATCAAGCAAGCGGTACAGAAGTTGACTTTTCTGGGTAGTGTCCCTCCTTAAACATAAATAGCGCGGAGGACATCTCCTTGTGCCTCGTGCAAAGGACAAGGACAGAGATAAAGAATAGCATGAAGGATGTGCCATTCTCGTGTATGTGTCCATATCCTTGTCTGTCCTTCGTGCTATTTGTGTTAATTTTTTTTATGGTTCTTTATTTCTTCTTGCTTACGGTATTGCAAATCTGGAAATTACCAAATGAAATCTGCTTGCTCTAAAATACCATAGAAGTGAATTTGCATATGTTTCATACAGACTGGCCAAACATGAACTCGAAATAAAGATTGGGGTGGGTATTTGAATTGGCATAGAAGCATGCCAGGTATATTGTGGCACATACTAACCAAGTTCTTTTTTTTTTCTCTGGAATAACAGGAGCAAGAGCTTGAAGACAAGATGCAGATGCTCGCCACTGAAATGGCGCCACTGTATGCAAGAGTGGCTCCGGAATCCTACAAAAACCAGGTGCATTTTCTTACCCAGTTCAGACGCCCTAGAGTAGTTCCTTTCCTTTGTCATACTGATTGGAAGGTTTTCTTCTGGCATTTTTCTTCAAGGGGGTTTTTGGAAAAAGCCTGGTTTCGGAGTCAATAGAGATCTCGAATATTTAAAATCATGAGACTGTTAGCAGCTCTTAAGTACTTTCTGCACTGTTGATTGCCTATGCTCATTGCATCCATTATCCCTACCAACACTTTGTAGTGAATTGCAAGTTTTTTAGGACAATATCAAGCAATGTGCATTATGCAATGAAAGTTGGTTAAGGTCACTTGCGTGTTCTGGGACAAAATACGACTACAGTGCATCTCGAATTTTGACTTTGTATGCAAAGTGTTTCTCAACGGTAAACCATTCATCGGTAACCGAGAAAATGTGTAGTATATTGTAAACAAGTTTATATTCATTTGCTCGCTATTTCATGAAATTTGCAAATTGTTGGTTTCAAGATAACTTTGCGGGCACAAAACTTTGTGATAAGGATCGAGAGCTACGGTATGTATTTGTTACAGTAGGGTGATACATTTGCGTTACCAATCTTTCGCAATATTCTCCATAAGTCGCGAAATTTGTGGATTTTATGTCCCCACGAAAATTACGTTGTTTACAATATCCATAGCACGACTAATATTCTGTAAACAACTTCATTTTTGCGAAAACCTAATTTTTGTTTTTTCGCGACTTGGACAATATTGTTAATAATTAGTCCCACGAATATGTCACACCATGGTAACGAATACATAGCATATCACTCCAAAATCGCAAAAGTTTGTGCCTGCAATATATTGCCAAAACCCACTTCACAAAATTCGGGAAATATTGGGCCCGCGAAAATAAAGTCGTTTAAGGTGTCAGCTGAATGACAAAGATTATGTAATGAAGAGGTGAGCCACAGTGAGAAGGCAAGAAAAACTAGAATCATTGTGAGCAGCATGCAGACACAAAGTCTGCGATCAGACATCCAGAACATTGTGAAAAATGTCACCTTGCACTTTTTGAATTGTTCGATGGAAAACAACTTCAGAGCTTAAAGGGGCCATGAAATGATTTTTCAACTTCCTCCTTCTTCGCTTTCCTCCTCAACTCACAAGTCATGCAGCATTACCAAACAGTTCAAGAGGAGGGATAGGAGGAACTCCCCTCTTGCTCTGACCCTCGTTTCTGTACCCGGACGTCGACATTCTCCCCCTAAAAAATCAGCCTGTCGCTCAAAATTCATACAAAAGTTGCTTCCCCCCTTCCCCATTACCGCCCGTGGCTGTGGAAGCTACGTGCTCGTTGGGCGAGCCACACTTCTATCTTTTGCCACGTGATCACCCTCCCTCGCGCATACCCACGCGTAGAGAATGTTGTCAGGTGATGAAGGAGAGGCAGCTTTTTGGTCTGGCAAGTGTGTAGCTCCCACCATACTCTCAGCTTAGGGGTGAACGGAACACAGTGAGGTTGGGTGTCGTGTGACGTGCTTTTGAGCCGGGTGACGTGCTTTGGTTACCGTGCATGTATCGCAGTGAAAAGGCGGAGAGCTTTTGTACCAAAAGCAGGCTTTTGAATTTCTACTTTCTTTCTTTTGGCCCACTAAACGGTACGCTATTAGTAAAATCCCAATCTAAATTCATTTATCCCAGCCCAAAATTAATTTCATGGCCCCTTTAAAGGCTGACGGGCAGCCAGAAAGGAGGAAACTCCACCTCAGTTCTTTTTCTCCATTGGGGAAAAAGGGAAACCCTCTTTCTCTTTTTGGGGTGTAGCACAAAGACCCGCTCCTGTGGAGAGAGGAAGAAAGAAGAGTGCGAAAAAAAATATAGAAAGAAGGAAACTGGGAAATGATTTTCTTTCCGGCAGAAGACGATATTGTAGGTTGGCCTTTAAGCTGGTACCCCTTTCAATTGAGCGGAACTTTTAATAATATATCCTCGTGTTTGTCTTTTCAGACCGAGTTTGAGAACGAAGGGATATCCTGCAGGCTAGGGTTGAAGCAGGGAAGACCCTTTTCTGGGGTCACGGCATGTGTTGACTTCTGTGCCCATGCGCACAAGGACCTACACAACATGAATAACGGCTGTACAGTTGTAAGTGATATGCGAGCATTTTTGTCCTCTGATCTCTTCATGAGCCTGTATTCTCCATGTTGTGGGAACTAGAATTTGTTTTAGAGCGCAGCTCTTCGGCGCCCGTTTCCAGCTTGAGCGGCTTCGGCATAACCGCGCGGTGCATTATGGCAAATGTCCCATAATGCACTGCGCGAGCCTCCCCCCCCCGGAGGAGATTGAAGAATGAGGGGAGGAGGAGGAGGAGGAGGAGGAGGGGGGGGGTATACCCTCCCCTGAGTACCCTTCCCTCCTCCTCCTCAAGAGCTGCGCTCCAATTCGGCGTTACAGGGAGTTGTAAACGGCTTTCACTTTTTTTCGTCAGGATCTCTATAGACCGACACGCTGTTTACAAACAAGCCCGGGTTTGCCCACACCAGGTGTGGGCACTGCGCATGCGCAGAAACCGAATTTGCGTGAAATGAAGCGTCTACGCATGCGCAGTGCCGTCGACAGTGCCACCGCAGCTGCGTGACGTCAGGGCCGCGACGTCAGGGCCGCGTGTTGGTCTGTATTATGAGATTGAGCCAAATGTCATAAGTACAGGCATACTGTGTGGCCTGTGTCGGATAATCCTGTAAATTTCACACTGCAATAGAGCGGCCTCGCACCAGGAGAGTTTAAGTTGGGGATGTTCTACGGTGTAATTTATCACTGACTGTCAAAATCGAACTGAAATGCAGGTACTGTATCACGGCTGCTGGTATTGGGCGCTGTGAAATCCTAAGACGGCAGGCGGTACTGCATAACCCAGTTTATAGCCCAGGACGTACAACTCGGCTGCCTCGTTGCCCGGCCAGAATTTGACTAGCCATACCTCGTTCCTTCTTGCTGCGGATCACTTCGCTTCTTTCTGTTCTTCCTGTCCACCCACCCCTGACCATACATACCTGACAGTTACAAATGAGTTACAAATAAAATAAAAAGCAAAATAAAATTTCACGATGACGCAAACTACGACAAAAGACTATACAACATGCAGTAGAACTCCTTCGATACGTTTTTCAGGGGACTGCGATAAAACAGTGTATGATACGGAAAAACATAACAACCAATAAAGCTTTTGCAGGCTACAGCTGTGATAGAAGGCAATTCTCACTCGGCAATTTATTTTCATGGACTTTCACGGCTGTGGGGGACTACCACATTTATTGAAATATAGGCCAAGCATTTTTCTTATGCTTTTTTTTTTTTTGAACTAGAGGTTTGTTTATAATTTTAATAAAAAGAATGTTGGCCAATAAGATTGAGCAAATTTACCAAGCCCATTAAGCCTATGCAGATGCTCCTCGCATCAGCTGCTGCTCCTAGCACACTGTTGCAAAACAATAAACATAGACAGGCATGCCAGTGCAAAAAGAAAATCTTGATGCACCTGCACTTCGTGCAGTACACGATCACCAGCTTTAAACACCACACAAAATGAAACTAGCAGAACCTAGAAAACCAGCGCAACTAAATCGTGCACGCAAGTGCATGTCGGAGAAAGAGATAGCAAGGTAGGTGAGCTATTGCAAAAACCAGAACCCCTTTCGAGCCTAGTAAGAGGTCGTGCCTGCCCGGGCAAGAATGACAAGAAGCACAACTCGGAGAGGCAAAGAGCTGAAAAAGGAAGGGTGCGTAACAAAGGGAAGGGAGCAGTCCCAGCCCAACGCAGCATGTCGGGTGCAGTCAAGGGCACGTTACTGCTAAAAAGTTACTGCGTTATAGTTTAAATTCGGAGGGCGTTTTTCGGAGTTTATTTTTTGCCGAAGATTCGGAGTTTATCGGAGTTTATTTTTTTTTTTTTATTCCCAATTCTCCGAAATTCAGTTTAATTTTGCTTTGTTTCCTATTAAAAATAAATAAATAAATAATAACCGAATGTAAACGTATGCCAGATAAAAAATAAAACGCGCTTGTATCAATTGAAATGTCTTCAGTTGAATTTGGCGTTGGTGCCATTGCCGGTGGCAATACTAATTTATCCACGACAAAAGTCGCACACTAGTGGCGCTTCGGTAAACGCCGATACCTTAAAATCAATAAACTCCCGGAGGTAGTGCTAGGAAGCTCGTAGTCATCCCATCCTAATCCATCAATCTAGCCCGCGGCCGCCCAAGGTGGGGCGGTTAAGGAGGTAATAGAGAGTTTGAACTGCCCCTCTTGCCAATTTATACAATCCCTATGGTCCATAGCTTTCACTGTTACTAAAACATACCCTTTCCTTTCTCTAAATCACAAATCGCATGGCCCAAACTGGAAATCAAAAGAGTGGCTTTTGTAGTGACCCGAGTGTACAACGAAAGACGTGTTGCCCTGAATCAACCTTGAAGAGACAAGCGGCAAGACCCCTTTTGACAACGGTCCGAGATTTGAAAGACATTTATGGTGGAATTTTTCCAGGACCATTGGCTCCGTGCTGATCAAACTGTAAAAAAAAAAAGAAAAGTATTTTGCTTTTTTTCTTTTGCCGGGGGGGGGGGTAGTGGCATTGACACATAAATATTCGGAGTTTATCGGATAAATCCGAATTGACCAAAATTTTACCGGGGGGTGTTTTTCTGAGTTTTTCGGATTTATCCGAAAACACGAAGCCCTAGTTATAGTTAGTTACTCAAGGTAAAAAGTCATATTTTTCGTCCTCAACGTGCAAAGAAACGAAAGTGAAAGCTGTAGCACAGTCGTGCAATGCGGGTGGAATGATGCCGTCACATACCCAAGGACGTAATTAATTCTCATAGCCATCGTGGTTGGCGTCGTGGATGCCACTGATGGCCGCCATGAGTGCTCGGGGATCTGTAAAGTACTTGGGTAAGCGTGGTGGAAGTTTCTAAAATCATCCAACATTACGCGTAGCAACTGGATACTGCCAAAGTGGAATTTCGTGTAACGCGAGTAATGTTTGAAAACAAGTGTTTGAGGCAGGTGACACGAAGACCCTCCCTTTGTTCTGTCGTTACTGGCGGAATGCCGAGGCTCTTTTCTCTTCTCTCTCTGCGCTGCGCGGCAATAAGAAAACCAGACTTCCCTCTCCTCGCACCAAGAGGGGATAGAAGAAGGCTTTTTCCATAGTGGCGACAACAGCCCTTTGAGCTTGAAATCTCTGCAAAGTGTTGCCCTTAAAGGGGCACTGACACCCCCCAAAATTATTTTTTTTAATTTTTTGCCAGGCGATTTATTATGGTTTCAGAAGGCTACCCAATCAATATTTTGCTACAGTGTCACATATATATTTAATAAAGTAAAAATTGGGAGCCATTCTACTCTGTGAAGGTGGATGACCAGCGAAGCTGTTTAGCACACGATACAGACGTGACACAGAAGTTTGAACAAAGGTACGAACACATTTATTGTCTTGATCGGTGGTCATCGTGACGAAAGGTACGCACATCAGTGTTGCGGAGTTGCCACTCAGGAGTTGGAATGATTCCGGAATCATTCCGTACTATCGCGACCCCGGAATGGAATGGGAATGGAATGGCGGCAACGTTCAAGAGAATAGAATGGGAATGGAATTAGGTGCCTTTTCCCCGGAATGGAATGGGCCAGATTCTTTATATTTTTTAATTTTTTATATTTTTTTTACATTCAGCTATACCGAGCCAGTCAGCGAGTCGGCTGTTCAGAAATAAAATAAGCGGGAAACTGCGAACCCGCGTAAGACCCTAGCAGACTTGTACGCAAAAAAAAAATCAAATACAAAAAAACAAGCGTCAAAGCAAAGGACAGGGGGAATGGGGGGGGGGGCGGCGGTGGCGCCTTTCATTAGTGAAGTTCAACACATATCCGAATGTGTCTGCGCCTGTAATATTGCACGGCTCAAGGGTACATTAATCAGCAGACAAAAACGTGACCCACTGCTCTGGTGATCCGATACCCAGGAAGGCCAGAGGTGGCCTCGCTGTGCGGACCCAGACTTCGTACACCTGCGTCTCGTCTCGAGCGCGCTGTTTCTCGGAGAGCTCGCACCTGTGCCGGCCATCTCAGGTCGCAATCCACGTAGTCTCTGTTTGAATGATGCTAGGCGAAGCTTGAGGACTGCCATTCATGCGTTGGAGGCGGAGGGTCGGCAGGTAGGACCGTCACAACAGGGATGCCACCGTATCGATTTTTCAACCGTAACAGAAGATAAGACATGTGCTTCAGGATGCTTTGGGTGGTCCACTTTTCTCGAAAATTCCAAATGCAACTGACTGCATAGTCTTCAACGAGGTCACCTACAACGAAAGTATGTATTGTCCTTTCATACAGCAGCGTGGGTAAAGTTTTATGTTCAAGGCAACACCTACAGATTCAAGAATACTAGTTCATCCCACCGTGACGTCATGTGATCAGTGCTGACAGGGGCGCCCTTATTGGACAGGGAAGTGGTGATGTTTTGATGGAATTTATTTAAAGGTCGAAATCTTTTCGCATCACTGGTCAGTCAGACAGGATGCCAGGGAAGGGACCGCGGTCGATCCTTGATGAAATGTTTTTTTCAACCCATTGAAGACTCTTTGCCCGGAACCACTACCTTCAAGGCGAAGTGCCAAGCCTGCGGGAAAGTAGTTTCGGGACCAAAAAAAAACTTCCACTTCAAACTTAAAGCCTCATCTCAGTTGGCGTCTCAAAGGAATTGGAAAAATGTTTTGCATTATCAGTATTTATATTTCTGCCCTCCCTAAAATTTATTCTTGTATTTGTATTTCCAAAGATTTTTTGCCTCTTTTTAAAATGTATTTCCGATACGTACCGCAATACATTTTTACAGATATATTTGAGACTTGAGTGTCAGTATCTTAGCAACTATTTTCATCTATCCCAGTATTTGTATTTCCAAATACATTTTTGAATATTTCTGCCCAACCCTGCAACGTAATGCAGCTGTCAAGTGACACTTTTAACATTTAGGAATTAGAGGAATGGAATGGAACGATTCAGCCATTCCAGGAGTGGGAAGGGGCCCAGTGTCCCCATTCCTAGGAGTTGAAAGGAATGGAATTACCGAAAACTCTAATTCCCCGGAATGGAATTGGAATGGAATGGGGGTGCCCATTCCGCAACACTGACGCACATACACGTGCTGCCCGCCGCCGCCGCTGACATTCTCGTTGCCGTTCCCGCCATTGCTCTTTTGTAGGCACGTTGCTCTTCGGGAGTTGGGACTATACGTGGCCTCCCCATCACGACGAGAGATGAGAACTGAAATTGAAAATGGAGAACGGCAACTTGTCTTTCTGTTTTTTTATATACATTCGTGTGGACGACTATCGCCGCCCCAAGGAGCCGGATGAGAGTAGTAGACACGCATGACAGGACCACCACCCGGTGGAAGTAAACACGTGCCACGGGACTACCACCCCAGGAGAGCGGAAGGAAAGGAAACTGGGCACGCAAGCGCTTGGAACGACGACAAAGAGAGGCCGGTTCGAGCGTAGAGTTTTTTGTCACGCACACGAAGATTGCTAAATTACCCAAGCTCCAAGGAGAACGCAGGGAATGGTGTTCCACATGCTGCACGGTTCGTGTTCTTGTTAACTGAGAAACGTTTTTTTTTCGAATAGTCAGTAATTGCATGTTTGGTACTTCCTCTTTTGTTTTTAACTGCAAATAGCTTCCTGAATCGGATCATAATTTAGAGCGTGTTCGGGTATGTACAAAGCGTGACAAGGCGTCAATAGAGTATTTCTAGTTTTTCTTCTGCAAAATTACTAACAACTTTATTTTTCAAAGTGTTGAGCCAGCTAATCTCTGTTGATTCTCCAGGATCTATGACAAATATAAAATTAAGTGCAACCACCATAAAATTTAGATGCATACACTTGTGACTAGTGTGCTTGGGTATATCCAAACAAGGTGCAAGTTTGCAATCAGTCAACCATAATTTCAGATTTCTTCACTGAAGCAAAATGAGATGGAAGCATTATAATTTTTGGAAATGTGAGGTAAAAAAAAAAGTTTCATACCTTGCAATCAGCTTTATAGATGTTCTCTTTAGCCATCCCAAACCAATTGTTGGTCAAATCGTTTTCTACAATGTGCTCGCAGTATTTTAGGGAACAAAGCTTCTCTTGAAAACTGAATATCAATGTTGCATCAGTACTACTCCTTTCAAATCCGCTGCACACCACAGGCAGCGACGTAAAGGAAACATTTTTCGAGGTATAATGTTCACTGCGTCTTGAATTCTAATCGGTCGTTGCTAGTGTTTAGCTCCACAATATTTTCTCCACCACTTCCTAATCATATCGGACACATTTCCGCTCCTTCATCCCACCACCGCGACTAAAAATAACCTTCAGAAAACGCACGACACATACATCAGTAAAGCAGCTGATGCCAAATGCCCCTGATCCCGGTCTTTCAATTTCAAGTAAATACACAAACAAGCAGGAGCCATTTCAAATGAATACTCCTCCTCAGGTTACGGAACTCAGGAAGCAGAAGAATAGGCCACAATAAGTGAGTGCCATATGGGAGAATGGGCAAGGCCAGCAATGGATCTTTTACCGAAAAGCATAGTGCATGTGCGTGCAATGCTTGACGCTTTTGGGTTCGAGATTGCATGCTACCAAAACAGATTTGCCATCTTGTATGTTCAATATGTTGTGCACAAGCCACACTTACCGCACCCTCTTCCCGGGGAAGAGCTTTTCTCATTTTGCGTGGGCCAATTTGTTTTAGGGGGACTGGAACATGGGCCTAAATTTCAAATTTGTTTGAAAAAAATTCATTTTTCAAATTTGAGCTTTTTGGTTTTAGAAACTAATTATAGACCCTTACACTAGTAAATTTGATAACCATAAGCCAGATAGTTATGTTGATATAAAATATTTTCAACACATTGCGAGGCAGTTCAATGTTTGAATGCATTTCTCTCAGTTCCACTTTTTGCTGCGAATTTCATTTGAAGGAGTCTTTTGTTCGAAGGTAAACGTATTTTGATACCACAGTCAAGATGTTTCTGAACTGAAATTTACTGGGGAGTCGGGCTATCTACTTTATTTTGTTTTAAGTTGAAGTCCTCATTGAGAAAAAAATATATGTTTTCAAAAATTGACATAGGACAGATATGCATCTCATATTTTTAGGTAATGACTCTTCCTGAAATATTTACATTAGAATTATAAAAACTAGATAGCCCAAAGTCCCACATCCCCCACTTTATATTCAAGCAGTCAAAATGGTGCTCTATAGGTTCATTTGCATATCATAGATTTCTTAACAAAGAGTGACACATCTTCTTATGCAGGTGTGTAAAATTGTCCTAGAAAGCTGAGAGTATGCACAATACACCTACATCTTATGTTAAATCTCCCCTGCAAATTTCATTCCGACCAATTGAGTAGTTTAGAAGTTAACTCTCTAGCCAGTATCAGGGTATTTATGCTCGCCCAGGTTTTTATTTGAACATGGCCTTTAAGAACCCAACTACACAGGACACAATTTGTAGCTCGAAATTCGTTTTTCTTTTTGCCCGAAAACTGCCGGTTGAGAATTGGCCGTTCAGGTGCGCTCGCTCTCTTTTTTTATGGTCACACGGTGTTCAAGCTATATAGCGTACCAAATATATTCAAAGTCATCAGTCAGCTAAGGCACACATTCAATATTAAAAATAGAAAAGAATATGAACCCCATTTTTCATGGTTTCCAAAAAACTGTAAATGCGTCGATTGAAAAAAAAAAAAAAAATGTTTGCACAGATTGCAGGAAGTACATGTACTATGTCATTCTCAATATGGCGATGTACCACGGGCTGGACAACGATATGGTGGCGCACGACGGACCAACATTGCGACGGATGTGGAACCGCTACTTCGGGATTGTAGTTCGATGACACCGGCCGAATCAATCTTCAAGCACAGAACAGTGAGAGGAAGGGATATAAGTGGAAAACAATCGCACGATAAACAATGCACGCAGCTTCGTCGTCGTCTGCTTCACACGGCAGAGAAGCGGCGGAACATAAAAAAGCCGAGTAGGGAGCGATAGCTCCTTGACCTCCGGCAAATCTCTCCTTCTCGGTACCCGCAGTCAGCCATGAATCTCCGTGCTCATGTTTCAATTTCGGAGCAGTGAGTTTTCTTGCTTATTAAAAAGATACGTGACTCTGCAGCAAAATATTGCATTGAGTAGTCATAATAAATCGCCTGGCAAGATATTTAAACATTTTTTTGGGGGCTTGTGACTGACCTTTTAAACTGAACCGTTCAGCCTCCTGAATTGTTAGTACGAGGTGACACACACAAGCATGTTGATAAAGAGAAGAGGAGAAAGTAATTTTTGATAGCGTGGAAGGAACGAAGCAACAACAACAGTCGTGGTGTCGTCACTTCGTGAGCCTACCTGTTTCAGTTAGATGTTTTGTCATTTATTTTATGACAATAAATAGTTTTCTTCTGTACGGTGTCAGCTATCACCTTTTATCGTAACAGTGTTTTTCTTGTGAGGCGAGCGGCATGGACTCGTGCTGCAGCAATGTAGCGTTTGTTTGAAGGTATACCGGGGTCTTGGGAGGGGTTCGCACGGTTCGGTGGACGACGGCTCAGCGGTCCACCTCCAACGCAAACCAGATTTACTCGTCAAAAAGATACGCGACTAGAAATCCTGGAAATGCTACGAATGTACACAAATATCGCAGTCAAATGAGTCAGACAAGCATTGCGAACACATTGTGTTTTATGGCGAATTCCACTGGTCGTTTTGGAGCATGCCGGGATCGGCTTTTCTGGAGCGCGTCTATTTCACTGGGCGATCGGGATCAAGACAGACGTGTTCCACTCATCGTTATGGATCAGCTCCCACTCCAGATCTTGATCTGGATCCGGAAAATGTGGCTCCACCGATTTCGACGGATTCGACCGGAAGCCAGCGAGGCCAGCTCTCGGCGCGCACACATGTTTTCCTTTCTCGCCGGGCATTCCACCTCGGAAGAATTCGTAACGGCCACATGCGAAGTGCCGCCCACTTTACTGCTGCTGCTGCTTGATGACAGTTTGTCGTCAAGTTGATCGAGCAGCTCCTCCAGCAGCGGTGGTTTGAGTAGCAGCGACGATCAGGATTGCTTGTATGTCCCGCATGAATTCGACTGCCTTTGCGAAACTCCGCTGAAGAGGTAGAAAATTGAGACATACTTGGACACCGTTCACGAGTATTCCAATGAAGAGGCAAGTGAGCTACGCTGATGCACATCGCTTATCGACACATATCTTTCACATCATGATTAACTTCGCTCATTCGTTGAAGACATGTTGTTAGCGCCGCGATTGCGAAAACATGTGCTTCGAGATCTGGGACCGTGGGAAGGGGATTCCCGGTAGGTGAATGACGGGAAGGCATCCACCGATCCCGGAGGAGTGGTCATGTTCCACTGTGGATCCGGAGGCAGAGCGACTCCTTTCGGATTGCGTGCTCCATCTGGGATCTGGCCTACTGATCCTGGCGCGCTCCAAAACGACCTGTGGAGTTCGCCATTAGTCACTCAATCTTGAACCCAGATTTCCCAATAGGTGCAGCAGATATTTGGAAAAAGGTGGATTGGTTCAGTCAAAACAAAATAGAGCTCTTCGCCACGAAAAGGATTTGTTAAACGACTGGGCAAATAAGGAGCTTGGTCAAGCAGAAAAAGTAAAAATATATTTTTACTTTCTTTTTTTTTCCTTTGGTCGGTTTTTGCTGCAGTTTCTTGCTGTGCCCTCTCTCCCGAGTTGTGAAATGAGTTGGTGGTCGTATTTGGAATATTTTATTCCTGAAATACCTGAAAAGTAACTGCAATGACGTTACTCCTTAGAGTTACTTTAAAAACATAGTAACCCTGCTACAGTTACTATCACCAAACAGTAACGCGTTAGTTACTAGTTATCAAAAAAAGTAACATTGCCGGTAACGCGTTACTAGTAACTATAGTTTCTTCCCGAGACTGGTCAGGTGGCAGTTTTAGCTCTATAAGAACCAGAAAAGCAGACTCAACAAGAAGGAAATTGGTACACATATCCCTACGGAAGTTCACTGGGACCGGCAGTTGTGAACGTAAGAGCCGCGTGGATGTATAAACCAAGAATGTTTTCACGAAAAGGTGCGTGCAATGCCCTCCTTTTCGCATACTGTAAGATTACGTATGTACTGTTCCCAGCAATTACACACATATTTTAAAGCGCAGCTCTTAGGCGCCCGTTTCCGAGTTGAGCGGCGTCGGCGTCGCCGTCGGCGTAATTGTGCACATTGCATTATGGGACGTCACAGTTTCCCGACTAAATTTAGCAAGGAAAGTTTTCCCCTAAATTTAGGCTAAATTTAGCGGAAAGATTTTCCCACTAAATTTGGCGCGTTAAGTTTCCTGTTAAATTTAGTGGAAAAACGTTTTTGCTAGCAAGAAACTTTCCCCGCTAAATTTAGCGGGGAAATTGACACCACGTTACCTCAACACCAATTCAGTTTCCTCGCTAAATTTAGCGGGGAAAATGACGTCACAACTTCGTATCACGTCACCCATGAACAAATTCAGCGGCGGGAGGAGAGGAGGAGGGGCATGCCCTCCCCTCCATGCCCTCCCATCCTCCTGCTCCTCAAGAGCTGCGCTCTAGTTTCGCATTGCAGAGACTTGTAAACATCTTTCATTTTTTGACAGCATCTTAATTCAAACCTGCAATGAGAGGCGATTCCACTAAAACCTGGAGGTTCCGGTGGTCTCAGTAAATAGCCGCCTCACTGTTTGCAAGGTTCTGGCTGTGGCAGCGCTTGTCCCATCACTGCGTCCTCTGCAACGCGGTTTCTTCTCTCATGAACGGTAGAAGCCAGGCAACGAAGTACTACAAAGCAACAAATTTAATAACGGCGTGAAATGTTCAAAGCTCTTGGGTCACTAACCCAGCTGGAAATGCTTACCACGCTACGCAATGTCAGTGAGAATTGTGGGCACTGCCAGAGTTGCGGTTTTCCTATCGTGTCTCCGACTGGTGTGTGTGTGGCTTCCTTTATCACCCACGCATTAAAAGTGGCCCCCATGTGAGACCACTTTCAATGCGTGGGAAAATACACCGCTGTGTCACGCCGCATGCTATTGCGAACCCGGTGGCTGGTTGCAGAAGTGCCGGCAAAAAAGGTGAGCTGATACAAGTGTCGCAACGTCGCAACCCCTGGTTCCCTCCGTTCCGTCGGCTGCCACAAAGCGAGCCACGGCGAAATGGGCGTCTGGTGTACCCCTCTTTGCCGCCGCGACACCGCCAGGATTGCGGTGAACAGTGGCATTGGGCACTCGTGACGTTGCCGACTAGAAATGAAAGGGACAGAACTATGGGGCCTGGAACGCGTGAATATTGTTCTTACATTGTTTTTGTGCCCAATTTCGGTATCTTGTCTCCTCGCGGCTTTAAATTTGACAGACAATAGCGTGGAACAGCCATAGTGTGGACAATAGCATGGAACAGCTATGGCATATTACTATGACGGGCGTCGGATCTCGAATTCAACTGTGCCATCTATGTTGAATACCGTAGAATACCGCGCACCCGTCCATTCCACTCTAAGCGCCCACTCCCAAATTTGTAAGATATGAGAAAATATGCGCTGTACATTTCTATGTAAAATTGATGACCGGACAAGCACCCATCCCCCATTTTTTTGCGATTATCTCCAAAGTTCGAGTGGGCGCTTGCCCGGTATTTTACGGTATGCTTCAAAAGTTATGGATTTTAGCCTTTAGGTAACTAATTTGCTAATTATCCCTTTAAACTCGTAGCCCGATTTTTGTCGCTCTCAATAAAATTATCGAGAATTTATAATTCCATTATTTCAAGCGCCTTTTTTAAAAATTATTTTTGGTCGTTGGTGAAGCACGTTGTATGCTGTAAACGACTTAATTTTCGCGGGCTCAAATTTTCGCGAATCGAGTGTAGCTTCCGTAGCGTTCCACATATTGCCCGAATTGTGCGCGGGACGTATTTTTCGCGAATTGTAGGCGATTTGCCAAGTTCGCGAAAATTGGGTCCTTGCGAAAATTTAGTCGTTTACAGTATACTCGCATACAACTTTCTGTGGCTAATGCAGTTGAGGCTATGGGCGCATGTGCAGGTGTGCATCTTGAGCACCCATCAAGCTGTGCACACGCACTCTTCATTTCTCCTGAAGTGCCACGGAAAGTTGTCTTCAAGTATGGTCTAACCTTGTTATATTCGAGACATCAGCATTTCTCTTTCTCCCTGCAGATCAAGAATGGGTCACTTGAGGTTCTCTCGAAATTTCACACGACGTCCAGGATAAGAAAGGTCCCCTTGGGGCCCTGCAAAAAGCGTGGAAGGAAAGAAAAGGTGACCGAGGAGCCCGCTGCACTCGATTCAGCAGTCTGCAAGTTCTGAGGTGAGAGACCTGAGCTTGTGCACAGCATCAAAATGCCTAGACATTCTCCACATCTTCCAGGCCCAAACAGATGAAGGGTACGCTTCCAAACCATGCCATCACCAGTGTTCAGCCCCAGCTTCGAAGTGCCACAGGCGTATTGCAGATCTCCTTTTGAAGACAAGTACAAATCAGGGATGAGCAAAATGAAGCATGAGTCGGATCTCAGCCACCTGAGATACGAGATGCCAGCAAGTCCCTTCCGATCTCACTCTCAGCAGGCCTTCCACAGCACCAGGGACCTCACCATGGTGCAGTCTCCTTCCAGCGGAATGGCCGGAAGCAGGTCAAGAATGAGGCTCTTCCTCAAATGTCTTGCCAGTTTGCTGCAGCTCCGAGCGAGAACCTTGGCTTGCAAAAGCAGGACTATAGCGGTGCCGAATCTCAGGGACCTTGTTTAGGAGCTTCCGGAAGGGAGGACACAAAGGTAGTAGTCAAGAACGAGTATGGCGGCGAGTCCTGCATCCGGAACACTGCGGGTAAAGAGGCGGAAATGTTCAGCAAACATCTCGGACAGTTACAATCACCGACACTTCAGAGTCCTCTAGAAAAAACCTCATCATCATGCGCGAAAAAGCATACAGAGTTCACCCAGCCCCATGATTCAGCCGTCCTATCTTCCACCTCAGCAAGACCTGAGTTACAGCAACCATTACTTCAGCGGCAGCTACATGCATCAGGGCAGGCAGCCTAGCCCCGGCCTGTGCGCACTTTCGCAGAATCCGCTCGTGTCTGGCATTCCGGAGAGTCCCCCCGAAGATCATCACCTCGCGATGAACTGCTACAGGATGACCGACAGGTACCATGCCTACCCAAACCCTCTTCAGCACGTCGGTCAGGAAGGGCACGCTCTGGAAACTCACGGGATAGACCACCTCCAGAACTTGGCGTCTGTCTCGAACCATCACCTGCAAAACCTGGAGGTTAACCGGCCTAGTGGGGGTCACGGCGTCTACCCACCCTTCATGGGGAGGCCCGCGCCGATCCAGCACTACGACCATCAGTCCATGAACAGCCCCACGTTCAACCACATCTCCCAGGCGTCTTCGCCGCAGGGGGTCATGCTTCCACCTCAGTCTTACATTGCCCAGCCCGTCTCGCCGCACCTGACTAGGAACGTCGGCTACGGCGTGCCCGGGCTCTCCAGGGCCGGTGGCTTCCTCCCGTCTCCTCACGAGGCCTTCTTGTCTCATCCCAGTCCTCCCGTCACCCCCATGACTCCTCCCAGCACACCGAGGCTCACGGACCTCAATCCCGTCAGGATCGACTCTCCGCTCCACTTGCGAGCCTCTTACTACTCGGCCGCGACGAGTCCCTTTGGCGTGCCGGTCGACCCGTCCTACTCTCCGCTGACCAGGAGCCACAGTCAGGGGCCCGCCTTTGCGCCGTACATGGACGGAGCGGCCTGGGCCTCCGACCGTGACTACAACAGTGCGGCTCTCCAGAACTCCTTTTACGTGCCGCGCTCCCAGTGCTTCCCGACGGCAGCACCGCCGCTGCCCCAGAAAGACTATGCGTTCCGCGCGCCCCCCAACAGCCACTTTGCAGGACCTCCTCTTCCCTCTTCGTCGCGTCTTCCGCCCGGCCTGGCCACGCCTCCGCAGCAGGACCGCTCTGCCACCGCCAGCGTGCTTCCCCCGTTCAAGAACACGTTTCTCCCGGCGCAGTCTGCCCTCAACGGTTTCGAGCGTCACCTGCAGACGTTCAAGTCGGTGATGATGGAAGACGCCGCGCAGAGGGGCTCCGCCTCCGGGCTCTATGGCGCTCCGGCCCCCACGGGCCGCCCTTCTCAGCGGCCAGCTAGTCACGAGGGCTTCACGAGGACGCCCCTCGAACCGCCCGTCACGGAGGAGTCTTCCGAGGGGATCTACGAGGTGGACTCTGACAACGAAAGCGCCTTCCAGGACGAAGAGGTTGGCGGCGTCGCCATTGCGCTCACTCACGGGTCGGTGCTCTTCGAGTGCGCCAAGCACGAGCTGCATGCGACGACTGCCCTGCGGAGGCCCAACCGCAAGAACCCCACCCGCATCAGCCTTGTGTTCTACCAGCACAAGAACCTCAACTTCCGGAATCACGGGGAGGAGGAGTGGGAGAAGAAGATGGAGGTTCGCAAGTTGGAAAGAGCCAACGGGGAGCGGCCCTCCAAGAAGAAGGCCAAGCTCTCCGTGGACAGGTTGGATGAGGGTGGCGGCTTCCCCGCGGCTCCCGCAGACGTCGGCCAGCCGTGGGAGGTGCCCCCCCGCGTGTCCCTGCCGTCGTTCTTCGCCATCAACCCTTACCAGAAGTGTTTTTAGTCGTGGCTTTTCTCGTTTCTTCCGTGCGGCAGCATTTGGCCCGTTGACCCGCATTCTTTTTTCGTTTCATTTGTGCATGTCGTAGCGCCATCGTTCTTGCCTTAGGCTGGTCTGAGGTGCCCTGGTAGAGTGGTCGTGGCAGTGCTCTTGTACGCTCGAAATGGCTGCTTCGACGTAACGTTTGTATCTTACGTTTACCCTTAATGCGGAGTTTGTCTAAATTAAGCGACGTGAGAGTGAGAGATATCTTTCCCGGCATTCTTCTGAAGAATGGCCCGAATTCTGTAATGGTGGTGCAGCCGTTAAGAATGGCTGATTTTTCCTTTCGAGCTTTTATCTTGGCAGTGCTAGTCTCCATACCAGTTTTGGTTTTCTTTGGTTAGTTAATTTTACTTCTTAGTTAAACCTCTGCACCCTATGCTGTCTGCAAATATTAGATTCAATTCCAGTTTTCAGTAATATAGTCAATTGCGTCTTTACTTAAAATCGAGGCACATGCTTGTATAACCAGTGTGACAGAGTGCCTTCAAAATTTGCAAATATTAAAATGGAGCAATCGGCTGTTATCATAATCACTTAGTCCAAGAAATAAGTGTAATTATGGGAAACTGCTAAGAAAAATGCAGCTAGGTTAAGGAAAATGGGCTGAAGTCAAAACTGCCTTCTCTTTATTCAGTGCATCTCACAATGTTGCTTTGTACACTTGATTGCAGCTGTCATTTGCAAATTAGGTACGGTGCATGTGACGTATGAGGGACATCAACACAGTATAGGAGAACCATGGTAATTCTTAATGACAGATATGTGTGCCGTACACATGCAACTTAAGAATTCACTTATGCAAGTTAGGCAGCCATTTGCTACTCAAAGTATCGCAGAGACAGCTGCTTGTGCCGGTACGAGGACAAGTAAGGGTAGAGTTCCCTGCTTCCAGCTTGCATGAACTGCTTATGAAAACACAATCGAAGAACATGTTGATCAAGGATGAAATCCCCGAGAAACTGTAAATAAGGCCATTTTGGTGAAGTGGAGGGCTTTCTCAGCTGGCTAATGAAATTACATGGATGCAAACAAAAGCACCAGTTCAAGGAGTGAAGCAAACATTGTATCATTGTGTACAAAAGTCATCAACCGTATACATTAGCAAGGCAAAACTTGCTCCATGGTACATTCAGATTCCTAACAGAGTATTCCTATGGTCATGTCTCCTTAGTTATGCAATGCATGTGCAAACTATGATGGTTTTGTGCGGTTAATGCTTGTTCAGTGGCTGACCATTAGATCCATCTCGCAGAATCACTATGCCCTTGATTGCGACTGTATTCATGTGTCGTAGGGTCTTAGTTTCATACAATTTGTCGGTTGTTTTGACACTGTGGAGTCAAAAACGTCTCAACTTAAAAGGCCTTGGTACATTGTTGTGTACTTGTACTGCACGTTTATAAATTTTTTAAAAGCTATATTTACGAATGGGTCCCCTTTTCTGAGCCCTGAATGTGTTTTTCTCAGCAACATGCGCCAAAGTATTATTCATAAAGAAAAAAAAATGATGAATTGTCGAAAATCGGAATTGCCAAAGCTTTAATTTTTACAACAAATACACCACTGCCATTTTAGTTTACCATTGTTAGTTTTTTTAGTTGATTATGCCCCCTTTTTTTGGTTATGCATGCCATTTGACATTTTATGTTCAGTGTTGTGAATGTTTTAATTGAAGTGCATTTCTGTACAGATATGTAAATAGAAGTATACCATTTTGAGCAGATTAGTATCATGCAGTTACATATACATTTATTCATAAAGACCCTTGAGAAGTGTATGAAATTCAGGCACATCTGAGGTTGTTCATTAAGGGTTTTTCCAATAAAATGTATGTCATCATTGTGACAGTGTGTTGTTTTCTCCAGCAAGAACAACATGATAAGCCTTTTCTATAAATCGGTGGAGCTCTGATGTTAGAAGGAAAAACAAAATGTATCATGAATCTGGACTTGCAGGTGCGCTAAATGGAATTTTGAGTTCTAAGCAGAACAGAACATAAATGCAGGAACAGCCAGTATGGGAAGGTAATTCACTCGTGCTCCCCTTGCTTCCACGTAAAAAAAAAACAAAAAAAAAACCAAAGTTAAACGTTAATTGTAACGAGGGCAGAGTGAAAAGATGTGTCGAGCAGCACTCATTTTATTGCACTCCAATCCAGCAAATATTTTTCTTTGGCATGAGCAGGGAGAAAATAGTGGAATACGATAGCCAAACATATAAACCTTTGCTGGTTCCCAAGTTCCTAGGCCGTGCAAGCATTTAGCGTGTGTGGCTTGGCTTGCAACAGAAGGGTTGTAGGTTAGAATCTTGCCTCTGCCTAAAATCCTTTAAATTTTTTTTTAGACAAATGAATTACTTTATAAAGTGAAATTGTTTGAGACATGTGGCTACCTTTAATTCGCATTACATGTCATGTTTTAATCACTTTTATTCCACGTGTGACATCACGTTATGGGTTGTTTAAAATTCCCCCAAGCGAGGTCATGTGGCTGCGACGTCGTGACCCTATCGACCAGTCAGGATTTTCCCGTCCCACTGAAGCTGACTTTTCTGCGACACAAGCTCTCTAAAGCTATCGCTTTAACCCTTTGATGCCCAGTATTGCCCAGGAGCAACGACTCGAGAATGATTTCATTTCTCCCACGCCATGTACGCCTCAATAAATTTAGCATCCTCTGTCACAAGGGAGAGGTGACCTGCATTTAGTAGTTAAGAATCTAATTGCACCTTCAAAACAAATCACTTGTCCTTTAAAACCAAAGCTGACAATGGATGGGAGGCACAATGGCGTGCACCAGGGGCCTTCAAACTCTGAGCAGAAAGCCGGACGCAAAAATTTCAAATGCAGTTGCAAGCGTCTCTACTGTGCGGAATTCGAAGTGCACCTGTGCCTTCTATAGCTCCCAGGTCGTGACTGCTTTTGGTCATTGGACGTAGATAAATGCTGCAAATACCTAATGTTGCTCACGAGAAACATTTTAGATACATAATTACGACAAAAGGTAAATTTTTTCTGAGACCAGATTTATGTTATTTTGTGTGTTCTAAAACCACGTCGGTTTCTAGGACTACACTATATAAGGTTTTAGGCATCAAAGGGTTAACAAGCCCTTTCTAGGTTCTACTTTGTATGTAGAACTGGGTCTATAAACAAGTCATTCTTGATTAGGACTGCTAGACTGTCCATTTGCATATCGCCAACATACTCTTTAGAACTGCCCTCCTTGTGATTGCCGGGTTATTTTGTTGCAAAGCTATCTGATGGAGATGAAAGAAAGGCGTGCCTTTGGTTCCACAAGCTGTTTCCCACTTACTAGATACTTGCGAAAGCCTAATTTTCAGAATTTCATTCCCTGCAGAGAAGAGGGAATCTTTAGGCAGTTCTAATGTATAGGTCCGAAATCTCTGTATTCCAAGAACATATTGTCCAAAATATGAACAAGTAAATTTGACAAAGATCATGTTTCCTTCGATTGTCAGTCAAGAGCCTTGGTTAGTGGTTTTGGACATCCGAGAAACAGTGGTTTGGTTGGGCAAGGGACACAAAAATTGTTTTGGTGGGGCAGATCCAGATTTATTTTCGGAGTGGGAGATGGGGTATGGGGGTGGAGGCTTGGTATGTCAAAGGTGTGGGGAAATAGATACTCACTGCTGGATACTGAGCATCAACCAGGCACTGAGAGGTAAGGCAAGGTAAGGACATCCTGACCTCCCCTTCACATCTCTACACAATGCTTTCCCCCGCAGACTGTGGTTTGCAAGGTGCCTCGGGGTTCTGCTTCGTGGCTTCCTTTAGTTACTTATTGTCAAAAAGCTCACCTTTTAAAGACCACAGTCGGAATGTTCACGAAATTTATAATAATGAGACGCGAGTCGTCACTTGCACGAGAAATACTTAGAACTCTATGGACAGCTAGAAATATGCTGTTGCCAGTGCAAGTACCACTACCACTAAAATGAGAAGGCCCTTGCTTTCAAAGCATGAAATTCTTTTAACAAGCCCCACTCCCAGAAATCTGTTTGTCCGTTTGTGCACAAGTTTTCCCACTAAATTTATCGAAGGCATTGATGTGGTGTAATCGTACACCCAGGGGCAGATGCAGAAATTTCCTGAGGGGGGGGGGGGTCAGGTGTTGGTCAGCGTAACATATGCTTAGGAACCCCCTCTCCTTCGTTTTACGCCCTATATTTTACACATGCAGAAATTAAGAGGGGGTAGGGACATCCGGACCCACCCCCCCTCTAAATCCGCCCCTGCCAGTGGTGGATCCAAGAGGGGGGGGGGGGGGGCGACGGGGGCGGCCGCCCCCCCCCCCCCCAAACAAAGTCGACCCCCCTCCCTTCCCCTTCGCGGTGGGCAATTTGACATGGGGGTCCCCCCCTTGCACAAGAAAGAATGGGAGAATAGTATCCTTAAAAATTTTCCGCCCCCCCCCCCCCCCCCTCAAAACGGAGTTCTGGATCCGCCCCTGCGTACACCAATTCCTGTCGTGGCACACATTATTGGTCACACAGGAAGTGTTTTCCCGCAAAATTTGGCAGCAAAATTTATAAGGTGGATTTATGCCATTTGACTAGTAATGTGCGAATATTCGACTTTTAGGATTTTCGAACAATACGCTATTCGATATTCGCTTCGAGGTGAATTGCGATAGTGGTACTTTTCGAAGTGTTGATCGCCGCGGGTTAGCCCCATTGAGTGCGCTTCTCATCGAGCACGTGTGTACTGCGGCGAAGCAATACCCGCACAGCTCGCGTGCTCCGCGGGTATAGCTTCCCCGTCGTGCACGGGTGCTCGGTGAGAAGCGCACACTTTTTTCTGGAATTTCCAAAGAAGTGAAGACCGCGCGAACACAGCTGTGATCGGCGCTCAATGTACGCGAGCGCACGGGTACGCATAGCTTTGGCTTCATTGCCAAGAAGTCCTCAGCCCAGCGCGCGCATGTTCGTCGCATCGCGACGCGAGCAAATCACTAGCCATACGCACGAACACTGAAAATGGTACCGGCCAAAAACCCTTAGGTCTTTTTTTTTTCTTTTTCTTTCAGATTTTTTTTTTCGAAGTAATATATTGCCTTGAGATTGAACTGTGTCGCCGCCGTGGGGCCAAAATTGAAAACATGCGAAAGCGGGGATACCGCCGTGCGTCGTCTGCTACGGGCGCATGTACAGAAGCATGGATCTCGACGACGCAAGCCCGTTTCTGACTGAGCTTGACCCTCCTTATTAAATGTTTGATGTTTTTGTTGTCGTTTCTTTTTACTAAAGGTTGTGTTGTATCGTTTCACATGCATGGAAATTCAGCGAAGCGGTTACTATTAAAGGGGCGATGCAACAATTTTTGTACTTTACGCAAATACTGCTTAGAACGGATCCCTGACGTTAATGACCTGTGAAACACGCGTTTGTTTTTCACCCCACGCAATAGAAGTCCCACAAAAAAATTAAAGAAACACGGGCAGCGTTCACCCTCTCAACTCGCAGCCAGAACAAGCAACCACGTGATCTGGAGCCGATTATATGCCGCCAATGTTGAGTATAGCCACGCGCTGGGGTTGGCAAAGCCCAGGACACGCGCTGAGTTCCAGACATTGTTATGGCTCGGCTATTGTCGTCGTTGCAGCGATTGGACACGGGCCACTACCCGAATGCTTCTCGAGCTAGTAATTATCACGAGCCCAAATCGAGTGCCCGCGCAATGCTCGGGTCCAATCTATGAACAACATTCAAATATCGTCATATGGGTGTACTGCGCTCCCCACGTTACGTCATCAAGGGGGGATCGGTGGCCGAGTGGTTATTAGGGGCAAGATGTTTTGTTATACTTCGTCTCACCTTAGTATGGACTATTGTTAACCGCGCGTGCTAAAAGCGCGAGCTAGTCGCTTTGAATGAAGCCGCGGCGGCTGCACGAGCGCTCCGGCAGCAAGTGCTCTAGTCAAGGCAGTCAAGGCTGGCCGCTCGCGCTAGCACAGCCTTCGCGGTTAGTCCATGCTAGGGTGAGACGAAGTATAGCGTCCCTCCTATGGTTTCCTCTCGTGACGTCATTACCTCGCGAACAACAAGTTCATGGTGTTTGAAATGAGCATGGTGGAAGCCTGAAATCATTGCGCTCTGAAACCAACAACACCAACACCGCCAAAATTGAAGTTCTTCCATTCCTCTTATTTCTATCGATAAGAAATCCTTTGCTGACGTCATAGTCAGCATTCGACCAATCGTTGAAGACCGACCACCGTGACGCTTTCGATTGCGCACGTCGCCAATAGCGCACACCAGCTCGGAGCACGTGGAGCGAAAGCTCGCGCTGCAGAACCCAGGATCCTGGGTTCAATCCCCACCCCTGCCCGTTTCGATCTGGATGAGCATCGTACCGGCGTGCGGTCGTGTATCACTACTGCGTGATGCACGTTAAAGATCCCAGGCTAGCGCGGTTGTACTGCACTGGCTAAATTGCTCATCTACAGCTGGGAGACTCGTCGCCCGTTGAGGCAGACCACGTTCTAGGCTGTATAAACACACAAACAACCCAATTTTTACGTCATCAAATTTTGCAAAGGAGAGATTGAATGAAAATGATCGCTTTGAAATTACACTGCAACAAAGGAGTTAGTTGGCCAGTGGTGTTGCGTGTGAGTACCCTTGAGTCCCACTAGTGCCAGTAAGCTCGTGTAAAGTGGATAACATTCCAATTGAATATCGTTGCACCGCTCCTTTAAGTCGGAAGCTTCCATGATCTTAGTGTGTTGGTTTGTATACAACCGCTCGTCCCACGCATTTTTGTCATCGTGCACAAACCATAGCCTTCATAAAACATTGAATGCTGATTGGAGCTGTGGTTTGATTAAAAAATTAATCCGTCTGATCGCTACCCTTTAATAGACTAATCAATCGATAAATCCGTTAGTTGATTTGTCGCCGGTCATATTGCATAAAAACCGTTAAAACCACGTTTTCTTTAACTATTTTTACTATGTCATAAATGTCCCATTGCATTCCAATTTTATGCTTCACTCTGTGATGCCTACAGAAATATGAACACGGGAAGCCTTTTAAAGTGAAGTAATTTTTAAGTTATTATTTAAACAGTATAATCACTCTCGGTGACAATCACAAGCGGAAGTGGTTTACTGTGCAAGCCTGTGTCCTAAAAGAAATAATTACGTCATAAATATTAAAGCAGACATTTTTTTTTTACTTTTTGCTGACTTTCTCCAACACAAAATTTGAATTAAACAGAAAAAAAAAATGCACTTAAAACATTGTTTGAATGATCTGAAGGTTAATCGGTGAACTGCCCAGTCCCTAGCGTTAGGGGGTAGAGGGTGATCGGAAAGTCTCGTGAATATCGCTAGCCCTCATCAGTAAAAGAGAGTCGCTGCGGCCGAGGCTTTCTGTGTCGTGGTGTTGGAGTTGCGGAGTCTACTATGTTAGAATGGAAGATTATTTAGCCAGAAATTTAGAATATTAGGCTCCTGACATCCGCGGCCCTCACCAAAAAGATTGAAGCGTGTGAACCCACACTACCGAGAAGAGCGTTGCTCGGTTACACTCGTTTATTACACTCGCAGCAAATGTATTAGAACAGTTTGTTTCACTTCTTTCAGTTGTCCCGCCAACAGGCAGTTTGTGGATCGTAACTAGAAGAGGAACTCTCCTCCTCGCAACATAGTAGCATTGTTCAGACTCCGAAAAACGTACCCACATTATGGCATAGTAAAGGGAAACATTGGCAGCAGAGGAACTCAATAGCACGGTAATTTCCAATACAGAAGTTACAGAACTAACTTCTCTTCATGCTAAATATTTATATTACTGCAAAAGCTAACGGTTAAAAAAAAAAAAATGTACTGAACCTGCGATTTTACAGCCTACCGCACCAGTATTGTTATTCGGGTTGGAATTCATTGTTTTGTTGAATTCCCACGCTGGTGAACCGATACATCTATCTTAAAAGAAACAAATATTTAACATAAATAGCGTAGTTCACCCGGAGACAGGCATCCGTCGTAGTGATCCATGCTTCCCAACATCTGCCTAGAGCAGAAGATCCCTCTACACGAGCAATTATTTAAATTTATGCCGTGCACTGGTAACACGATTCAATCTTCACTGAAGCACCGAACAGTACCGCTCCATTTCCCGCTAGAATTGTTTTCCAACCGATACTATGCGGCAAAATAAACGCAAAAATCTATGCCGTCTCGCGCGCGGACGTGGAGAGCCTATGGGGCCAAATAGTGCATTTTATGCGCTCTAAGTGGGGTTCCCTGTTTTCAGAATTTATTTTTCTTAAAATTATTTTTCTTTTTTTTGCGGAGTTCGTGTTTATTATTAGTGCCAAACAAGAAGTCGGGGTTAATGAAATAAAACAACTGCATATCTATAAATTTGTGACACCAAATACCCCCCCCCCCCCCCCCTCCCATCCCCGTGTTCTCCCTTCTTCCCGTACATTGAACTTACGCCCATGACCCAAATACTTGAAAAACGTTATCCCGGTACCAAGAACAGAAGGTCGAGGGACGTGGTTCCAAAAAAATAAGCGCCTTCAAGGACAGTTAGTACAAATAGTGTTCCAAATCAAACACACACAAAAAAATGTTGCAGATAAATTTTTTTTAACACCCATTCTTTTTTTTTTTTTTTTTTTTTTTTTTTTTTTTTAAGGGCAGTGTTGAATTGGATTTTTTTCCCATTTCCCCGATTCCGAGAAAACCACTTTGGAGGTGATTCATCGGGGTTTATCGGTGTGTAGTGAAAACACGGAACCATGATACCCGTGTCGAAGTTTATTTTTCTTCGAGTTGAGGGGTTATCTTTTCCAACAGATTCGGTGTTTTTCGGTGTAAATTTTTGGTGTCGGACTAGAAATGGATGTTTATCGGGTTTTTTTGTTGAAGAGGCAGGACAAGGGCATGTAATTTGCCAACCTCCAGAGAATTTGTCCGGAATAATTGGAAACGTCCTGGTACAAATAAAAGAAGGAAACAAGATAAGGGGTTTCGGAAGAAAAAAATCGCAAACAGTTCAGTGTGGCTATCTTGAAGATAAACACAAAATAAAATTGTACATTTTTTTTTCTCCCCGAGAAGTTTGGGTTTTTTATTGTGAAGGGAGAAGAAAAGCTCCAATTAGTTTTTTTTTTTTTTCAATTCTCTCTGTTTTTGATAAAACTGACTCGGGAGTTCATTTTCGGTGTTTGTCAGTATTTACCAAAAACACAAAACTCTAATTATAATTAGGACTGCGAGTTGGGCTAGTTGGTTCTGATACATGGTGGGAAATACGCCAAAGGAACAAGGACAGAGAAGTGAGGCACACAGGACAGGGCGTATGGGAAATACGCCAAAAGAACAAGGACAGAGAAGTGAGGCACACAGGACGGGCGTATTATATTAGAGTCACTTCTAAGTTTTGTCTATAGTGCATGGTGGATTGTTTAGTTGGCGTACTGTCCAGACCGGTTATAACGAAGTCGGTTATAACGAAATAGCGGCTACAGCGAAGCGATCACGATTTCCTATTCCCTCTTGCACTTCCATAACCGAAGTCGGTTATAATGAAATAGCGGATATAGCAAAGGGATTTCCGATTCCCGTTGACTTCGTTATAACCGGTCTCGACAGTAGTTTACTCGAACAAACAACAGATGTGAGCTTTGTATTGTCCTTTTACTAATGAGAAAGGCACTGATACAAACATGATGATCATTAAAAACCAAGTCAAACTTCATGGCAAAATGGGATTTAGCTGCCATACCTCAAAAAGCCAAGTAGAGTATACATGCATAAACTGCATTACATCACAAAGATTTTTGTTTGTGGTTAATTAAATGCAAAGAGAAGCCCAAACTGCATTACCACACTGCTAATTTAAAACACTATAATGCGATAACATTACACCAATATAATGTGTAAGAACTTGCATAACACTTATACAGGTTGCACTGAAATTGCATAAAAATTTCAGAATGTACGCTGAACTGAAAACTACTTGGTGGCACATTTGCATGTCATTGTATTACAACATTACCAGAAAAATTGCCCTTTGCTGTCACTGATCCCAAATTATGTATATGATATTAGCTTACAAAATTCAATGTCAATATACTCTTAAAAATTATGTACCATCTTTCTCTACAATAAATGCTTCCTATACTTGGGGACGTTTCTTGGCATTTCTGGGAGAGAACTGCGTGCACAGCTTTAATGAGCGCTCAAAATGGGAGAGTGCATGCGTGCCCATACCTTTGACTGCATTGCCAAGAAAAGTTGTCCCTAACTATAGCTGTTATGGTAGCCTCGAATTTGGAATAGGAAACCGGCATGAGGTTCAGTTCTTGTTGGAATAAAACAGGATGGCTTAGATCGATAATCAATGAGATATAAATCTAACAAAAAAATTACAATGTAGCACTGTTTTGAATGCAAGCAATGTGCTCAAAAATGTAAAGCCATGTCAGTATTGATCAAAGTTAAAAAACATAATGCCACTGAATGCACAAAAAATCTGCGAATGCCACTCTGCCGTTTATAAAAAGCCTTCTATGGCTCACCACAGGTGAAGATTCTTTGGTTTTTAAAGGGACCACGAAAAATTGTTCAGTTCAGCTATATTATGTGCTTGAATCTGGAATATTGTCCACTGGTTTCTTGTTCGACAGGCTACTTTTCGTGAAAGACCAAGGAAACAGGAAATGAAGGTGGGGAATGGATGATAGTGATTAGGGTTTGATGCCTTTTAAGGAGGACATGGCCGTTAAAATAACAAACAATGCAAAAAAACAAAAATCGTTTGAGAGAAATACTGTAAAAGCCTTTAATTTCGCGGCCCCTATTTTTTGCGAATCGGTTACAGAGGACATAATCGTGGCCACTAAATTTATTGAATTCCAGAAGCCTGCACTGAAACTCTTAAAGACTGAAATTTTTGTGTGCCCTTAAATTTTGCGAATTTTACATTTCGCGAGTATTAAGGGCATGCAAACATTAAGGGTTTTACAGTAACATTATGGTATGCTTGAATTACAAGCACATTCCTACAAGTGAAAATGTCACGAGTCAACTGGGGAAACATAAATATCCGTTTCAGGTACACATAAAACAGGGTGTCTAGCAAATTATTATTTTGAAATTCCCTGACTTTTCCAGATTTTCCCTGACAATTTCAGGGGAAATTCCCTGACCACTGTGGAGGCGGTTAAGTATGTAAGACCATTACAACACAAGGCATTGAGCACTGTGAGGATAATTTTGCATGGGCTTAATCCAACTTGCATATTCCGAAATATTCGGGTTCGTCCACCACGGAGAAACGAGCACTTTCTTGCCGCCGACATCGTAAGCGAAGAAGCCACTTCCGGAAACACTATGAAAACACGACGCTCAACCACACACGTCAATAACCGAATGACAACATGGCCGCCAGATGCACACTTTCAGCTTAAGGTTTGGATTAAATTACAGTCTGTGACTTTCCCACTTGTTACTAAATCCAGTACCTGTAACTGAATCTAGCCTAGTGTCGCGCCCTCAATCCAATTCAATCCAATCCAAGGCTGGGACTGGATTTGTCGGCTCTTCTTTTTGCATCGGGTAGCATACTCTACATAAAGTGAGCAGAGCCCGGGCTCCACTCTAGGCAGAATTTATATCCTATTTTCTTGCCCCCAAGACGTCGAGCCTTTGCTCAGGGAACTCGATGGCGTTTCTGACTCATTTTCCGTGACAGGGCTCACCTTTTGACAATATCCCTGACAATTCCCTGGTTTTTCCTGGTAATTAAAATTACCGACATTTCCCGGTTTCCCCGGTCGCTAGACACCCTGATAAAAGTGCTGTGGATTGAAACTTGCTCCACAGATGGCGCACTGGAGCTTGCGAGACTGCTTACAGAAGTTTTAACAAGATCTACCTGGTGATACTCAAAGCTAACAAGAATGCCAAGAAACAAATATAAAACCTGAAGGTTTGAAATGCAGAAATGAACCATGTTGCATTTCCACATCTCAAGATGCTTCTGGAAGGATAATGTCAGCATCAACAGTCAAAGCAGTTTTAAGCAACATTTCCCTGAGGAAAATGTTGAAAAGGAGCACAAAAAATTCTCCTAAATATACTATTCTTAATTGTTTTAATAACTCTGAATGTAAAGGAAGTGATCTAAAAGCTAATTGCAGATTTAAATTCGGCCCTAAAGTATACAATTTGGTCTATTAAAAAAATGTTGCAACACCCATGTCCTCCCATAATTCGGCAATCAGTTAATTCAGAAAACATCTACTTCACTCACAAGTCCTTAAAGGGGACATGAAATGAATTTTGGAATGGGATAAATAAATTTAGACAAAAATTTGAAAACATAGCAGACCTATTTTGTACTCCCTTCCCTTCGAAAGCTCTCCGCCATTTCACAGCGATACATTAGCGGGACCCAAAGCACATCAGCCGGCCCCAGCTCTCGCATTGGACAGGAGCACTGTGTCACTATACTACTCCGTTCACCCCTAAGCTGCGCACAGCAGTCAGAGCTAGCCGCTCGGCGAACCAATCAGTCACCTCCCTTTCATCACCCGACTCTATTCTCTGCTTGCGGGCATGTGCAAGGGAGCGTGGTCACGTTGCACAAGATGGACTGTGTGGCTGGCCCAACGAGCACGTAGTTTCCACAGCACTGTCAGTTTCGGGGTGAAGGAAGGATAGTTGCTCGCAGTACTGCGGAAGCCACGGGCGTGGGGGGAGAAGGCAACTTTTGTTTGAATTTTGAGTGACGGGCTAATCTTCTAGGGGGAGAATGGCGATGACCGGGTACACAAAAGAGGGTTCAAGCAAGACGGGAGTTCCTCCTTTCGCTCCTCTTGAACTGTTTGGTAACGCTGCACGGCTTGTGAGTTGACGAGGAAAGCTAAGAAGGAAGAAGTTGAAAACTCGCTTCATGGCCTCTTTAATGCCTACAAAGGTTAAAAATTCAGAAAATGGTATGCCTTTATACCCGAGATTCCAGTGGAAAAAAAGCCTGTCATACAGCTCTACCAAATAGCTGAATACACTTATAAAAACTATATTTCAGTGTCATTTCACAGTCCCTTCAAGTGAATAGAGCTTAAATTCTACGGTCCAGACATTAAAATATTGTTACTAGAAAGTAAGGCTAGAAAGCACAGCAAGTGAAAACAATATGTAAAGCTTTTTACCTTATAAAGTCATTACTAAACAAGCCTCACAAAACCTAAAGAGAATGTTGGGCAGTTAGTCAGTCCCATGAAAACAGAGGAATGCTAGCAGCGTGAGTAAATAGCACCACAAAATTCCAGGCGAATGCCCACCCTGTTTTTCAGGTCAAGTACCTTTATCATGATAAGCATGAAAGAGTGCCCATTCAATGAAACTTGTGCAATGTCCAACAAGACTTCCTCTATACTCTGAAACATCTTTCTGTGGCATAGGCAACCAGTGAGTGTGCATAGCATTAATCAACACTCAATCTGGGAGAGGACACATGTCGCCAAACCTTTGAATGCGTAGCCACAGCAAGTTGTCCTTGAGTATAGCTTCCATATTTCTATAGTCCGTTGCAACCTAAGAACGAAGGGCGAGGGTAAGACGGGCCGGGGAGGAGGAAGCAGACGGAACGCTGGAGAAGAGAGGGGGAAACCTCCTTCTCTTTTTAGCGTTCCATCTGCTTCCTCCTCCCCGGCCCGTCTTACCCTTGCCCTTCGTTCTTAGGTTGCAACGGACTATAGTTAATCAAGCGCTTGTTGCTGTTTTGAACTGGGTAGAAAAGTGGAAAATGATGTAGGATAACCTGCTATGGGGGAGCTTCCAAGCTTCCTTATTTCTTGTTTTATAGGATAATGCTCTTAGAGTCGAAGAACAGCACCACAGAATGCGGGTTTGCCAGATCCTACTATCTGCCGTCCGTACAGCTTCCCATGCTGCACAAACTCATAGTGAGTGCCCATGCACCGATCTATCTGTGTCCTATAGCACTATCCGCGGTATAGCAAGCAGGCTTGCTGGAAACTCCACCACGAGGTTGCCTCGTCTATTTAATAGTGACAATGCTTTACCACAACATATTGCAAATGGGCACGCAGGAACAAAGGAATGAAATGAGCAACTATGAATCTAAACATAGCACAAACCGTACGAAACAAGAACCCGTCTGAATATAAGCTTGTTCGACTAGATGCTACAAGGACGTCACGCAAACGTGAACTTCGAAAAAACGTGGACATGTCGACGAAAAAAAAACAAAAAAAAACTTGCAGGCCATGCTTTGGCATCACGTCAAAGTAGGGAAACAGAAAAGAGAAACTAGTAGCAAGAGGTTATAGAGAGCGCACGCTAGAAAAAAAGAGTATTTGATTCGGCACATTGCTAACCGACGTCAAGGGACATCCCCTATTTACACGACTTGTCCGAGTTGCGTTCGGAGCTGAATGTCACTGGGATTGACTTGAGCTCCAGCATCCTTGCTAGTATCCTCTGTCGCATGATTGCATACCTGGAAGGGACCAAAAGTTTGGATGCTATAACACTTTTCGTTTCTGCCAAAAAAAGGCTATACATACGTAAAAAGAAAACATTTAAAACAAGGTATGAAAGACATCAGTAGAAAACAGGTTTCTTGACTACATTTTGCCTTAAGGGAGGAACGGAAGCGGTTTTGTACGTGAGAAGAAACACTTAAAAAGACTTCATTTGGCCTCCAGGATCACGAATATCAAAATTATATTTCAGATTGATGCGCCAAGTAGCTCCAAGAGTGCTTTCAAATTAGAGCTGAAGCCCCTCCTTCCCGACGCGTTCGGTGGGAGGAGGAAATCATGACGTATTATGCAGGGGTCTCAACATTCCCACACCTTCCGCAAGCCTTACCCGAGGAGTCAAAAATGCTGCACGCATTCCCTCGCACGTGCACGTGCAGCACGTGCAAAACAGCTGAAAGCTCTGGGTATAAAGTCACAACCAGTGGCTACATTTTCTATTTTTCTCGCGTTTAGTGATACGCTTCAGTGAAATGCTTGCGATATTCAAATTCATGGGATAAAAACACACGAGAAGTAACCTCCAACTCGTTTTTTTTGTTTTTAAAGAACTTCTTCAGCTTATTTTTAAGTGTAAGCAAAGTCAAAGGCTGGGCGAGATTGCACAGTTTTATCAAGTGTTTGGACCTAGAACAAAACCCCAGAAATTGGTGATGGCTCACATCCTTGAGAAAGCCACTTTAAAATCTACCTACATGATGCATCTAACTGCACATTATATTACTCAAAATATAATGGGCAGATGCTAAAATGACTTCGGCAACCTAAATCTTCTGCGAACATCACGAGAGATGAAACTTTATGATAATGCTACTTTGGTAGATCTTTTATTTATGTGCTAGATAAATTAATGAATACAGTAAATAGCTCTCAATCTCATCTTTAATATCGTGGTTAAAAAGATTTTTAAAGTACAATTTCAACACAGATAAAAAAAAAAAATGAAATCTCTGCTCAGGTGAGATTTATTTGCGAATATTAAATATCTGATATTGTGTCGAGACATTAATATTAGAACCTATAAAAGAGGACCTAACTAGATCCAATATTTTTTATGTTCCAACAAAATAAATTCACAAGTACTACTGTAGAACAGCGTAAAAACTGTCCCCTAAAAACAAAATATACTGTCACTCAATCTGTTTTCGATGCGACTGTAGCTTCAAAGAGATGTCAACAGAACTGGAATGCTAGGATCCTAAAAACTCTCATATACTAAAAAAAAAGGTCAATAAAGCCAACACCAAATTGAGGAATCCTGGAAACAAATGGTGTTCCATGTTTTTATCTTTTCCCAAAGAAATGTGAAAATTGAGTTTTAAACTTATTTTCGTGCAAACAGAGTAGCTGGAAACCGCAAAATACGGACTCCTCGCTGCTAGCACAAATATGAAGTGTTCCAAACAGCCCTCGTTTTTCCCAACTCTCTCGAAGCGTAATGGCAAAACGCTCGCCGACATGACTTGTTTCCACTTTCCGACGACCTACAGCGTCTGGCTCGAGTAAACCGACGTGTACGCTCATGTGGCAAATTTTTGCACGCAAAGCGAGTCTCGAAACACGAAGTTCTCGGTGAGATGCTACGGCAAAATACTATTTGCATATTTAAACCTCTAAGAAAAATTTTTAACGGAACAAAGTAATAATAATGCACAATTACGACGCTGCTCTTCCCAACTCCTGGCCGCCGAAGCTTCCGCAAACCGTCAAGCCGGAGAGCGACCCGCGGCAGGACGGGCGTCTGCTTCGTCAACCGCCGCTGCTGCGGAACTGCCGGGATCGCGACCGGCGACACTTTTGCGACGTCGTCAAGCGGAAATTGAGGGACGATTTTTTTTACATGCAGATAAACGTGCGGGGGCTCTATGCAACATGACGGGACCGAGTGGAACAGAGACGACGCCGTCTGCTGCGACTGGTCGGCGGCGCGGCGCTGGCCGATCGCAGCAGACGACATTGTCCCGGTCCCTCGGTTCTGCTTGGTCCCGCGTTCCGAGCACCGTAATGATATCAACAAGCTCTGGCCTAAAAAATCACTAGAGGGACCAAAAAATGTCCGCACTAATGAAAACCGTATTAAACACCTTGACCGCTTCGGATGAGCCCAACTCCTCCACCTAAAGCCGTACCCAAAACCGGCCAGGACGAGTGCAGCTCGGTTCGCGCACCCTGCCTCGCCCCTCGGCTGTTTTGGACGACCCAGGCTCGCTCAAAGCTTGGGTTGCGGCGTTGCTTGGAGATGGCAGCACGTGTTTTTTATTGTACGCATTTTTAAGGATGGCGACCGATTGTGGAGACGCACGCGGCGCAGGTTGCATGTGCAATAAAAAAAGAGAGAACAGTATACAGTCAAACCCGTTTATAACGAACAGCAAGAAACGCTACGATCAGTTCGATATAGCAAAAAACACTTACAACGAACTTCCACGATGAGTTCGTCGTAAGGCGAGAGCTTCTCTTTCTTTCTCATCTCTCCACTTCCGCCTTGTAACAACACACTTAAAGCTTTTTGTTTCGTTTTTTTTTTTTTTTGCATGCCTTCAGGGTTTGTTCTTTTAGCTTATCTCCCCTTCTGAATCGCCTCTCTTAGCTCAATTTCATTTGCAACTTGAGCTTTTGGAATTTTCATTCTTTCCTACTTCTTTTTTGGGGAAGGGACAGGCTAGGAGACGATTGTTTGCGCTTTTTTGGAAGCCTTCCCGAGGGGGAAAAGTTCGATATAGCCAATATGTTGTTCGTTATAAAACATACTTTTTACATGCATTTTTATTTAAATCTTTCGTGAGTTCAATATTGACAATAATTCACTGTACGTGGGTTCGTTCTAAATGGGTTTCACTGTAGAATCAAAAACTGAAAAAAGAAAAAAGACCCATAACTTAGATGTTAAAGAAAGGGGAAAGGCAAGCTGGTCAACCAAAACACATCTTTTTGTGCATGAGGGCGGAGGTGCAGAAAAAGGTGAGAGGGAGTGATCCCCCTCACATCTTCATGCCTCCTCTCAGATGCGCAGTAGATGCTATTCTGTCTGACGGGTGGCAAACATTTTGGCCACGAGTTCCTTGTTTGTCGTGGCACGTCTGGTAATAGTTAGTCGACAAAAACAAGGCACCCCTCATGCTAGTATTTCGTCTGCCCTTTCTCAAAGGCTATCTACTCGTTCGTAAAGTGCCATTCACACAAAGGAGAAATCTGCAGAGGGATGTGCGTGACATCAGCAGCAGGTGCAATTCCCTTTTGGACCTCGTTGTTCGCGCATCAGTGTTAGTAGCCGAAATTGGCAGTTTCCACTCTCGACACCACTCTAGACCAATCTAGAGGCTTTTACTCTCAACATGAAAGCTTTCAACATACAAATATGGTTCAAAGCAAACTGATCTGCCACCAGACATAAATTGCTTGTATCACTAGAGCATGGGTTCTCAAAAGAAACTCCGCAGACCTGCTGGGGTCCACGAAGCCCTTGCCTAAACGCTCAAACCCCCTCTTCCCCCTATCTTGAAAAATAAAATGTTTTTTGTTGACCCTGACTAGGCAGCACAAGCTAACGTCCGTTATAAAGGGTACAGCCATTACCATCTATTTATTATTTTACTTGATGCTACTCACTTCACATATCTATAACTGTAAAGGATGCCCTTGCCACACTGCAATTACAATGCCCTATTTTATATCCTTTCCTCCTCCTTTCCCCGCTGGCATGGTGTCCCCATCATTTTTGGCGGGTCCCCAGGAGGTCCCCAACACATCCACACATGAGAACCACTGTGCTAGAGTGTGGGTTCTCAAACTGGGTTTCCCAGAGTAACCCCAAGGGTTCCCCATGTTCCTAAACTTCCTTAACCAGGCCTGCCCCGCTGTCTTCTCAAAATAAGCACTATCTTAGAAGATCTGAGCCATCCATTGATGGATAGCTATGTACCAAACACACTCTAGCATAGTGCATTATTGTTTACAAGGTCTGAGGACTTCTGCACTGTACTGCTTTACTGGATCAACGCTGAAACGACTAGAGGTTCCTCGAGATCAAAACATTTGAGAACTCCTTCACTAGAGCATCCCCCTAATGCAGAACCAGGGTGTCTAGCAAGTTATTATCTTGAATTTCCCTGACTTTTTCAGGTTTTCCCTTACAATTTCAGGTGAAATTCCCATGACCACTGTAGAGACAGGTAAATATATAGGACCATTACAACACAAGGCATTGAGCATTGGGCACTGTGAGGATCATTTTGCCCGGGCTTAATCCAACTTGCTTATTCCAAACTATTCGGGTTTGTCCAGTCCGGATTAAACGAGCACTTTCTTGCCGCCGACATCGTCGGCGAAGAGGCTACTTTCAGAAAGAAAACACGATGAAAACACGACGCTCAACCACACACGTCAATAACCGAATGGCAGCATGGCCGCCAGGACAGATGCACACTTTCGAATACTTTCGGCATAGGGCTTGGATTGGGGTCTGTGGTTTTCCAATTTGTTACCAAATCTAGTAGCTATAACTAGATCTAGCCTAGTGTCGAGCCCTCAATCCCCATCAATCCAATCGAAGGCTTGGACTGGATTTGTCGGCTGTTCCTTTGCATCGTGTAACAGACCTAAATCGGGTAAGCAAAGCCTGCGCTCCGCTCTAAGCAGAATTTATTGCCCATTTTCCTGCCCCCAAGTCCTGAAGTCTTTGCTCAGGGCACTCAATGGCGTTTCCAGCCCATTTTCTCTGACTGAGCTTGCTTTTTGACAATATCCCTGGCAATTCCCTGATTTTTCCCGGCTAATTGAAATTTCCCCGACCATTCCCGGTTTTCCTGGTCGCTAGACACCCTGAGAACTGACAGTCATAGCACCACTATCGCAAAAGTTGGATGTTGTCGTCGGGAGAAGTTCGTCGGATTTCTCCTCTCGTGCAAACACCGCTCACAGAACCGGCGAATATTCTGAAGTCATAAAAAAGGCAAGGCAGACACTGCTACGACTATCAGACAACGTCGAGCCTTGCCACCGCACCTTCTGTGCAAGAACAGATGAATTTCCTTGCCGTATGCTAAGGCAGAGTTTGGCTCAAGACTACCGTATTTACTCGAGTAATAGCCGCACTGTTTATGAAGAAAATCTGAGGGTTCGCTTTTCCGTGGAGCATGCGACTTGCCAATCACCGCGATCGGCAGCATAATTCCAGCGGTTTACAGGACAGAGATAACGTCGTCGTGCCAAGATACCACCTGTGAAGATTGCATTTGTATGGAGAACCGTGTTCTCGATCTAGTTATTCACTGTTATTTATGCGCAACGCGATACTGGCTGCATATGTGTTCTGTGGGAAAGCAGACGCAAGGGCCTTGCTCATAAATAGTGCGGCTATTACTCGAGTAAATACGGTACCTTGAACCAAAGTAAGTATAGGCTTACCCTTACCTTTGTGCCAAATAAAGGAAAGTAGCCTTTACTATGGAGGCCAGGTACATAACAGCACACAAAAACAAGGACAGAGAAAGTGCACAAATGTGACGCACCAACCCCAAAAGAACATCATTATTAGAAAGGATCAAAGCTAAATATGTAGAGATCTATACATCAATCAAGTACATTGTTATTTCTAGTGTTTGTTTTTGTTTTGTTGTTCATTATTGATTTATTGTAATTGCTGTTTTCCGCTCCTGCAATGGCCTTAACTGAGGTCGCAGTATGTACAACTAAATAATAATAATAAAAAAAGACGAAACATTTAAAACGCTTACCTGCTTTTGATTTTCTCGACTTCTCTCGCCTCCTCTTCGTGAAACTTCTGGATGAACGAAAGGAGCTCTACTTCGCTGAAGTTAAGGTACTGTGCAACCTGCACACACACACAAAAAAAAGATACATTTTAGCTTACATATATTCCTATCTCCAAAATGATGCTATGCCTAGCTTAAAAGAGATCAAACTGGGAGCTTGTGTCTGTCAGAAAAGGACATTGTTGAAGTCGAGGAAATATAAAAAGACTGAAAAATAAAAGTCCCTTGTCCGCTTTAGCTGCTGTTAGGCACCACCGACTTAAAGCCAAGACTAAAATAAATTAATAGGATCCTAGGATCAAGTGGAATCTCATAAAAATGGGCAACAGGAATAAACAAAAATTGGGGCCACAGCCAAAAGAACTGCCTCTTCTGGATCGACGATGGTCGCAGGGCAACAGGTGAGCCAAGCAACCACCGCCGCAGTGATATTTGATTTTCTCCCCCTCCCCAGGAGGAGCCCCATTGAGGCTGCCCCCCCTCCAGTAGAGGGGATATCAGAAAAGGACAGTTAAAAGACGAATACGGATCAAAGAGCAGTGGTTGCTGAGCAACAGTTACGGTCGGAAATCAATTTCCTTTCAAGCAGCTGCTCGCCAACCGATTTTTCAGCCCAGCTGTCGAGCGGCCGAGTCGATCAGCATTGCATCACAAGTAATGTTTCATGTTTGTTTACGTCCAGCGTTCCGGAATATATTGTTCTGCAGAAGATGACACCAATGTGTATGTGGCAGCTGCCACAGAGTTCTCTGGTCAGACCGCAGCTACTGAAGCATACCCATTTCTTTTACCAAACAGCAACCTGACTTGGAAGGTCTCCCAGAAAAGGCCAGGCAGCAAATCAGGGCTACAATCAGACTGACAGATACACTGTGCAACATTGTTAGCTCAAACACGACATCAGGGATTTTTTAAATTTTCCTTCAAAAGCGTATGTCAGGAACAAAATTTTACATCTTCGGCTAGTGCACTAGGTGAGCACCTTCCACAACCATGGAACCTTTGATGACGGCCCTTAGGTTTTAAAAGAAAAACAGAAAAAACCGGCGATCGCTCGTTCACAACAAGTGTCGTGCAGTGTACATTTTGTGCCACACAAGCTCGAGTGAGTGTATGTCAGAGTAGCTAGCGACTGAACTTTCATTCTACGGTTCCAGAAGACCCAGGCCAATACCGCAAGTTTTTGTTTTATATTGCAAGAGAGAGTGCCAGTGAAAGCAACAAATGTGTCGTGAACGAAAATTTAAAAGCAGAGAAATGTAAACGTGCACTGAAGGGAGTGACCGAGTGCTTACAAAAGGGGACTTGTCGAATGCATGCCAAGGTGTGAACGCTGGTGATTACTAGTCGTTGCATGTCACCAACCAGTCGCACGACTGCCGTGAGTAGCAAGTGTGAGTGCTGTGACGACCGACGGCGATGTCCCTGCTGTTAAGCCAGTCCTTCCTACGGACCTGCCGACGCCATGACACATGGATCACATTCCTCAAGATCCACCTGATGTCGCCAGAAAAGACTGACTCCTTCATTGGAGCTTCGCTTTACAACAATGCTCTTTCGAAGTGAAATACTATCAAAAGGGCAAACTGCATTCCAACGCGGATGGCTCGAGGAGACGCTTGTAAAGTGTCCAAAAGAGCAAGTACCAAGCCAGCTTTGCAATGCACACTATTCTCTTAGGACTCCATGCAGAATGTATAAAATTTTGCTTGGCACGTTTAGTCGTTCTTGTACGAGTACCGAGCAGTAATAACGTTTTAGTTTCAATGTTTTGCTAATGGGATCGAGATAGTTGTTTGCCTGTTGGATGTTCATTGGGTTTTGCTAGGCACTCATTTGCTCCGTCGTTTCGGTCAGGCGTTCACCCTCAAAGATTGTTCACAAAGGTCCCCCAAGACCCTGAAGCGAAAGCAATCCAATGCACAGCCCTCGAGCTGCGCCGAAGACAGCGGCCGTGCTTGGACAGATCCAGGAATGGGATTACCCTATGCCCCCTCCTCATCAGCTCTTCGGCAGTCCCTCATCGGAGTGGCTGTTGACTCCTTTCATTTGCAACCAACTTCCTAGCGGCCAAGAGACTGTTGCGACCGGCAATACGTCGGCGACATCCCTTTCATTAGGCCGTACCTTTCTACGGGCCCACCGCTATGAAACATAGACCGCATTCCTAAAATAAAAATCCTTGTGATTCCCGACCTGGGATTGCCAGCGCAGGTGCGAGCTCTCCTCGAGAAACAGGGCGCTCCGAATGAGTCAGAGGCTACGAAGTGTGGATCGGCACCACAAAGCCACATCTGGTCTCCTTCCTTAAAATTGGATCACAAGCACGGCGGGTCCTGGTCTGGTCGACTGATGACGTATCCTCGAGCCGTGGAAGACTACATGCGCCGACGCATCCAGAAACAGGTTCAACTTCACTGCGTGAGTTATCGTACTATACTCCAAGTCAACAACAGCCAGGCTCGTGTACGACGGACTGTGATTCAGCTTTGCCGACTGGGTCTGCTGTGTATGCAAAGGCAAGAGTGACGTTAGCAGCAGGCATCAGCTGCCAACGATGACTCGTGAAGTCCCTATGAAGGGACTGAGGAAGATTGACCCTTTTAAAAGAGCAGAGTGCTGCTCCAATGTTTTCTCTCTCGACCAAATGACTTAAACATGTCATACTGAAGGTTTCTTGTAGATACCGTAAATGTAAATGTAAACAAACCAGTATACTCTTACGGCAGAAGATGTTCCGACTCCACTCCTGGCACGCTACCGGGTTTGAGTCCTTGACTACGCAATAATGGCCCTTAAAACAGCTACTCCACGTGAAAGTATGTCCTTTCTTCAGGTGGATGGGGTATTGGTGTGCACCCACCTCATGGGGTATCTCGTTGGTGTTCTCCCTGTTCATGATGAAAAGCTTGGCGACGTCCTCGTCCGGACCCAGCATGACACGAGCGAGCAGCGGAAACTCGTCATCCTGCATCAGCCTCCTCTCTGGAGGGACCAATACACGGTGTTGATGCTAGCTCATCTGTTAAAAAGACTGTATAAGTACTGAGAACAACAGTCGATTAACGACTGTAGTTTGGTTTCGGAATAGTCGATTTATGCACAAATGCCTGTGTAGGGCAGCCCAGCCACGCATGCTGTGAAAAGGCATGATCAGCAAAAACGGGAGATCATGTGGTTCTAGGGAAAAACCGTTGCCTTATGGCCACATGGTAAGGTAGCAAAAATGACAGAAACATGGGAATAAAAAAGAAAAGTGAAACCTGAAATCCCCCTTCTCTAATCGTTAAACACAGAAGAAGTTGAGTCGGAGCTGGTGGCTGTAATGACAAATACAAAAAAAATACCTGTCATGTGGCATAACTTAAGTTATGCCACATGACAGGTATTTTTTTTACTAAAAATTTCAGTTTCGGCAGGTTTGACGTAATTACGTCAACCTGCCCAAACCGAAATTCTTAAGGCCCGTTCACACTCTTGCGACCTCTTAAACCGGGTTCCTTAAAACTTCTTAAACCAGAGGGACACACTGGCGCCATCTGTTGGGTAAGCAGTGTAAACTCGGCGGTCCAGCATATGTTTTTTATTTCTCTCGCGCATTATCCTTTCTTTCTTGGCTCGAAAAACTTTGTCAATGTTATAAACGACCCTTTCTATGGGTATTACGTACATTTGACCTCGGAAATCCCGCAAAACCTTCGCTCTTGTGAAATGCAGTTCCAGGGTCACCGCATAGATGGCGCCACAATGCCAGAGTGTTCCCTCGTTCTAAAAAAATTTAAGAAGTTTTAAGAGATCTCGTCTCTCTCAGTCGTACTCGGTCGCAAGAGTGTGAACGGGCCTTTAGTCGATTCAGTTAGGCACCATGATGACCAAACTTAAAAATGTTACACAGGCAGATCTTTTTTGCAAGCTGTGCATCTGAGGAGAGGTTGTTGCAGACGCATAGAAAAGTTTCAGGTGAAGCCTTTTTAAAAAAAAACACTAAAAATAACTTTTTTTTTTTAAATTTGGAAAGGTCACGCGTGTCGAAAAATAATTTTCATGCGAAAAACAAAAAAAAAAAAATTTTTAGAGCAATATTGACGGCGCGAGAGGCAATTTAGTTGGTAGTCGCTTCCTTTCCCCTTGTTTTCTCTCTCTGCATTTTGGGCACGTGGAGGAGAGAAGCTGTGGCCCTCACGTTCAGGTGGAGAGAGTGCATGACCATCTCGTTGAGGTGGAAAGAGTGTATGACCATTTCGTGACATCATGGACTTCACACGCATAATTCAAACGCAACTAAAATAAATTAACGCCATCAATATTGCTCTAAAAAAATTTTCTTTTTGCGTTAAATTTATTTTTTGACACGCGTGTCCCAACCAGACTGTTTAAAAAGAACATTTTTTTACTTTTCAGTGGCCCTTTAAAGGAAAGTGATGCACACACCTCCATTGTCGCGCACCACGTAGAGGGCAAAGTCCTGGGGAGAGTTCTCCACCTTGAATTTGTCAAGCAGCTGGTTGATCACCTCGGGAGCATTCACCAGGCTAGTCACCCAGACGCTTGTCACACTGGCGTAAGCTGGCGTGAACACGCTAGTCTGTTGGGGAGACAATACGAGGAAAACAATAGGTCAGGGCTAGAAGGGTCTTGCATATGCTTGATTTTCAGAGGTGCTCAAGTTTGCCTGTCATTGGGAGCTTTGCTCTATTAATAAAGCTATTACAAGCATTCGAACAACAGAAAGGCACAACAGTGCAGCACTCAGCGTAGCACTTTAGGGCTTTATAAAAAGACACAGACAGCTTTAATAGCTTAGAAAAGTGTACTTGAAGGGCTTCCAACAACATAGTTATGGATGTCTCAATTTTTTAGCGAAACGTGACTGAAAAAAAAAAAAAAATCCTCTAAAAAACATTTTTTTACAGCTTAAGATCAAGATTTCTAATTAAGAAAAAACAAATCGAGAACCGGACCGTTTTAGGCTACCCTCTCTCCCTCTTTCTCAATCCTGCGCAATGACGACAGAGAACTCGTAATATTTAAGAATATAATCAGGGGTCATTAATGTGCATCGTGCCGTAACGATAACCCAACGCACACAGGCATATTTATCCAAATGGGTGGGGCATCGATCCGGCTTCCGCTCTACGTGCTCCAAACAACTCAGAAAACGGGATTCTACTCAGCCACTAAAACCTCCCTTTGAACTTCGATTCAAAGCCGTGCACAAGCGCTACTTTGCTTCCGAAGTGTCACAGAAAGTGACCCCAAATAGTTATTTTTGGCATGAAAAAGTGAAACTTGTTTCAAAGTATCAGGGGAAAAAAAGTTCCAAACTATCATCAAAGTACTAAAGTTCACCGCTGTGCCACAGCCTGGTTGCGATTCCAATACGGACAAACGTTAGAAGATACGACAGCTCACCTCTCGTTGTAGAACTGTCCGTTGATTGAGCAGCGTCGCCGTAGCTTCACCTGGAAGAGCGATTCTTGCTGCGGAGGGTCACGCTCTCAAAGCCATTGGCTTCCTCGAGGAACGAAGGTGGAGGCAGGTCAGCCTCCGCAAGGAGCTCCTGGAGGCAGCGCTTGCCAGGGTTGGGAAGGGTGCTGTAGCTCCGGCCAATCTCTGCCGCATCCCCGTTCTTCGGATTACCGCCTTCTTCCCCGTCCATTGCTTCCGGCTCCCCCTGGGGAGCTGATGTCGGCGCTTCGCACGGTCACGTCTCCGTGTCCGTTTTCCTTAGGGGACTGGTAGGTGCGTGCCCATTGCAGATGTTGCCGTCAGAGTTCTGCAAACGAGAACCTCCTGTGATTCTTGTCGGCAGTTAAACTTTGTGAACAAGTGTTTTCCAGTACGGAAAGATAGGTAATGTAAATATGGCAATGCTACGGCAAGAACTGCGACTCTAACTTAATTCTTGCCCTCTGGGTGGCCACCTTGACAGCAAATGATGACGAAGCAGGGGGGAGGAGATGATTGATGTTTAGCGTACGGCCTAGAGGGATGTCTTGCTTCAAAAATGCTTCACGGTCATTGAAGGAGTTTTAAAAAGACAAGTGCTCTATTCTCCCATAGACAACAAAATTAGAAACTGTGAATTAGACCTACAGACCTAAGAATTTAACTCTCACCATATAACAATCTGAAGGCTGCCACAATCGCAACATAAGTGCCTATGCAGCCGCAAGCATGGGCCAGAAGACGAGCCAGCTACAGTTTAACAGGATGCACAGTCAATCTGGGTCCACAGCAAAACAGCCATGCAATCTTTATAAGTTGTATAAAGGGGAAGGCTGTTGCAATCATACCACACGTTCAAAGCACCGAAATCATACAAGGACAATAAGAAACAAGACGACAGCAGGGCGCACTCGCAACTAACATTTATTGAAAAACCCATCTCTCATATACTCGTGGTAAAATACATGGTAACTGACTATGTATTTTTACACAAGCCCTTGAACGTGATAACGAACCAACTAGCTTAAATCGTCATTTTAATGTATCTTATGCACTGCTGCAGCAATCGGTCGCCACGGATACTACTTACTATGTAGCAGAATACAATGTCAATGTCATTCTAAAGCAGGACCACAACATCAGCAACAAAACCTTAAAGGGGTACTCCGGTCATTTCTTCATGGTCCCCGATTTGCTTGAAATTTTGCTAAACTCGCCAAACAACATCGCTAAAATAGTATCCCAAATATTAGGTTAAAATCATTTTTTATCGCGAAGTTATTGAATTTACAATTTTGGTCCTCACCGTGTTTTTCAAACTGAAAGTCTCTACTGGCAACAACGAAAAAGTGACGTCAGTGGAAGGCAGGGGTTCACTCTTTGGACTGTGGAATTTGTTCCCAACTGATTTGAAGCAGCTTCATGGTGTCAAATGAATGCTTTGGAAGCTCGCTCCAGGATCTGCGGTCCAGCACCGAACAAATGATTGGCATATTCTATTTTTTAGACTGTTCGCTCGACTGGCAAGCCTGCCCGCCACTGACGTCACGGCACTGAAAAGTGCGGGTAAATTTGAATGTTGGTTTTTGCATCATTTTCATTTGCCGATTTCGCAATAACTATTATGAATTTCGCGATACTAAATAGCATACCGGAAAGGGTAAAGGCCGGGGATTCAGAAAATATAGTTAGTTGAGTTAGCTCGAAAATCGCCGGAGTACCCCTTTAAAGGGGTCATGAAGCGATTTTCCTACTTCTTCCTCCTTAGCTTTGACCCTCAACTCAAATGCGAATTGTGAAATCACGTCGTCATGACATTCTTCGGCACAGGTGCGATGACTCCTAGCTTCCACCATGCTTTTTAAGCACACCATAGAACTTGAAAATCCCCAGTGACGATAAGTTCTGTCAGGGCACTCATTGGCCACGAAAGCGAATCAGAATATTCGTCGACGAATTTATTGTTGACGAGCGCATACGTCCGAGTGACGCAGTTCTCGTGTCCAATGCGTGAGCTGGGTTTGGCTGACGTCAGGTTGGCACCGTTGAAGTGCTTTGGGAACCGCGGATGTATCATAGTAAAAAGGCGGAGAGCTTTCGAAGGAAAGAAGGTACAAAATAGTCCGCTATATTTTCAAATGTTTGCACCGAAAAGCTGGCTTTTGACTTTCTACCCTCTTTCTTTTGGCCAACTAAACAATATGCGATTAGTAAAGTCCCAATTTAAAATCATTTATCCCAGTCCAAAAGTCGTTTCATGGCCCCTTTAATGATAAAGTCAATGCGACAAAAAGAAAGTCAATTTGACACCAGACATATCCAGCAAAGCAAATGAGTTGGCTGACTAAGCCACGGGCAGGCGTTGAAAAAAAAAAAAGTGCTACGTTGAAATAATTTGGCAATTTGCGGCGCTGTAATAGGGCACTACTGAGGAAGCACGCCCACCTCTCTGTCTCTCAAGTTCACGGAGAGGCGGCTGAGGCGCAGCGAGCTCCTCCTCCTCTGACGGGGATGCGGTCGTCGTGCTCCTCTTTCAGCCGTATCATCCTGTTCACTCCCCAGTAGATCCGGATGGAGCCCTCCAGGATAAGTCGCCCATTCCTCTGCGCAAGACAAACGACGTCGAGCAATCAATGGTTGTTTTAAGGCACGAACAGAGCGGCCTCTCAGAAAGTGTGCACTTCTGCGGCAGCTCAAATGTTAAACACAACTTCCTAATATCCCTTATGTCAAGGCCTAAGGACCAAATTCAAGTCTGTTAATTTCAATAATTGTAAAATCTTAGGTTGTTGTACAGAAAAGCGAACAGGTTCTCTAGGTAATTATGAGACGTTAAAATGCTTTTCATTCATTGCGCAGGTTTCACTCTGTATGCTTTACGAGCTCGCTCAAAGCCGTTAATTATTTGCATTATAAGGGAGGACACTACCAAAAGGGTAAACTTTCGACACTTTGGATTACTACGAGTGAAATTTAGAGTATATACTGGCACTTGCGAGGAAGAATGCAGCACAAATTTTCATCTGTGTACATGCATTGAGAAAGAAATTATAGTTGTTTTTATCAGAACATACTAACATTGTTTAGAAAACTATTGTTAGAAAACTAATGTAATAAAAGTGACCCGACATCTCCGATTTAGGGCGGGACAGGTCCCGCTTTTCCGGCCCATGGTCCCGCTGTCCCACAGCAAGCTTATGGTACAGCGTATTGTAGCGCTTCAGCTGCCCCGAACCCGAAATAGATAAAAGATGCGGCTAAACGAAAGTATCGCACCAGTGAGAGGTTGCTTTTCCTGATGAAAGAACAAAATATGCTTGGCAGAGAAGATGCTGATGCTGAAGGTTAATTTGCATCTAACATCTCAACAATACTATGAATATAGTATGTACAAAAATAAATACTAAACTAAAGAAATATTCCAACCAAATATATTAGATGTGCATGCCAAACAGTATGCAAATTGTAGGAAAAAGAAATGTGCATGGTGTATACGAAATAACAAAAAGGCATGATTTGTCACCTAAATTTAAACTTTTCAAGTCTCGCAACACAATAATCACACCCCCACCCCGATACGTGCCCCGCTTTGGGGCCCAAGCAATATGGTCACGTCATGTAATACCCATTTTTCTTTACCAGATACACGGCACAATGCCTGGAGAGTGCAACTGGGAAAACAAAATTTCCAGAAAGTAATTTATTTCATGTTAACATTGTGCTGAAAAATCAAATAACGTTTTTGCCTTTTATTTCGTTGACAAAATCTTGACATCTTTCATAAATACAAAAAAACAAGCTCTAAAAATGATCCAGTGGTCCATGGCTGATGCATCAATAGCAGTAGCATATTTTTGTTTCATACCAAGTGTCACCCGCTAATTACTACCCGAGGAAAAATATAGTCAATAAACTATCGATCTCGCTGCAACGCGACTGCTTTGTTCAAGATGAATGCTGCACTCTGCTTACATTTCTGCCTCAGCCCGACATAAGTGTCGGCACGAGACTTCAAACAGTTCGCCAGCCATTCAAAATAAAGAAAAAGAAAGGTAAGAGCGAACAATACTTTTCCTCAACAGTGAAAACTCTTTTAGTTCTAAATTCAACAGTTACCGGCACTGCAGGTTGGGATCGGTATGGAACTGCTGCAGCGTAAACATGCAGCATGCACATTTACTTGCCACATTCGTTTGATATCCTGTGCACAGTTTCTGCATTTAATTGACGCTTTCATTTGTTATTTGCACAAGCAATGACAGTGCAATACGCGAAACTAGCCATTAAATTTGTAAAACGGCGCTCAATATTGCCGGAAAGGCACACACCTCTAGTCTGAGGACGTGCTAACCCGGCTGTTCCTGACAGTCCCTCCGGAGGAGCAGCTGACGTTTCGAGAAAAAGGGAAAGCGTTGCGCACTGGTCTGAGGAGAGTGTCTCTGATGGAACAGTCTATACTCCAATAAATACCAATTTTATGGCAAAAAAAAAAAAAAATCTCAGAAAGGAAGTTTTTGAATTTCACAAACGATTAACTCCAAAAATGCAGAATCCTATGCATCACCCATGTCCCTACAAAAAGATGTGGCACAGAAAATTAAAAGGCTCCATCTCTTCGTTTTGTCTGCGCCAATACAAAAAAAATATCTTTTTAAAAAAAAAAAAAAGTTTTGTTTAGAATTATGATTTACAAAGATGTCTCAATTCTGTTAGTAGTATGGCATCTGAACAAAACCAGAAAACCCGTTTGAAGCCCCTGCAAACACACAACAAACTTTTCTGTCTTACCAGCCGGCTTTGTACGATTCCACTCTTGCCTTCAAAGAACTGGTTGTATGCCCTCAATTTCCCCTCCAGGTGGCCTCTGGAAGTTAACCCAGAAGAAACTTAGAAACAATGCGACAGATGAAACACAAGCTGAGAAGGTTTCAAGATTCTCGCTTCACCTTGGCACTGTGGAGATGTTTTGACGAGGATTTGGATTCTTCCCAAAACTGGTGTGTGCCTCTACTTGCGAACCATGACCAAACAGCGTTGGACCAAACAGAACACTGTAGCACGGTACGTGGCAGTACGGAACGCCCTTGTGCTGACACGGAAAAGGACAAAACAACGATCATGACACGGGGTTCCCATCAATGACACGGGGTTCCCATCAAGTATTTATTAAGGGGCAAATTTAAAGGGCTTTCAATGACATGCTGAGAATTTTTCAAAGGCCTGGATGATGGAATTCGGTTGCACAACAGCGACAAGAACAATTGATCCTTCTGAAAAGAGATTTCAATGCAGATTTTAAGGTAGCTACTGCACCCTCTTTTTAATACTCTCAATATTTTAATTGTTTCTTTGTTTAGTGATAGTGTCAATTGAAGTCAGGGGCGGATCCAGAACTCCGTTTCTGGGGGGGGGGGGGGGGGGGGGGGGAGGCGGAAAATTTGTAAGGATACTATTCCCCCATTGTTTCTTGTCACTGGCAGGTTCACCCATGTCAAATTGCCATCCGAGAAGGGGGAGGGGGGGGGGGGCGAGTCGACTTCGTTAGGGGCGGGAGGAGGGGGGGGGGGGGGGAGGGGCGGCCGCCCCCGTCGCCCCCCCCCCCCCCCCCCCTCCAAGCAAAATTTTGCTTTATGTGCCTTGCAATGAGGAGCCTGTGTTCATGTGTCCATGCCTTTAAAATAGAAATGCCATACTCAAGAGTTTTAGTGGTATGGAGTGGGGAAACTCATGACACATTAGAAACAGCTATGCGAATATCACTACTGATCCATGTTCTTTTTTTCCTTTCTTTATGCTTTTGTTTAAGATAAAAATTATTCACAGGCTAGGTTTCCCTTTTTCATTATTTTAATTGTGTCACTACAAGAACCGGGACGCTACATGCATCTAACAATTCTATAAAAAGGAAAGAGAAAAAAAAAAAACACCGTTAGAACGTGTTTTAGAGTGTGTTTTAGAGTTCCCGCAACCGTGTCGGGGCTGTCCGAACGAGCTTTCATTACTTGGATGATAAAGTAGTGTCAAGAAATCTTACTTCCGCGTGCTGGCCTGGATTCAGTCTTTTCCCGCACTCTTCGCAGCGCAGGCACTCCGGATGCCACTCATAACCCATCGATGTCTTCCGCTCAGCTGGAACGCCAACAATAAGTCAAACAGATATGTCAAGAGCTGTCTCCCATAGACCAACTGCTGCCTCCAACATTGGACCGACGACACCCAAGCGAGTAAGTGGTCAGTAGAATAACACAAAGTTCGTGGACGCACATTGGCCAGATCCAAGTCGAGACGGTATCTCATTTTTTATCTCGCGTTTCTCCTTACAAAGAGAGGCATTCGTACGAACAATACGGCCGTGTTTGTTTGTTTCCGAATGAGTCATACCGCAAATAGAATGATCGGTCTTTGCAGTTTGAATGTATGAAGCTGAAATGAGTACGCAAAGCACACAAGTTTGCCGAAAGCCGGTAACGGCAATACTGCGTGTTTCAGAAGGACAAGCAGCGAGGATTTTACAATGGAGCGCCGATACGACGTGCTCATATTTGGCCGGAGAACGAAAAATTCGTCGCGAGCACGAAACGAAATCGAGCGACTTACCGAAATAAACTGGCTTCCCGCACTTTCGGCACGTCCACATCTTGGCAATCTCTGCTCGCTGGCATCCACTGAAAACCAAAAAAATTAGCCGACCCCACGATGACTGACTCCAATTCGCATGACTGTTTGGGAGTCGGGGAGCACGTCCAGAGTTTGACAAAGCCCGTCCACAAGAAACCCCAACTCGCGCGGGCGTTGGACAGCCAATGCGAGAATGAGTTGATATCGCGCTAAAATTGTTTCCGATATCCCCAAGGGACGCTTTAGGTACTATAAATTAGTTTTAATCATGGAGAAAACGCCTCGCGGGTCCGTAAATTAGGAGATTCAACGCGAACTCTTTCTTTGAAAGGCACCCAAGTTTTGTATCCCTCCGCGCGAAATGTACGCACGCACGCACGTTTATCCCATCCTGCATGCGGGCCTGTGGGCGCTCGAGAAGAGTCTGGCTGTTTTGTTTGTTCGTCCTTCCTCCCACGCAGCTGGCTCGACGCTCGGCCAGCTCGGCCTTCGACTTTGGCCAAGCTTTGGCCCTTTGGCCCCCAGGCCGCCCACGCTACCAAGGGCAGAGGCTAATCGCGTTGTCTCGAGCTGGGCCATACACGGGGGCAAGCGAGGCTAGTTTTTCGACCCCTGGGATAACTAAAATCTAAAGCGAAAGAAACACACAAGGGGACGAAACAGACGAATGTAGATCAACACGCTCAAGTCTTGAATTGTAAAATCTAAAGTTTTGTCAGAAAATTCCACGGATTCATTTTGAGATTGCTGTCGGATAAAATCTGCCCGAGTGTCAGGAGATCGCAGCTATAGTTTTGGCCCGTATTGTTGTAACTACTGGGATCGTCAGTCTCGTCCGAGAGATCGGTTGAGCATGAATTTCTTGGGCGACAAATATCCCGACAATGGATGTTTATTTTGGTTAGCACATTTGACAGAGGCGAAAGAAATACAAAGAAAGAAAACAAAAGCATTTCTTTTGTTTAGTATAATTCATTCTTGCCAAAAAGCCCTCCGCCAAAAAGCCCTCCGCCACAAGCCGTCTTCGGAGAGAAATCGAGGGAATCGCCTAAACTTCGTTTTTTTTTTTGGAATACGTACCGTCGGAATGGTGTAAAATCGAATAATTCGCAAAACGCCTTGCGCTTCTCAAAAAGAAATGTGTTCAGTTTTGAAAGGAGGTTGCCTGTTATTTCTACACTTGTATGACCGTTGCAACAAAATACACGACAATCAATCAAACAAAGTAATTGTAAAAAACTTGCGCCCAACGTGGGGCTCGAACCCACGACCCTGAGATTAAGAGTCTCATGCTCTACCGACTGAGCTAGCCGGGCGGACGAGAATTTTCTATTTTAACAACATTCATAACCATGAGCTCTCAAAATTTGAGCAGTTTGATGTTTTTATAAAACTTTGAGAACGGGATCTCAGATCAGTGGTACGCCGTGAGCTTTCATTATCTGTTTCCCTGTAGAATGAGCCGGAAAAATCGGCGCTCGTCCCGTCGTAAGCGTTGTGGTCATGGTTGGCGGCCGGAGCCCCCCGAGGACCATTCTGGGTAGTGAAGGGACGAATCACCGGAGATTCGGATTCGGACAGATTCGGAAATTTCCGAACTTCCCGCGACGAATATTCGGCAGATTCGGAGATTCGTCACTGGTTGCAGACGGCATCGTGAACCTTGTTGTAAATCTCGCGAATGCGGTCAGTTGTGTATTTTTTAGGTACTGTTACTGCATATAACCAATTTCCGTCTTGTTTATTTCAACGTATGGTATGTACTGTACTGTCATTCTAATCCCTGGCACGCGCCCAGGTCCAGCTGAGCTGAGCTGAGCTGAGCTGATCGGTGTTTTCACCGATCAGCTCAACTATCAGTTACGATCAAGCTTCTTCATAAGGTGCATACAGTCAATTCTCTGCAGTTATGTATATAGTGCACTGGAGTCCGGTGGTTAATCTTCTGGAAAACATTGCTATGTATGCGAAGAAGTACCTCCTCGAAGACCCAGGACGCAATATTTTGCTGCAAGTCTTAGCTTTTTCAGTCCTTGGAAAAGCCATGTCTGTAGCGAAACACTGCCTGTTGGTGGGTTTCAATGAGGTTCCTTTCCAATACCTTTTATTTATTTATTTATTTCATAATACCTTGAAGGCCCCATTACAGGGCATTACACAAGGGATGGGAAACTAAAAGTTTCAATATAGAAACAGTAATACAAGCTCGTGAGCAGCGACACAAGGGTTAGGAAACTGAACATTTCAATATACCTAGAACATAGGAATATAAACCCGCGAGCAGCAATAAAAATACAATAAACACACAAAAAATAACAAAAATAAACGAAGGGCATGTTATCAACCTGTTAAGACTGCATTGTTTGCACAGGGATCTAAATGTTCACCTAGTAGCTTTTTAAATACGTCTACATTGTTAGTTGTAAATATGTTATCAGGTAAAGCATTCCATTCTAATATTGTCAAAGGTAGAAAAGATTTGGCGTAGGAGGTGGTGGAGGCAAATATAGGCTCTATTTTACAGCTGTTGTCTAGTCTTGGGAAAAACGAAATGGGACGTGGGAGTAAAATTTTTCTAAGCGTAGGGTTGTAGTGGTAGATCTTGTAAAGCTGCGTCAATCCAGAGCTCTTCCGTCTTAAAGCGAGCTCAGGAAGATTCGCTCGCTCTCGCAAACCAAAAATACTAGTGTAAAAAGAATAATCGGAATAAATAAATCTCAAACCTCTGTTTTGCACACTTTCTAGTTCTCGTTTAAGGTAGTTTTGTCACAGGGACCATACGGATGCAGCGTACTTTAGCTTTGGGCGGACTAAATTTAGGTATGCGATCTGTTTCACTTTAGGGGGGGCGAGTCTTAAGTTCCTTCGTAGAAAACCCAGTGTGCTATTTGCCTTAGCGATTATCTGATTAATATGAGTGGCCCATGTTAAATCGCTTGTTATATGAAGACCAAGATGTTTGTAGGATGAAGCACTACTGAGTACTGTGTCGTTAATATTGTAGGTGTAAGAAGATAGTGACAAAATACGAGAAAAGGTTAGCACTTTGCATTTATCTAAGTTCAACGACATCTGCCACGTGTCACACCAATGAGCAATGGATGATAAGTCGGTTTGTAGGGATGAATGATCGTCAGTATTCGTGACTGTGTGATAAATTACGCAGTCATCTGCAAAAAGGCAGATGGTGGAAGAGACAGGGAGAGGGAGGTCATTAATGTAGATTAGAAAAAGAAGTGGTTTGAGTACGCTTCCTTGAGGGACGCCTGATGTTACGTTAGTTCGAGATGACTCTGAGTTATTTGCGACGGTGTATTGAGAGCGACCAGAAAGAAATTCTGATATCCAGGCGATGATAAGGGGATCAATTTTAAAATGGTGAAGTTTGGTTAAAAGACGATTATGAGGTACCCTATCGAAGGCTTTTGCAAAGTCAAGAAAGATGGCATCGACTTGTTTTTTATGTTCAAGGTTAGAGTGAATGTTATGTACGAATTCTAGGAGTTGCGTTTTACATGATAGTCCTTTCCTAAATCCATGTTGATTAACGTTGAGAAGGTTATTGGACTCAATATATTTTATGATGTTTGAAAATATGTGTTCAATAATTTTGAATGGGATACTAATGAGCGATATGGGGCGATAATTAAGAGGTGAATTTCGGTCTCCAGACTTATGGATAGGGATGACACGGGAGATTCTCCAGTCATGGGGAACGTAACCAGAAGCAAGGGATTCACGGAAAATGTCAGACAGGAAGAGAGGTGATATGTGTTTGGTGTTGAATAGAATCTTGGAATTGATGAGGTCATCCCCTGTACTTGAGGTAAGTTTGTGATTTTCAATGGTTTTTAAGACACCGAACGGGTTGATAGTAATCGCTTCCATTTGTGGATGATTAGGAATATGAAGCTCCGGAACAGTGTTAAGGTTTTCGTTGGTAAATACAGAACAAAAATATTTATTTAGGCAATCACCACACTGCTTGTCAGTTAAAGCCAGTTCTTCGATGTTAGTGAAAGCGAGAGGGGTGAGAGGTTTAGGATTGATCATATTCCAGAACTGTTTTGGATTATCAGACAATACTTTTAACAGGTCTTTTTCATAAAATTTCGATTTAGCTTTTGCAATTTCTTGCCTGTATAATTTTTCACATTCTTCATATTTATTCTGTGCCTCCTTATTGGCGGGTGATAGCTTAACTCTCTTAAATAACCTCTTCTTTTTGTTGCCTATTCTCTTAATTGCTTTAGTAAACCATGGATTGTGTCCGTCGGTTTTAATATTAACCAGGGGTACGTATTTTCGGGCTAAAAAAGATAACTTATTTTTAAATTGGATCCATATTTGTTCAACTGTGCGCAAGCGAAATGTTTCACAAAATTGTTCATAAAATATTTCTAATTCTGTGTTAATTGAAGCGTAGTCAGCTTTATTATAATCTCTAATTTGTTTCTGGTGAGGGCATTTGCGTTTAATAGGAAAGGAAAAATTAAAATGTGCTATGAGGTGATCACTGAGCCCAGGAGGTAATGAAAGGTTATTAATAATACTAGGGTCTGTAGAAAGACAAAGGTCCAGTATGTTGCTGCTCTGAGCAGCGATTCTTGCTGGTTGATTAATAAGTTGTTGGAGGTTGAAATCTAAACACATATCCATAAATTGTTTTGATTCATTATTGCTGGTAGATAAGGTGTCCCAATTAATGGCGGGATAGTTAAAATCACCGAGGAGTACAGGAGTTGCTTTGGGAAATTTTGAGCATAAGTTGCTAAGACACTCGTGTAATAAAGGAACAAAGTCTCTACTCATGTCGGGTGGTCTGTAACAAAGGCCAAGCAGTATCTGTGTTGAAGGTGACGAAATATGGATCCAAACCATCTCCAAGCCAGTCGCTGCAACCACTAACGATGACGACAAGCGGTTGTTTATCGCTATCAGTACTCCCCCGCCCCTTCTGTTAGTTCTATCGCATCTGTATATTGCATAATTCATGTTGGAGGGAAAATTTCAAAGTCATGAACCTCGGGGGTGAGCCACGTTTCGGTAAGAAGAACGAAATCGGCTTGCAATGAATCGATAAGAGAGTACAGATTGTCACGTTTGGGAAGCAAGCTCCTTATATTAGTAAACAAAACAGAGTAACAGCAGAATGTTTCATCAGCTCGGTTTATTGACGAAGCAGAAGTAGCAGAAGAGACGTGCTTTTTTTTCTTGGGTTGCTATTCGCTCCGGGGAATGACACATTGGTTAGTATGATCATAAACGAAACAATTTTCATCCGTGTATAGCTTATCAAATCGCAGCCTAAAACGACACTTTTTTGGTTTCACAAATGCGAGCAGTTCCCTTCTGGCAACCCGTACGTTTGCCGGAAAGTCTTCGCCAATAGATGTAGTAGTGCCCTTCAGTTTGAAACCGGCCGAAAGAATGGTTTGTGTGTTTTTGAAGAAACAAAACTTTACAATGATTGGTCTTTGTTTTCCGGGGCTGAAGGAGCCAAGGCGATGTGCTCTGTCTATGGCAAGATCATCCAACTCAATACCTAGTTTTTCGGCGCACACTGAGCGGACGAGCTGCTCTGAATCTGCCCAGGTTTCCGTTGCCTTGTCAGGAAGACCATAAAACAGCAAGTTACACCTGCGCGAGCGACTTTCTGCGTCGTCGCAGCGTGCTTCTAGCTGCCTCAGTTGAGATTCAGTGACACTGGTTCTAGCATCCTCAGCACAAACCGGCGCAGGATTTAACTTTAATGACGCCAGCTCAGCTTCGAGGTTTGTGACTCGGGAGGTCAGACCAGCTACTAGTATGTCCGTTTGCGTCTGCTTTTCCCCGAGTACTTTTACTTGGTCCATCAGAGCAGTCTGTCCGGCGTCAAGTTTCTGTACAATCATGTGAATACTTAACAAAAGTTCTTCGCTTTGTGCCTTAGTGAGGGGTCCCGGATTGGATTCAATGTCACCACATGTACATAAGAGCAGCCATTTCCAAATAGCAACTAGGCATGACCGTGGGCTCGGCAGAACGTGGATATAGGTACACTTCAGAGAGGGAAACGATTTCGGTTCACCAACCTGTATAACGAAGAGTAACAGTTTAGTGGTCATCGCTCCACGATTCCTGCCGAGCCCATGGGCGAACTGCCGGAACGTGCGGTCTTTTGTAGTGATTGCCGAGGCTGTTGTCGACGGAAGCGCCACCGTGCTGGAGTGCCGAGGATCCACCAGGGGGAGACCACGGAAATCAGCCTTGCGTGATGAGTCGAAATCTTCATTGTCACGAAAGGGCGTATCCTCCCTGAAGATAGTGGCGGGAGCTGGCTCGGGCAGTTGAACGGGTTGGGAGGGGCCATGTTCCGGGAAGCACAGTATCTGTATAACGAAGAGTAACAGTTTAGTGGTCATCGCTCCACGATTCCTGCCGAGCCCATCAACTTTCAGCTTTGACTACCTACGGGTTTGTTGGTACGCAAGTTTATAAAACATTAAATTCACATCAAAGAAAATGGTACTGCTACACTAGCAGAATATCCACGAAATGTTAGAAAGAACTTTTCAGTTTACGAAAACAAAAGTATTGTAATCAGACGCAATTGCTACCCATGCAGTTCGCCTCGTTCACAGCAGAGGCGTTACTGCATGGGTAGCGATTAAAATCTTAAAGGACATTTATAGGGACAACAAGGTTTTTATAACATGGGAAGGAAGAGTGACAGCACCAGTAGAAATAAAACGAGGCCTTAGGCAAGGGTGTCCTTTGTCACCATTACTGTTTATGATGTACCTCCAAGGATTAGAGGAGAGACTAGAAAAGAGTGGAGCTGGCTTTGACCTCTCATACTACAGACATGGCGAGAAGATTGAACAGTCAATACCGGGATTAATGTATGCAGACGACATAGTACTAATGGCGGACAACAGGATGAATTTACAAAAACTAATGAGTATCTGTGGTGCAGAGGGAAATGAATTGGCATTGGAGTTCAGTAGTGACAAGTCGGTGATTATGATATTTAACGATGACGAGGGTGAAGTCCTTAAAATACAAGAATGCAATGTTGGGAGGGTCGACAAGTATAGGTATCTAGGCGTGTGGATCAAGGAAGATACGGATTACCTCAGTGAACACGAAAGAGACACAACTGGCAAGGGCAATAGAAATGCAGCGGTAATGAAAAACAGGGCATTGTGGAACTATAACAGGTACGAAGAGTCAGGGAGATTTGGAAGGGAGTTATGGTGCCAGGCCTAACTTTTGCGAATGCAGTTCTATGTATGAAACCTGACATTCAGGCAAGGCTAGAAATAAAACAACGAGGGGTGGGTAGGCTGGCTCTTGGAGCGCATGGGAAGACACCAAATCAGGGGGTACAGGGCGACATGGGGTGGTCGTCTTTCGAGGGAAGGGAAGCAAGCAGCAAAATAGAATTTGAGGATAGACTGAGACAAATGGATGAGGGACGGTGGGCACGAAGAGTGTTTAGCTATCTGTACATGAAGGGTATTGACACAAAATGGAGAAAGCGAACAAGAAAACTCAGATCTAAATATGTGGGCAACAGTGGGGAGGTGGGTCAGGAAATTACAGTTAAAAAGAAGGTTAAGGAAACAGAGAAGTATATGGGAAGCCGGTATGCAAACAAAATCAGCATTGGAGATGTACAGGTTGTGTAAAACAGATATCGATAAAGAGAGTCTCTATGATAATTCAAGGGGGAGTTCTCTGCTATTTGAAGCCAGAACGGGAGTGTTGCGGACTAAGACATATAGAGCTAGATATCAGGAGGTAGACACCGTGTGTGGAGCTTGCGGAGAGGAGAAGGAGACGGCTGAGCATTTGGTACTTTACTGTAAGGGGCTTCACCCTGTAGTGGCTGAAGAGCCGATTAATATAACAACCGCACTGGGATTTAGGGATAGTGAGGGGAAAATAGACATGGGGAAGGTGGAGATAACCAAGAAGAGATTATCTGACTGGTGGCATAGGTCGAGGGAAGGGTGAATATTTTCCTATTCCCTACTGGGCGACCCTTTCGGCGGAAGGTGTGTGCACCCGGTTGCATAGAGGCGCCTTCGTCGTACGGACCGTAGCTTTTAAGACTAAATTTCTAGACTTGTAACTCGTAAATTAAATAGCTTAAAAAAAAATACTGGCTAGGTGGCGCAAGCCGCCGCCCGATTCAAAGGGTTCAGCCCCATCCATCCATCCATCCATCCACTAGCGGTTGCGTCTAATTTACAATATTTTTGTCTTCGCCAACTGAAAAGTTCTTTCTAACATTTTGTGGATATTCTGCTAGTGTAGCAGTACCATTTTTTTTATGTGAATTTAATGTTTTACAAACGTTGCGTACCGGTTGTGTTAGTTTAATGTTTTGCAAACATTAAATTTATGTTGTAGGAACGTTTCCTGTGTGTTCAAATAACGTTTGGAAAAACATTAATCTAACGTACACATAAACCTTGTGAAAACATTAAATTAAATGACATTAAGAACATTTTTCAAACGTTTGGGCAAAACAAAAAAATATCATTATTATTAGGGGTGTCGCGAATCGCCCGTGGTTCGAGTTCGACCAGGTTCGACTTTTTCGAGCTTTTAGTGGAAAATTCGACGAACCTTGTATTGAGGTTCGACTCGTGTGCGCATGCGCGACAGGCTGGCCAGTTGGCTTCGGATTGGATGGTGATGGCTAAGGGATGGATTAAGGGCGGCGCTGATTGGTTATTTCAGTTAATACAGTACAAAAAATTAAGTTATTAACTTCTTCAGTGATTAGAATTGGTTTCTTTTAATTGCAACTGTTTATAAAATAAAATAACCCTTTGCATAAAAAAAATTTCTCCAAACGTAGACATGCTTGTATTAAGGTCTGGCCACACTGTCCACAAAGTCGAACCGGTCGAATCTGGGGAAAAGTTCGAAGGTTCGTCGAACCGGTTCGACCTAGTCGAACCCCGAAAGTTCGACCTAAAAATCTGGTTCGACAAAAGTTCGCGACACCCCTAATTATTATAATGTTTTGGTGCTACCTGGGTAGTTGCATGGATGCCAGGCTTCCCACAGCACCAGCACACCTATGTACCTTCCCTACATACAAAGTGCAGTAAATATATCATACCTATATCTAATTCAAATAAGGGAAAAGAAAAAAAAAAACTATTTTTTTGGGACACTGCGACGTTTATTCTGGCCGAATAAAACGAATATTATGTTTGCCAATTTTATTTTCTTCCCATTCCACACGTTATTTAGTCGTAATAAACACCAGATATGCCCAGAATCATTTTTGATCATTTTGAAAAAAAAAAAAAGCATAACGGAAATTTCTTTATAAGAAAAAAAAACCTTTTTGTTTATTTACGGAGGCGCATGTTTCTATACTTTCAAATAATTAATCCACCACCTTCGGGCATCTCTGTAGTAAATCGTAGCGTGATGCAGGTCACTTCAAGAGGGCCAAGGAAATATAGTGAACACCTTAGAAGGGTCAAGGTGGCAAGTCGAGAGACTGACCCTTTATAAAGAAGGACGAAAGGGCTGTCGTGATCAGGGGCGGATGCAGGAATTTCCTGAAGGGGGGGTCAGGTGTTGGTCAGCGTACCATTTGTTTAGGAACCCCCTCCCCCTCTCCCTCGTTTCACGCCCTAAATTTTACACATGCAGAAATCAAGAGGGGGGTCAGGACATCCGGACCCCCCCTCTAAATCCGCCCCTGGTCGTGATACACATCATTGCTTTACTTATTCACAAGCTCCATAGTCGACATAATCACCACCTCTCCCCTCAGACCTTCCTGGTCAAGGGAAGTGAATCTATTCATGTGAAACAAAAAACAAGTGAAACAAGTACATTCTATTTATGGTCGTGTTTCTATGGATCACATTTTACATTTAGGTTTCCAAGATTTTCCGTTTTTTGGAGTTAGCAGCTGCTACAGAAAAGCTTAATCAAAACACTTCCATCTTTATAGGGCAAAAGACATGAAATGCAAAAAAGTAGCATAGCATATATTTTCATTTTCCTTGCCATTTTTTGTACCTTCACGCTACATTACAATAAAATCTGAAACTAAAAAAGTGTACTACATTTTCTTACAACATTTGAAAAAAATGTTATACTCTTTTCAAAACGTTATACGAAATAAATTGTTACTCTACGTGGTGTTTCATTGTAAACTTCGAAATAATGTTAAAAACACAATATTGTCAAATAATTTCTTCAATGTTCGTATTTGGAACAATTATTCGATTTTGAAAAAAACAGATATGTGATCAAACCAATACATTATTCAGTGTTACTATTTATAACATTTATTTACTATTTTGCATTGAATGTTATGTTTCCTTGTAAACTTCAAAATAACATTGGAAATATATGTTAAAATGTTATTTTGATGTTACTTCCTGCAACATTATTTCACGGTTCTGCATTCACTGTTACTATAATGTTTCATTGTAAACTTCAAAATAATGTTAGGAGCATAATGTTACTAAACGTTACTTTAATGTTAGTGCTCATAACATTGCTTTACAGTTATGTATTGAATGTTGTTATAACGTTTTGTGCACAACAATATCGTTGTATGTTAATTTGAACGTTGCACTAACATTGAGAATATACCTAAAACGGTGTGTGTTCTATTTGAACGTTGTTTGTAACATTTACACCTAACACAAAACGTTATTTCAACTTACACAACAAAAAAATTAATGTTATTATAATGTTTTGTGCTACCTTAGGTGTGGATTCCAAATTATGCTTGCACATTCTAATTGTGGGAAGATAAATGTTTTGTACGCGAGTAGTTTTATTTCAATGAAGCTAGATATAGTGTCCCATCTAATGAAACCAAGTGTTTTTAGTGCGCTATTTGTTATTTGCTCAATCCATGATAATGAGTCTGTAAATACACGCCCATGGATACGTGTACGACAATGAGTGTTCTAGTGGTTGTGAAAGTAATGAGTACTGGGTTAGTGTTTTAGTGGAGGATTTAGTTACGGACATTTGTTTGCATTTACGAGTGTTAATGTTCATCTGCCATAGGGAACTCCATGATGATATCGTATGTAAATCGTCTTGGACAATATTGTGATTATTGGGTGCATTAATTGTCCGGTAAATAACTCAAGCATCAGCGAAAGTCTAATTGTCAATTTAATTGATGATGGTAGGTCATTGATAATTCCGCGCGCAGGTGGCCAAGCAGGCAGCGCGCTCGTGGCTTGGAATAAAGATATAAAAAAAAAAAAAAGCGCGCTCGTGGCTTGACGGTTATCGCGCGTGCTTTCCGTGCAGAAAGTAGCAGGGTTCGATTCTTGGCCGCGAAGACGCATTTTGTTGACTCTAACGTAATGTTCTGGTAAATTCGAGAACCGTGTTTGCTGATTCGAGGTTCGAATGTTTCGACACGCCGAACCTTCTACGCCGATTGTTCCAGAAGCCCACGCGTGTACAAAAGGGGCTCCGCGTGGCGAGCCGGAGCCAGTTTTTTCGCCCCAGCGTTCGACTCTGCTGTCGCGCCGACTTCGACGCCCGCGACGCTCTGCTTTCTTCTGTTCCCTTTTTTATTTTGGGGCACAAGTTCGCCCCATTAAACGTTTAGTTTCTCAGTTATTATAGCCTCATCAGTTGTCATTCGTGACATTTTGGTGGAGGTTGCTGGGTAACGCTTTCTATGCCCGTGGGCCGTGAAGCGTCACTTACAAAGATATGCCGGCCAGGGAAAGTGCTCAGCCCCGGAAGGCTACCCTTCGCCGAAGACACCGAAGCCCGAGAAGCCGTCGTATCAGAGGTCAGGCTCCTGAATTGGGTCTGCTGCCGGACAAGCCCAAGCCGAAGAAGACGACGATGGCCAACCAGTCGCAGACCCCGGCCGCCGCCGTCGTGTACCTGCCCGTCGCCCCTCGCACCCCGACGCCCTTTCACGGCGAAGCCCACGAGGACGTAAAAGATTGGCTGCAACATTACAAACGAGTGGCCCGCCATAACGGATGGACACCGGAGCAGTGCCTTCAAACGTTTACTTCGTTTTGGAGGCCACAGCACGGAATTAGTTTGAAAACCATGAAGCGTCAATCACCTCCTGGGAGCAACTGAAGGCTGAGCTCCGAGGTACGTTTCACCAACCAACATCGAAGAGAACGCGCCGAAGAGCTCCTTCAAGCGAGGATCCAAGGCCCCAACGAGAGCGTCGTTAGTTTTGTCGAAGATGTTCTTCGACTCAGCAACCGCGCCGATCCTCAAGGTTTCGAAGCCAAGAAGCTGAGAATCCTGATGCGAGGTGTCAAGGAGAGCATCTTCGGGAGCCTGGTGCGATGTCCACCTACAACCGTTGAAACGTTTGTAACGCAGGCGACCAACATTGAACGGGCCCTGCAAGCGCACGAGCCGCTCACTTCCATCGAGCTCCTGCCGTCGCTGCACCCACGCTGTCCAGCTGCGCCCTCAGCCCCAATATTCCGGGGATCCGAGAAATTGTCCGGGACATCGTCCATAAAGAATTAAAGAAGCTGGTACCTGCCACCGAACGTCCAGCTTCACTCTCGATCGCCGAGATTGTTCGAGAAGAGGTCCAGCAAGCGCTACAGCCACAGACGTTCTCGCCGACGCCGCACCGGAACCAGCAGCAGCTTTGACCTACGCCGCAGTTGTTCGTCGTCCACAGCCTCCTTGCACCCGGAAGTACTCAGCTGCACCCCGAAGAGAGGTCTCTTCGGAGTGCAGCCGCGCCAAGAGCAGCGTGGACCTCGAAAGATCGACGTGTGGCGCACGGATGACGGACGCCCGGTGTGCTTCCACTGCGGGGAGGCTGAACACGTTTACCGAAGGTGCCCCTACCGCCAGCTCGGCCTGCGAGGATTCGCGCCAAACGACCGTCGACCTCGCTTTGGAGAATGACCAAGGGACATCGAGGAATACCTCCGTCGCCCTCCATCACCAGCGCCGACAGCACCACGATGTTCCCGTTCTCCATCCCCCCGACGTTCCGCACCGCCTTTCCGTCGGTCGCGCCGTGACAGCCTGTCCCCCCTATCTCGTGGGGTAAACTAAGTGCGGCAACGCCTTGAGGTGGCGTTGCCGATGACGACCGAACTAAAGAGCCTCCAAGAACGCCGGAGCGCTCCCTCTGCCGACGCCCCGCACCGCACCGACCCCCCTGCAACGGAGGTCCAACAACCTAAACGTTGTTATCGACGGCCTCGACGCATCGGCACACGCGTGGACACTGGAGCAGACTACTTAGTCTTGAGTGGGAGGCTTTTCCGCCGCCTTCGAAACGTCATGACGCCGTGGGATGGACCTGAAATACGAACCGCTGGAGGACACCTCATTACACCAGTCGAGAGATGCTCGCGTCGAGATCCACGGTGAGACGTGCCCTGTGAAGTTCGCGTTCTACAAGACTGTTCCAGAGACGTCATTCTCGGCATGGACTTTCTGTGTGAATACGGCGCCGTCATCGACCTTGGTGAGAACAGATTGACGCTGCGCAAGCCTGTTCCGCCTTCAGAAAAGCCCCAAACAGCGTCAGCCGCCATCCGAGTCGCTGCGACCACGTGAACCTGCCGCCGCGATCAAGTGTTGTCGTACCCGTCGTGACCGATGCAGCTACCCGCGGTGAAGTTCTTCTGGAAGGTAACCTTCAATTGCTCCTGGGAAGAGGAATAGGCGTCGCAAGAGGAGTAGCTGAACTTCACGATGGGTGCACTGTGGTCCTTGTGACGAATTTCCGACAAGAAACGCAACACCTCACTAAAGGTGCAGCAGTGGGCCATGTCGAGGAACTCCGAAACTCCGCCGAAGTCGCCGCGATTGCTGAAGAATCATCGCCGCCTCAGCAAGACTTTACTTCGCCAGCGCAGCTCGACATTGACCCTAAGCTTCCGGGCCTAAAACGACAGCAGCTGAGTGACCTCCTCGCCGAATACATGCGACTGCTTTGCGACGTCGTCAAAGGTGGGCCAAACCACCGTTGAGAAGCATCGCATTGTTACCGAGGACGACGCGCTCCCTGTGCATCGATCGCCATACCGAGTCTCTGTAAAAGAACGGGAGGTTATACATGAGCAAGTGCAAGAAGTGCTGAACGACGACATAATCCAGCCTTCCAGCAGTCCATGGGCCTCTCCGGTCGTACTGGTTAAGAAGAAGGACGGAACGTTTAGGTTTTGCATGGACTACCGACAGCTGAACGCGGTGACGAAAAAAGACGTCTACCCACTCCCCGCATAGACGACACGCGAGACCGGCTGCGCCACTCTCGATATTTTTCATCGATGGACCTGAAGAGCGGTTACTGGCAGATCGAAGTCGACAAACGGGACCGAGAAAAAACAGCTTTCGTCACGCCAGACGGATTGTACGAGTTCAGGTGATGCCTTTTGGACTATGTACGGCGCCAGCAATTTTCCAGCGTGTCATGGACACCGTACTGGCTGGGCTGAAATGGCAGAGCTGTCTGCGTCTACCTTGACGACGTCGTAGTGTTTTTCAAGCGACTTCGACGAGCACTTGGCGACGACTCCGAGCTGTTCTCCAGGCCATGTATACAGACCGCCGGGCTCACCCTTAAGCCATCGAAGTGTCGGTTCGCCTATGACGAACTGAAGTTCCTAGGACACGTGGTTAGCAATGATGGCGTTCGCCCAGACCCAGAAAAGACTCGTGCCGTCGCAGCATTTCCAGCGCCGACAGACAAGAAGGCCGTGCAAAGATTCCTGGGACTATGTGCGTACTATCGGCGCTTCGTTCGGGATTTCGCAAGGATTTCTGCTCCGCTCACAAACCTTACGAAGGACGCCGAGAAGTTCGAATGGGCCAAAGAGCAGCAGCAGGCATTCGACGAGCTGAAGCGACGACCCCAGACTCCTCCTGTTCTTGGACATTTCGATCAGGATGCGGAAACCGAGATTCACACGGACGCAAGTAACGCAGGACTTGGTGTGTTCTGGTTCAACTACAAAAAGGCACCGAGCGAGTCATTGCCTACGCAAGTCGGACACTATCCAAGGCGGAGAAAAATTACTCCACGACTGAGAAAGAATGCCTTGCGCGGTCGTCTGGGCAATCACAAAGTTTCGTCCGTACTTGTACAGGAGCCCGTTCCGCGTAGTGACGGACCACCATTCCCTCTGCTGGCTCGCCAACCTCAAGGACCCGTCAGGACGCCTCGCTCGATGGAGTCTCCGACTACAAGAGTTCAACAACACTGTGGTTTACAAGTCAGGCCGTAAGCACAGCGACGCCCATGGGCGTACCAAGCGGGGGGGCAAGGGGGGCGCTTGCCCCCCCAGTTCTCAGAGTGGGGGGAGCAAGGCATGTGTTTTGCCCCCCCCTAAACAGCCGCCACTGGGCAGGGCGAACACTGACCGGCGGCGCCGGAGGAATACCAAGGGCACCACCCCCCGACCCGCGGGGGCATATTGTTAACGCGCAGGCGATACACACCTTAGCAACGGCGTTCGCGCCGGATTGGCTGGTTCGTGGAGATAGGCGCGGCCGCCGTCACTATATTCAGCGGTTGCAACGCGAGTTTCCGAAGCGGTAGTGTAACTTAGTTGTAAGATGTCTGCCTCATACATAGCAGACCGGGTTCGATTCACGGTGTGGGCTTACTTCTTCCAATTTTTTTCTTGAACATTTGTTTTGTCGAGGCATTTGGCGATATTTATGGCATTTTTTTTTTTTTTTTTGCGATTAACACAGGAAACAAACGATGCTGTCGACGAAATTTCGCTGAACTAAATGGTGTGGCACTCTATTTACGGAGGTTTCATGGGGTTACAGCGGGGCTTGGGTTGCAATCTGGGCGCCAGAAAGCGGTGTGTACGAGGGGGGAGGGGGGGGGGGGGGCTAAGTGTGTTAATAGTTTTGTAATTAGCAGCCGCATACTGCCGCCGCGAAGCGGCGTGAACGCAGGCGGGGGGTGGGTTAACGCACTTCGAGCGTACACGCGCCGTCCGAATCCAAAATTTAAGTTCCCGCGCGTTGCCGAGCAGCCGATCCGGGGTGAGCGTCGTTGCTAGGGGTCAATCGTCTGCGCCATAAAAATTAGTGATGGACAGAATCTACCGAACTTCAGATTCGGCAAAGTTCGGCACATGCCGAAATATTGAAGGAACGTTTGGCAAATATTCAGCAAAATTCCGCAAATGTCTGTGCACACGTGCGAACGCGACGGGGCCATGGATTGTAAATGGACGCCGAGCAGTCGTGCGTTTACCATCGTAGGTTTAGTACAACCAGCGGTTACGGCGAGGGGTGGAGTAGGCAACAGGGCAACTGTGCGTTTGTGAGCCTTTGCGAGTGTGGTTCTCTTCAATATTTTCTGCCTCAAGAACAAAAGTTCGACCAGTAATTTAAGCAGTCCACTGCGGAAGTGACAAATGATGCGGTACATTCTGCATAACGTGATTTTAATTTTACCTTTCCATTGATGCAACGAGGTAGTGAAACATTGACTGACAGCTGACAATTACGCTCAGTGTGCGCAGCTCACTGCTGTCAAACGGGCAGAGCCACGAGAGCTGCCAGAATGTATGGTATGTAGCTGGCATCCTCGTCATAATGGATACATGTTTCCCACCTTATTGTTTTGGGGGCGAAGCTCCTTAGGGGCTAGCCATGTCCGTATGTCCGTCCGCCGTCCGCCGTAGGCCGGCGCGGGTGCTCGTGCTTCTGCTCGTGAGATCACGTGCTCACGAGTACGTGAGCACATGCCCACGTGCCCGTGTGGGGCAAAAAAAAAAAAAAATTGAAAAAGATGAAAAAAAAATATGAAAAAAGAAAAAGAAGAAAAAAAAAGAGTAGGGGGTTCTGATATGCCTTCCCATCTGTCTGCTTAAAAAACCGGTATTTTAAAGGTTAAAAACGGCACGTTGCGAATATGTAACACACACTTTCATGCAAATCATTCGTCAAGTGACTCAAATCGAAAAACATGTGTATTTACAATATTGTTATCTTTTCTGGTGAAGGCTCAACAAACGTTGCATTCGTTTTCGCGCACGAAACGGTGGCTCCCAGAGGAGGTAAGAACGCAGTGATTTCCTTTATTTTAAGAATGTAAACACACTTGCAGGCGTGCGCTGATGAAGCCCCAAAACCAAAACTCTCGTAGCGCGATTCGTGACTGCGCCGGCTACTACCCAACCTCGTTGTCACGCCATTTTCTGCAAGCAGACACTAAAATTGCCAGTAAACACCAAAAGCGACACCGATACATGTATGTTATCTTGTAGCATATCACCTTATTTAGTAATAACTGTCAATAGGCACTACATGTTGTAAGAAAGAAAAAAACATAAAATCTTTTTTCTTTTTTTTGTGAGAAAAAAAAAAACTAAATATCATCGTTAAGTTTGGTAAGAGTGTGTTTTTGCCGAATTTTTAGGAAAGTTCGCCTAAAGTTCAGCTTTTGGCGCCGAATTTTCGATTCGGCCAAAGTTCGGCCCATCACTAGTAAAAATGCGCGACCCGGCGGGGGGGTCTGGTTTGCCCCCCTTCTCAAGAACAAGTTGGTACGCCACTGGCGACGCCGACTGCCTTTATTTTTATTATTTTTAATTAAGGATGCGGTATCGTACCGCGAATAAGATGACTCAATAAATCTGGCTGCTCGATTCTTAAGTATCTCTGATAGGGGCTCCACACTGACGACGCGTATTCTAATTTAGGTCTGACATAAGTCTCGTATGCCAGCTTCCGAATATTGGGAGGTGCAAGTTTAAAATTTTGTTTTATGAAGCTATAGCGTACGTGAGGCATTCGCCGTAATTGCGTTGATATGAGTGGACCAGGAAAGGTCCGCAGCAAGACAAACTCCGAGGTCTTTGTAGTTTGGTGATTATGTCAAGAGTTCATTGTTCAATGAGTATGGGAATGAGGATACGATCCTTTTATGAGTGAAGGTGACTGTTTTACATTTGAAGACGTTGAGGAGCATGAGCCACTCTCTACACCAGACGTCAATACAATGCAGGTCCTGTTGCAGAACAAGGGAGTCGTCGTTTGGCTTGATTTGCCTGCATATTACGCTATCGTCTGCAAATAAACGAATCGGTGATTTGACACGGTTGGAAGATCATTGATATACTACAAGAAGAGAAGTTGGTCCGAGTTCGCTGCCCTGTGGAACACCCGACCCCCTCATCAATCACAGATGAACTAGAATTACCGTTAACAGTATACTGCTGCCGATGGGATAAAAACCCGCGAATCCAGGAGAGGACCTGAGAATCAAGATTTAAGGACGAAAGTTTGTCAAAAGTCGACCTTGCGGGACCCGATCAAAAGCTTTCGAAAAGTCCAAGAAGACAGCATCAGTTTGGGTGTGGTTTGTCATATGGGAGTGAATGTCGTGAGTGAATTTAAGGTAGTTGCCTATCACAGGAGTGTCCCTTACTGGAAGCCGTGTTGGTGCTTAAAAGAGGAGTCGTTGACCAACAGATGTGACATGACGTGAGAATATATTACATGTTCCAGAAGCTTACATAAGACACTGGTAAGAGAAATGGGTCTGTAGTTAGGGACAGATTTACGATCCCCACAAAAAAATGGTAACCGGACAAAAGCTCACCGGACAAAAGCTCACCGGACAGAAGCTCTCCGGACAAAAGCTCACCGGACAAAAGCTCACCCGTTTTTTGACAGACCCGGACAAAAGCTCACCCATTTTTTGACAGACCCGGACAAAAGCTCACCTCAATTTTTTTTTTGCTACCCTGGCGAAACACGGGCTGAAATAAAGTGCGGACGCGATGGACATTGGACCATTTTTAGGAGAACTTGTACCCCATCCACCATTGAGTTGCAAATTTTTAAAAATACTTCGAAAGAACGGGAGTTGGGCCTTTTGGAAAAGTACAAGACAGATGACCAATTTAAAAAACTGTGCGGGATTTTAGACAGGCTCGCGTTCCTTCCACCACAGCTTGTTCCACAAGAACTAACCACCAGGGAGAAGTCTACCGGTGACATCGGCTACCTGCTGGACTATTTTGATTGCACCTATGCCAACGGCCGCTTCCGTTATGCTTCTCTTCCATCTGCGGCGGCACCCAGAGCGAATAGACCCCTTTCGAAATACTGCCCTCTGTTGGCAGCTGTGGAATCCCTGCACAATGGCGGACTAAAGCCGCAACGTCACGGCACACTTTATGCGTTTGGTTGAAGCAGAAGAAAAAACAGACCCACAGAAAAAGGCGATGAGCGCAGTGACGTTGCACTTTCGACGCTGTTTGATTGGCTCGTCGACTCCTAGCATTGACTGCGCTCTGACGTTCGATATCTTATGGAATGACTTGCACGTGTCACGATGTGTGTTGTTCCGCCATTGTGCAGGGGTTCCGACCTTCTAATAATCGGTACGAAAATTTCGCAAGGGGCCTATTTTTTCCTTCGCCTGACTCTGCGCCGACGACGACCGGAGTTTCCCCCGTTACGGTGGAATATGTACGACACCACTCTTCAAGATAAAGACCGGATGAACAACACCTGCGAAGGATGGAGTACCGGGTTCCAGAAGCTCGTCGGCCACGCCCATCCAAGCGTCTGGAGGCTGATTGAATGCCTACAGCAAAATCAGGCGCTCGTTGCCACGGCATTGACACAACGCCGGAGAAATGAGCCCACAGTAAAGCAAGTGCGAAAAACCACTCTGCGCCTGCAGAATCGTTTTAGAAATATTTGCGAGGGCTTGCATGTACATCGAGATCTACCAAGACTGCTGGAGCTAGTAGGGGACTGCATTCGCTCCTAACCAATCGATAAATAAACTTGTTTGTACTAAATCAACAAACCATGCGCCTGTCAGATTTAATTTATCGTTGCCTTTTTGTGTCGTACGCATGCCCTAAGTTGTCCGCACTCGTGTTAAGACCAACATGAAATTTTCTCGTGGTGAGCTTTTGTCCGGGTCTGTGAAAAAATGGGTGAGCTTTTGTCCGGTGAGCTTTTGTCCGGGATTCAAAAAAATACCCCGTGCGCGCTAAGAGTGCGACTACACTGGCTGACTTTCTGATATGGTGGAGACATCAGACGGCCATTGGGGCCAAGTGATAACTTCCCAATGTCTAAACGCAAACAGAATACCATGGTTACTGAATTCAGGTAACGCCATGGGGTCAAACGTTCGCATCCTGCCGGCATCCCTGGGCCCACATTCCGCTGTGTACGTGTTTCGTTGAGGCATCATAATCCGGAGAAGTTACAGCGTTCTGCGACGCGCAATTAACTTACGCGTGGGGAAAAAACAACAACACGCACACACATACAAAAGAAAACCACCTTTGAACGGTTTTTTGGTGCGCTATAAAAATGAAATACAATGTATATAATTGTACGCGACGATTAAATGCGTCGCATTTAATAATCCCGCAATTTTTTTCTAATCAGCGTAAAATAAATATGTGTGTGCGTCTCGGTTTACTTGATCGGTCTTAACTGTAGGAAGGCCATTTGAACAGCGCATGTGTATAGTACGACCGCGAACAGGGGAGGGAGTTTTCAGCGTGCACTACTCAGTAATGACTGCGTGTCTGTTGCAGCATAAAGCCGCAGTCGCACTGCCCATACAACATCCAAAAGACCCGCAGAGGTACCCGCTTCGAACATGGCGACTGCAGGCAGTTGTTGTACGGCCAATGTGTCAGGACGAAAAAATAGTCAGAGTGCCGAAAATAATCCCTGGAGAAAGGGAACAAGAGGGACAAAGGACAAACACAAATCTCCAATCTCCAATTTTCGGCCGCGCAGCAGTCACCTAGCTGTGTTTGGAGATTTGTGTTTGTCCTTTGTCCCTCTTGTTCCCTTTCTCCAGGGATTATTTTCGTCATTCTTGTCCAGCTCGCTTGCACCTTTGCATTTAATTGCATTATAATTATAAAAAAGTGAGAGTGCAGGCGAGCTGGTGTAAGTTGAACATGATGTAAGCCTGAGACTGGGGCAGGAAGAGAAAACAAAAGAAGCTAGAAAAAGAGGAGGCAACGTCTCAAACTCAGCTGCAAAGTTTATTTCGTACACGCCTATTATACCACATCTCCAACGCCGTCTCTACAAAAAAAAAAAAAAAAAAATGTGACAAGAGGACAATGAAATTTGGGTAAACCTTCTCTTATCTCCCTTGACCTCGGCTGCGAAACACTCACACAAAGGGTCACATTCTAGCATAACCACCGCCACCCGGCGAACGTAGGTGAATCACTACTGAACACAAAGAAAGGGTTTGACCTTCAAAGTTGCGTTTCCCCTAACAACTCACTTAGTCCAAAGAAACAATACTAGACACTGCTAATAGCCGGAACTGTGGGCCATCTCCAAAACTGAGAACGACATTGCCCTCCTACAACACTGCGACTTTCTCGAACAAATCCAAGGATACACATATAAACACTGCGTGCTAAAAAAAAAAACCAAAAAAAAAAAAAAAAAAACATTACAAGCGTAGAAATTGTTACATTCGTTCCCAAACTGCAAAGTTGCCAGACGTTTTTATACGAATCGTTTCTTGAACTACACGTTTCATATCATTACGTTCTTTGTGAATTACTTCCGTTTCAGACCAGTTGGCTTTACAATTATTACATTCTAGAAGGTGCCTGGCTAACTCGGTATTGGACGCGTTGTTTTTCACATTCCGTTTGTGTTCCGTCAGTCCTTCGTCAGGACCTTCGTACAACGAAGGAACAAGGCTCAGGCACAATCTGCAGTCTGTTTTCTGTATAATGTGTATTAACAGCATGTTCGTTGTTTCAAAAGAAAAAAAAACAAAAAAACACACACACGAAACTGACAAACGCTGCTTTCTTTCTCTGACGTCGGACAAATTGATGTGACCGTGTACTCAGTGACGTGGTAACGCCATTTCTCTTCTGTAGTTCTTTTATTTATTTTTTATTATTGTTTGGTATGTTGCGACTACGGTGCTTGGAAGGCTGTCTTTGACCGATATCTGCTAGAAGACAAGGCCTGTGCATGACGTCATCGTCGGTGGATCCCCCTACACTTCCCGAAGCAGAAAATATACGCTGAAGCTCGACCAGAGCCGCCGCAAAGCGGCAGACGCGTCCGTCTTGGCGTCGCCACGTGCTTGCGTCGCGCTTGCTGTGTGACGCTGCGAGACCCGCTGACAGTGACGCTGATGCGCGGTAGGCGGAGCTGCGTGGATGACGCCCGATGAGGTTTGGGGGGGGGGGGGGGGCAAAAGGTGCGGGCCTCGTATTATTCTAAGTGGAATTGCTTCGAGCTGGTGCGTTTAGCCAACTGTGTGCCCATCCGTGCATCGAAAGAAGTCCCGAAGTAGCGACGAATGACGTCACAAGAGCCGACGTATCATCTGTCCGATGTCGCGATCCTGGCGGTTAGTCGCGGGAGTTCCGGCAAAGAAGTACAAGCGGACGCGAGTGTCGCTGTCATCGCGGCAGCGTATTTGTATATCCATGGCTTTGGGCTTCCGAAGTTCTGGGTGAGGAAGTTTCCGTAAACTGTCGACCTGGAGAGCGACCTGCAGCAAGGACAGGCGTCCGCCGCTTGGACCTCGCTGCCAGGATCGCGATCGCCAACAGGATGACGCCTCCATGACGTCGTCAGGCGGGAATCGAAGGACCGCATTTGAAGACGCGGAAAAGCAGACGCGCGCTGCAGGAGCCATAGTTGCAGCATACTAATTAGACAACCGCGCGTAAGTAGAGCGCCCACCCACATGGAAACTGTCAGGGACGAGGTCTGAAGTAATTTTGATGAAGTCAAGGTTTTTTTTCTCTCCAAGTTCCAATAAACTGGGCAAAACGAAAAAGTGATGAATTTTTTAAAATTGTAAACGTAATGTAATAACACACTCTAGCTGCTTCATCCCACAAATACCGCACAAATTAGGGCAACTGTTATGATGTGACACAGGCTTTTGGATGCGCTGCAGAAGGGTTGCCGCCGGTATTCTCAGTCATTCCATCATGCTTCGGCAAGACCATCAAACTTCACGGGCATGTAATGTGTATGCAGAAAACTGCATTGAAGATTCGGGAAGGCCGGATCGGCGTTCTCGATGATAGGTATACAGAAGGAATGTCTATCGGGACTGACAGTCTTGTTGAACGTTTAATAAAATGCCTAAAAGAGTTCCTTTTTTTTTGGGGGGGGGGGGGGGGGAGCATTTTAAAGCTTGTCCACATCATAATAGCTGCCTAGATCCGCGTGTTGATTATGTGGAGAAGCAGCTGGAGTATATTTTTACATTTTGTGTGTATGGTAAAATATTTTTCACCACTCTTGTTTCTTTTGACTCAATTCGTGGGAACTTGAGGAAAAAAGGAGGCGTCTATAGGACGCGTTTAAATCGTCTATAAGACACTTTAAATGCGCATCAAATTACAGCCCTCAATTGCTGACCTTTGCTTGTCTTATCGAGATACAGAGCCACTGAAACGGGCGTTGAGGAGCCTCCACAAAGGCCAATGCTTGGGAAAAGGACACGATAGCATCTAAAATGGTAATCACCCGGCCTGCTATGACAATGATGAAGTGAAGTAAACGGAGCAAGAGGAAACAAAGACTGAAGGTCCGTTATGGTGGCGCCCATGCACACATTAGAGACAGCCCGAGGGTTGAAAGATGTCCAGATAGCAAACGCGACCAACCGCGAGCATCTTTATCATGGCATCCTATATTTAGCTCGATCAGCGGCAGGTGTGGGGGCAGGGCTTTCCTCGAGAGCGCGACGACTGCACGCGCGTGTTTCTCGTATCTTTAGTAGAGGAGCCGAGTTTGAGGCGGCCAAACACCGTTCAAGGCTCGAGGTCCAGGTAGGCATTCAAACATTGTTTCTAACCGGGAGTTTAACCTTAGTTTCTCGAACCGGTCCGCCGTGTTTTATGCAATGAAGAAAAGACAGTTGTTATGAATACCGCCACAAACATCTTAAAGACCGACCTACGGAACCATTTTCCGCAAGGTAGGAAAATGCCCCTCGGGCCCTTCTCTTCTCACTCTCTCCCAAAAGTCACGTGATGGCAGGGGTTTCTTTCCTGTCGGCTTTTCCTGTAGGGATAATCCTCAAAAAGCGCAAAAGGAGCAGCTGGCTGCGAGCGCGACAACGACCTTCAGACTTCCAGGTGTCTTCCCCTCGTTGACGCGGGCACGCTCAATCTGCGAAACTGAGAAGGTCAGCGCGACGGAACGCTTTTTTCCATGAACTGCAGGCCCGAGGCCATTCGGTAGGTGGAGATCGAGAAGCCGTGATATGCTGGTGTCGTTCCAGCAGCCGCCCTCTGGCATTGCGCGGCTGCTGGAACCATTCCCGTGTCTTCACAAGGATTGGCTTGCGCAATGAAGGGTTCAGATCATCGATAATCTATTTCTTTCCGAAACATATAAATCAGGTTGCTTTCCCTAACACCTTCACTACTGTTCGAAACATATATCTGCTCTCGTATGTTCATCCCATTTTGCACTATTTTGCGTATTTATTCTTCCTTACTTCTGCTTGATGACTGTTTTATAAGTTGATAAATGCCTTTAAATATTGGCGCGGTCTTGCGCGATCAACGCTGTACTAGATTTATACAATATTGGACAAGATTGGCGTTAGGAGGGTAGAGGAAGCAAACCAAAATTCTGGCTTCTAATGAAGACGGCGCAGTCGTAAGATAGGTTTTTGCTTCTCCCGCCTCCACAATTCCCTATCGTTTGCTCTATCACAACTTCTCAGTATCACAACTTCTCAGTACCACATTTTACTCATAGTTACTATAAATGTGGCCCCACAGGCTTTCTCAATATGAGCGAGACGACTTTTTAATGACAGACGACTCTCCTGAGTGAGAATAAATATTATCACCTTCCCACAACAACCACTCTTTTCTCTACACCCCCCCCCCCCCCCCCCCTTTCCCGAGTTGAGGAGATATCAGGCCACTCCAGGAAGCAGCCTGCACACAGGGCTTTTTGGCTACTCATTCTCAACACATTCGAACGTGGAAGTAAACACATCGCATGAACGACGCCCAGTTTATTCGCAACCTAAATAATGTGGCTCTGCTGTTGGGACCCAATCAATTTCATCATCAATGACTATTTGTTATGATTTCATGGTGAAAGTATGTTAGTCGTGATGCCACAGAAGTGATCCATTCAAAGAGGGAAATAGGTAATTGTATTTATTTTGCGGAAATACTCGCTCCTCTGACGCTCTAGTGCGTAAGGTCAAAGCACCCGAGGCAGTTCGTAATACTTTACAACTGTCATTGACGATGAACACTGTTCGCGTCACAGTGCCAGCTTTTTCGATATAGCATGCGCCTCCAGCACCTCTCTCTGCACTTTTGTGCGCCCCCTGCCAATGATTAAGATATTTTGGAAGTCGGCGTGACACTGGCAGTCTCTGCAATGTACGTATAAGTGACCTCCTGTCATTGACCGCAGGGAATTTCCATGCTCACGCATTCTCTCGTTGACGCAGCGTCCCGATTGTCCTATCCGCATGACAATGGAATTTCACTTATACGTACATTGCAGAGACTGCCAGTGTCACCCCTTCTTCCAAGATACCTTAATCATTGGCAGGGGGCGCACAAAAGTGCAGAGAGAGGTGCTGGAGGCGCATGCTATCGAAAAAGCTGGCGCGGGGCACTGCGTCAGCCAGCCTTCGGTTTACCTGCACAAGAAAGAGATCGATTTTATAGATGCATGGTAAGCGACACGCCATTGGTTGTTTTCGGCATTGGTTGGCTGTGTGGTGTTTTCTTGTTTGAGCCGTTTTTAATAAAACTTCAGTTGATAGTCAGTGCTTGTCCTGTGCTCTTCTCTCGTTGTCTTCGTCTTTTTGCGCGCTGTTTCCATTTTCCTAAGTCATGAACCAACTCGCTTGCATCGCCACCTTAACCCAGTTCTAAGAGGTCGCAAGGGGCCTTTAGAAACTAGTATTAGTAGGTTCTTTACCTTGCTGATTGGTATCAATAGTCCACAGTGATTTCCATGTGTATAATCAGGCTCCTTTTAGATGGTTGTCTAATTCATCATTCAAACATCTAGAATCTTGAAAAAAAAAAAAAAAAGAAAGACGTTTACAATTTCTTGTAACGCCGATTTAGAGCGCAGCTCTTGAGGAGGAAGAGAGGAGGGTACTGAAGGGAGGGTATGGCCCTCCTCCTCATCCGTACCCTCCTTCGCTCCTCCTTCTTTCACGCGCGAAACTCACGCGACGTTTCGGTGCAGTGCCGAAACGTCACGTGACGTTTCGGCGTGGTGCATTATGGGACGTTCCCCATAATGCACCGATCGCATGCCGAAACGTCACTCGGGACGTTTCGGCGCGGTGCATTAAGGGACGTTTCCCATAATGAGCCGCGCGTGTGCCAAAACGTCACTCGTGACGTTTCGGCGCGGTGAATTATGGGACGTTTCCCATAATGCACCGCGCGGTTACACCGACGCCGCTCAAGTCGGAAACGGGCGCCTAAGAGCTGGGCTCTAAAAATGCAGCCTTACTCTTTAGACGTCCGGAGGTAGCACCAGACATATCATCAATTCGTTAAATGTAATGCAACTCGGAAATAGACGATTAACTGCACATATCGTTCATAGAATGTATTGCATCAATAATTTTTTTTTCATCAAGAGTGTATTGTATTAGTCGGTCAATTATTTACTTGTTCTAATTACGTGGACAAGGCCACTCGTATTTATGTTCATCCCTCGCCCGAAAAGCAGTCTTGTTGCAAAATATTGACCACCATTCCTTTCAGTCCCTTCGATAGACTTTTTTTCAAAAATGTGGGCCGCCTATACTTCGTTTCACCGTAACTTGGTAAAGGGCAACCGCTACAGCCCTCTCGAATCATTCAGAGAGACGCAATGAAGTTATGTTACAAATCTCTGCAGAAGGAGAGCACTCTGATGATGTGTTGTCACATGCCTCTCTTCAACGTGCATATATTGGCTCACTGGGACCGTAGCCTTTGCCATTTGGCAATGTGATGAAATGAATTACAGTAGCTACTACGGTAATTACCCAAGGCGTTCATACTTTGGGCATTTGTTTGACAATGATGTTATGTTAGCAATCACTGTGAAATCGGCTCACCGTCTATTGGACTCGAATGCTGCATTAGCGTTAGACGTGAACTGGGGCCCATTTACGTGCTTTACGCCGAAAGAAAACGGTGACAGTCAATGTTGCTTGATGGGGTTTTGCAAAGGGTCTATTGTGTTATACGTATATGAAATGTCCTGCTATATGACAATGCATAAACACATGGTATTAAACTAGATGCTCAGAGGTGTGTTCGTGCTTTGTAATTAACAAGTTACAGCAATAATTATTCTTACAGGTGTAATATTTATTTTCGGTAGCTGGGCCGTTTTGTGCTCATTAATGTCAGTGTGCTATGATGGTATTATAATATGTGTATAGTGTTAAATATCCTCTTTGCAATGCCTACAGGGGTCCTTGAAGGGAATAAATGACTAAATAACATTTTCACATCACTGGAGTTTGTTTTTGGATGCACCACATGTTCAGGAGAGGGGGAAAAAGTCCAACCCCACGTAACAAGTCTGCCAGTCTGGTTTGTCCCATTTATTAATACTGGGGGGTCAGAGAAGCGAGTGTCCTCGAAAGCTCCACACCATGCGGTGAACACAATTCTTGGTGTGTAGACTCCGAATGCGTAAAAGCTGGAGTGTGAATATGACGCATACTTGGTTAGTGTATCAAATACGTTATTCCCCTTGCCGCGAGCGCAGCTGATGCACTGAATCTGCAGGGCTGGCTTTTAATCCACAAATTTTCCTGGCAGTTTTCTGCGTCAATGTAGCAAGTTCGGGCATGATTGTAGAATCATGTGTCATGCATGTGTCGGGCATAGTGTAGACGCATGTGTCATGCTTACCTCCCGTCGAGGTGATAGGAATCGGGGGCTTCGGGGTAGTGTCGGCACCAGGGACAGAGGCTGCCTAAGATACTCCTCAATGTCCCACTGTCGCTCCTCGATACGTGTTCAAAGGTCGTTCGGCACAAACCCTCGCAGGCCCATTCGTTGCAACGGGCACCCCCGGTATGGTCGGCCTTACGTAGTGGTAGCAAAGTGGTCGTCATGGTCGGCCTTACGTAGTGGTAGCAAAGTGGTCGTCGATCGGCCGTTCGCAACAACTCCGTCTTCCATGGTGTATTTTGTTTAGTGCGGACCTACACTGGTTCTTCCCGACGTCGGGAATACTGCGGCGTTGGGGTGTCCCGTTGAATTGGCCTACTGATGGGCAGTCGGTAGCGGTCGTTGTGCCATTGCGGCGTAAGTCACTTTCGGTTCGTCTGATGCCGCTTCGCTCGCAAAAGCCTCCGGTTGAAATGCCTGTTGAACTTCTTTCCGAACAATCTCGGCAGCCCCAAGAGAAGCCGGGCGACTGGTGACAGGAAGTAGCTTCCTGATCTCCTCCCAGACAACATTGTGTATGATGTCGCGGATGCCTGGGAGGCTGGCCTCGAAGTTGCAGCTGGACGACTCTAGTGTCGAAACGGTGGTAGTTGTTGATAGTGACGGGCTCGGGTGCGCGGTGCACGTTCAATGTTAGAAGCTTTGGTGATAAACCCTTCGACTGTTGTCGGAGGGTTGCGGACAAGGCTTCCGAAGATGTCTCTCACACGAGGGACATGGTGATTTTAAGCTTCTTGTCTTCTGTAGCACGAAGGTCGGCGCGGGTGCTCGATCAGGTGCAAAACATCCTCCACGATGGCGGTGATGTTCTCGTTGGGGCTGTGTCCTAGACCGAATTAGGCATTCGGCCCTCTCTCGTCGATGCTGGCTGATGAACGTGCACTTCAGCTCAATTTTGCGAACTTCCCACGACGCTGAGAAGGATTTGTGGTTCTCAAACCAGTGCCTAGCATTTTTTTTCCACGAGAAGTATGGGTTCTGCAGGTGCTGGTCGTCTGTCCACACATTGTGGCGGGTGGCACGGTCATATTGTTCTATCCAGTCCTCGACGTCTTCATACACCTTGCCGTGCAAGGGCGTCGGAGTGCTAGGTGCGACGGGCATGCAAACAATGGTAGGAGCGGATGCGGTTTGCTGCTACAAGTTGGTCATCGTTGGCTTGGTCCACTTTGGTTTTTCTGGCAGGAGACCGAATTCTGGTGGTTCTTCCTGGCAGCAGCAACTGACACAGATTTCAGGTTCTTCGTGGTGTATTTGCGGGGTCCGCTCTTGTGGGACTCGCTCGTTTTGCGGTTTTTCTGCCGTGCTCGGGATTGGACTTGGTTCACGGCTCGCCGAAAGTATAATTTGCGGGACAGCACGCCACCCTTGTCCTGGGGGGCTATGTTGCACGTTTTGGACTCCCAGTAGACTAGGGAGAAGGAAGTGACGTCAACAACGCTCTTTGGATGTTGATTGGTGGAGTCGCTGATGACGGTATCTGCAGAAGAAAACGAAGATACGTTCATTCACACCTACGTCACTTCCTTCTCCCTAGTCTCCTGGGAGTCCAAAACGTGCAACATAGCCTCCCTGTTGTCGGGCAACTCGGCTGAGGAGCCGTCAGGGTGCACACAAAGTGAAGGGCTAATAAAACTGCTGACTGGGCGAGTTGGTAGTTCATGTCGAATAACGTAACAGCGCACAACAAGAGAAACACTCGCAAACTCAGACACACCAAAAAAATATACACTCACTCGGCGCTGACTCACAACTTGTCTTCTTCTTCTATGCAACTAGACCCACCTCCTGTTTTTCTATGTCCTAAAGAAGAGATGACGACCTCAAATGCAGAATACAAAAATAAAAATAAAAAACACCATAAAATTTAGGAATTATTTAAAAAATAAATATTAAAAATTCAAAAGTAAAGAATAATAAAGAATTCTCACTGCTGGTGCCTAGAACTGTCATGCCGAATTAGTGTTTAATTGCGCAGCAAATGCAATGCGAGCCGCCCTGGCTGCCCGCTTCATACAGCTTATCCAGAACATGCTTTAGTGGCACCCTCTCGAGCCATCGACAGGGGTGCGGCAGCCGTGACCGCTCGCTGAGCTCACTACCTCCTCCCTTTCCTCTAGTTCACGGCCATTCAAGCAACCAAGGACGTCATGAAGGAGGTTATTTTTTGCTTGTTTTTGTAGTTTTAACTTGCATGTAACTTTTAAAATGACGCGAAATTCGAGAAAAGAAAAGTTTCATTAGGTTGCTACGTTCAGTGCGCTCAAGTTCGGTACAAATTAAAAAACAGTAAAAAAAGGCCTTGCAGGGCCCCTTTAAATCCTGCGCTGGCCGTATCTTCCCTGTCCTCACTCGCCTCTTCAATGATTTTATCTCTCACAGCTCTGTTCCTAAATCCTGGAAAGTTGCGTCAGTCACGCCCCTCGAAAAGGGACACGGTGCCCCCTCAAGTCTGACATCCCCTCATACCGACCAATCTCCATAACCTCCATCGTTTTCCGAACAATGGAGAGAGTCAATAACAAGCGACACTTATCCCACCTTGAGCTATCGAACTTCCTTAGCCCCCCCCCCACCCCCCAATACGGTTTCCGTCCCGGCTGGAGCTGGGAATCGGCCCTTGCAGCTGTCAGCTATGCACTCAGCACCAGCCTCGACAACCGAACTCCGTGCTAGATCGTCTAGTTGGACTTCAAAAGGCTTTTGATAGCACAGACCACAGCTTGCTCCTATCTAAACTCCAACGGGTGGGAATCTCCGGTATGAGGAATTAAAAATGTACTTTTTCACAGCACTACCTCATTCTGCAAGGGCTCTTTTTGTGATTTAGCACAAACTGGAAACACTATTGATAGGTAGAGTGTTCACTAAGCTAGGGATGCGTGCCATTGCGTGTCAAATGGGCTTTGAGAAAACGTACTAAAGAACACTTTGTCCCAGCTCAAGAGAGAAATAGTCTTGTTCTTAACCACTGGCTAACACAACATGATGGAAACAACTGGTTATTGTTGTTATCTTCCTGTGACTTCAGAACGAGGTCTAATGGCACGACAACCAGCTGTGCTTGTCGTGCTAATGGCAACAGTTCCAATATTCAGGAGCCTGAAGTTCCAATTGCCATAACTGCTCCACACTTTGCGTTCCAAATGCTGAGAGACCACTAGTACAAAACAGGACTTGATTTAAGTCGTCCTCACAGTTTTCAACCTGGTTCGCAGGTTGCAATTGCATAAGGTTTTCCTCCTCGAGTGTCCCATAGATGTCGGAAATTACTATGGGTCAGAGCTATCCCACAAACTCCCTTTCTGACTAATGACTTGAAAGGGGTTTTCAAGACAGCCCTCACTGAGACAGATGGTGATGAGGAAGATAGCCCTCCCAGCCACTTTTTTTCCCCACAGATGTGCAAAACTGCCGCTACTTCACTTACCCAACCATTTACGCTGTTTGTCATATGACGAGTTGCAGATTATTGCCAAGTGATCACTTGTGGCTGCGACATTCATAGTTGCATAAGAGATCATAGGATCATAGGAACCCTCTCGAGGAATATTATGCCGCAATGTCAATTTCAGTGGCCACACTGCAGCTACACTCTGTTTCAGCCGAATTTCACGAAGAAAAAACGCTGCCGCCCTTTGGAGCTAATCAGAGCAACGAAGCAAGTTTTGTGAGAGCTCTCCGCAGGAGGAGTATACTCCCACAATATGGTGTCACGTCCCTCAGCCAAATGTTCCGGTTGTCTCACTGGTGCCGTAGCTTTGGTAACGCCCTTTAAGCTGCAGAAGGATGAGTCGACCTAGTTTCAGTAACAGTTCACCTCATGTACGAATATGACCAGAAAATGCTTATGCCACCCAAGGATGAAGGTCGACACATTTGCCAGCATACGGTCTCCAATTTTCTTTTTGTGGTCCAGATGATGAGCTGTCTCTTGAGTTTTCTCACTTTGTCCCCCTGCTTACTGATGGTCCTTGTCTCGGGTGTCCGGCCCTTTCAGTTTGCATCCACACGTCGGTCGCCCCCGCGGTATTCTCTTCAATTCTCCGAGGAACCATCGTACTGGAACAAGAAAGTAACAGCATACAGTGTATGGATGAAGTGAGACACACCTTATACTTATAAATTAGACAAGTACTGTGGGTCTTACTGCATGATGTGCGAAGTAGAGATAAATTATGTCTGGAGCTTGACCGGGGGGGTTGGCTCGCTGCATGCTGATCGACAGGTGCCAGATAGATGCTGCCATACCGACATGGTATGGCAGAATCGACCTGAGATGAGGAAAGAGATGTAAAACAGGTGAAAGTCCAGGAAGCTGGTATGTTCGAGCAACGCTTTTTTTAAAGGTACCTTCCCTTTAATTCTCTTTAAGGTACATCCATCTGACTAGTCAATTCAGAATTTTACAGAAATTTGCCGCACCTCTTGATAAAATCCACCTCTACACCTGCTAAAACCACCGACGGGGCGGTAACACATATGCTCTTTTCAAAACTGGCAATAAAAATAGGACTCATCAATTTCTCTCGCTATTTTATTTAAAATTTGAATCTCTTCGAACAATGGCTTCTTCCCAGAACAGGCTGGGCTGTGGCAGATGGAGGTGGCATTCTCAAGAACGCAAAAAGAAAAGGACGCATGGGGGATCTACAGATTCAAATATTACTTTCAAAGAAAAAAAAAGTCAGAACTGCTTGGCGATGTGCGAAATACTGGGTTCTTAATTGCAAACCCGCGGTGCTCACTGAAGGGGGAAAAGTCATCTAGAAAACAGAAGGTTTGTCCAACGGCGAGCTGAACATTCAGGAGTTTTTGAAACCGATCCAGCGATTTTGCGGTATTTAAGTAGAGTAGACATCGCTCCTACAAAGCACTGAAAACTTGTACGCAAATAAAGCGGATTCACTCGAGATTTATTTGTAGGTGTTTTCTCATAGATGGCGTAGTCTGGAACAATAGAGTTGCACTGGGCATGCAGCCCGGGCGCTCGGGATTGACTCGGGTCACGGGCTGTTTGCCGCCGATTTAGGCGATCCAGACTTTGTTCACCCGGCGTTCGCCGCTACCAGCCGCTGCCAACGGCCGGGGTCAACGGCCGGGGCCAACGGTTGGGGCAAGCGGCAGGCGCGGGGCACGAGCCAGTAAACAAAACTGGCTATGATTTCAAACTGCATGCGAAGTTGCCGTGTTCGAACCACTAAAACGTATTTTGTAAGCACCCTATTTGCTAATGGTGTTGAGCCTGTAATGAGTAGCGTCAGGTCATGCACGAGTCACGGTCGTAGGTATAAAAAAGCCTCTGACCGTAGTGCTTTCTTTAGCGCAGCGGCAAACGCACGCTCCGGCTCGCTAAGTTTACAACCGCTACAACCGCTACAACCCTCCACCCCAACAGTGTTGTTAACGTCATGCTACTCGGCCTTCTACTACTCTCGTGACGTGCACTGCAACCTCGACCTTTCGCGTCCAGTGCTATATTGCACGAAGCCTTTTAAATAAGGTCCCTGAAGTCCAGGCCGACCTGACTTGCAATCCATGCGACGCCTTGTGTGTGCGTGAGAGACGTGGCTTGCTGACTCTGTTATGGATCACGAAATATTTAATCCTGATGTAAATATAGGTGTCTAATTATGCACCAATTCAGGTCTTCCTGCACAATTTAGCGGGGAATGATTCAGGTCTCCCCGCAACATTTAGCGGAATTCAGGTCTTTCCGTAAAATTTAGCGGATAATGTGAAGAGGTGTCTAATTATGCACCGATTCGGGGGTTCCGGGAAAATTTAGCGGAGAAAGTAGATTGGTGTATAATTATGCACTAATTCAGCTTTTCCCACTGCACTTAGCGAGGATACACTTCTCGGTAGATTAAGTTAAAACTCCAATATTAACAGAATTCTACCTCACAGTCTGTGCACCTGAGCTTTATCATGCACGATCGAACACTCTAACCTACGAAAACATTACACATAGTACAGAACATGGACGCAGCTGTCCGTGTTCTGTCCTTTTATGCGTTATGATTTCGTGAGTTTTTATTTAATACCAACGCGCTCACCTCAAAACGGTATTCTAGCTTTGTTTCCCCCCGCGATCTCGAACCTTTTCCACGAAAAAAGTTGGGATTATAAACACGACGGCGCAGTTCAAACTTTCCGTCGTCAGAAGCGGTGCGGGGAGAACTGCACGATAAAGCACAAATTCAACCATACATATATATATTTTTTTATTTTGCGAAGAACCAATTAAGTTACATGGATATACTAGATGTCACCAGAGCCTCTGGATGTCACCTCTGTCGCTTCTTTATGGGGCGCGCCTAAAATCGCGTGTTTACGAGCAAGGGAAAATTGTACATGTACTCCACCCCTGCACCTGGTACATACGGGACGTCAAGGTACAATAAATGATGACGATGATGATGATGATAAACTCCTATAGGCGCCGCGACTGGCGCCTTATATGTGCAGACACGTGAAGCGTGCGTGTGAGCGTAGCTTTGGCAAGCTTGGATTTGCACGAACTCGTCAGCACTAGCAGAGACATGGCGGTGGCCTGTCGCCCTACTTGCAACCGTTTATAGGAACCCGAGCCCTTGGATTTGGAAGCTGCTCCCATCACGAGACCTCTTGCAAACTCGTTCACGCACCTGCGTGCTAAAAATGGCTGCTTCGCTTCCCCCTGTGCGCTTAGGGGCGGTGAACAAGTGCTATTTGTCGGTGCAGCTTGTTAAAAAAAAAAAGAGATGCCGTAACTGCTTGCCGCTGTCTATATTGTTTCATTATTTTTTTGTTCGCAATAAACGCAGGCACCGATTGCATTGTACGCGGGACACAGGCGATCGGCGCCACCACAAGCGCTTATCTGTTCAATGTAAAGATAACACAAAGTCTATATCCCTTCCTGGATAGTGAAACAAAGAACACTGACTGTATTGCTAGTCTGCAATTCCCTCAGTCTTGACGGTGCTTTTGTGTCGCCTCTAGATTCCTCGAGCATGGATCCCCAACTTGTCGAAGCTGAGCCTCTGCTAAAGGTCAGCGGACATCGATTTATCGCGCGAATGATTCTGTAGAAGTTTCGGCGAACTGACCCTGTCTGGCAACAGAAAGAAGAAAACAAACTCGGGACGAGTTTGTTTTGTTCTTTCTGTTGCCAGTCAATGTTACCAACTGCTCTTCAGTTAATGCGACCCTGTCTGCCCCGTTGAGAATGTTCTTTCACTCCGCTTCGCGTCACACGTCGGAATATATGCCGCCGTGCGACAAAATGGCGGCGTATACATACATTGCCATGCGAGAAAAATGCCGAGTCACTGAGGGCTGTGGAACATGCGCGGCGTCTGATATCCCGCAGAAGTGAGTCACTGCGCACGCTCAAAGCGCGTAGCACAACTCTGTAAACAAAAATGGCAGCTAAAAAAGATAGCGATTGTTAAAAACCATATTGCACATTAAAAGAAAAAGTAAAAAAAAGACACAACCGGAGACAACGGACGAAAAAGGGTACAAACAAAAAACGTCTCTAACACAGTTTTCTGTTTGTCCCTTTCTTCGTTTGTCGTCTCCGTTTTTTTTTTCTTGACACAAATGTGTAACATCAATCAGCTGGCCTGCCTACTTACTATTTCTTCAGTCACGCTATATTTCACGTGACAACAAAATTTGGCAACAGTGCGTTTGCTATATAAAAAAATGACTTGTGTGTATGTCTATACAGCCTAGAACTTGGTCTGCCTCAACGGGCGACGAGTCTCCCAGCTGTAGATGAGCAATTTAGCCAGTGCAGTACAACCGTTTGCCTGGGGTATTTAACGTGCATCACGCAGTAGTGATAAGGGCCGCCCACACTAGCGAGAAAACGCGAAAACGACTGCGAGAAACCGGCACATCTGTGCTTCGTATGAAGCATGGAATCCAATTCAAGGAATCATCTTGGCACGCGATATAAGCAGCACGGATATCCTGGTTTCTCGCAGTCGTTTTCGCAACACCTTTTCCACAAGCGCGCAGCCGTCTTGAATATCGTCACTTCTGGTATGCGGTAAAACATCTTTTTGATCTCTCCCCGAAGCTAGAAGGTGTTTACGAAAAATGCGTGATTGTCACACATTCCTAATTTGCCTCAGCTATATTTTCTCGCATATTCCAGGTTCAAACGTTTTATTATTTTTTCGCTCCGCATACCAGATATGGAACCCACGTGACTGAGAACGACAGGAAACAGAAAAGGTCTATACACGACCGCACGCCGGTACGATGCTCATCCAGATCGAAATGGGCAGGGATGGGGATTGAGCTCAGAAGGTTCTGCAGCGCGAGCTTTCGCTCCACGTGCTCCTGGTGTGCGTTAGCCGCGTTAGCCCACTCGGCCACCGACCCCCCCCCCCCCCCCCCCCCCCCCCCCAAGCGTTTGCTATTCGCGACTCCAGCAAAACGAACGGCACCTAGCGGGAAAACACTGAACTGGCCGGAACAGGTCCTTTCGCGATTTCTGCTCGTCTCTTCTGGCTTCCGTGATTACATGTTGTCGGTGGTTTCCGCGACAGAACAGTTCTACCGGTGACTGTGTCGTAACCGTAGTATCGCCTTGTGACCCAGGTTGCTCTGCACGCGACCTATGTAACCGCGTGAGCCAGACATTCTGCGTTTATCAACGTTCATCAGCACCGTGGAGGTACAGTGGGCAGTCCTGTCCTCGTTTCCCCGAAAAAAGTCAAACCTCTGGAAGTTCGCTTACCCCAACACATCGCCGCACGTTCGAAACGTGGAAGATAAAACGCGGGGGAAGCAATTTGGAGTCCAATGATTACTTACTGGTGCCCCAGCGTTGTGCGTTGAGCTGGCACATGGCACGGCATGACCTGGATTCGACCGCCATATTTTCTCGATAGTGGCGTCCCCTATAGGGCGCTGGAGTGGCGATATTATTGCGTTGTTCTCATGAAACTAGTTTATGCGAACAAAGATTTCTTGACTAGTGTTTTCAGGTTTCGCTAGAGGCTTTTTAGATCCTGCATATTCACCGTAATCTACGTTAAAAATGTATTTTTAGAAATAACGTCCGAAAGGAATTTCACTTTGCCACATGTCTCGATGCAGCATATGCCTGATGATGTCATCGATGCTGCGTAGGTCTTGCTCCGGCTTTCTCTCAGCGTGACTTTGTGTCGAGGCATCCTACGTCGTCGTGTCCAAAAGTCAAATGTTTTTGTTGCGGTCAATTGTGGTTTTGTGGTAATGCAGCCAGTGGTGATCAGGATAGCGTATAGGTTCTCTCTTTGGACGATGGAGGGCGCGCGGAGAGCTGGCAGGCGCGTCCCTCCATCCGTCTGCTAGTGCGTCATACAAAATGTACGGTGTTCGCTGCAGACATGATGGAGGAATTATCTGCGGGCACGCCTCAGGAATGTTCGAAGAATGTTCCAAGCATGTTTGCTGCATCCATGGATGCAGGCTGAATTTTCTTTTATCAAATACAAAAAAAAAAAAAAAAAAACTTTCAGCCTTTCCATTTTGGTGAAGAAGGAAGACCAGCAGAGCTGTACAATGGAAAGTAATGGCCGGCCGCAAGTCGGCAAGCTAGAGTGGAAAGGCTGTCGCCATCTATGAGCGACGGCGGCAACCAGATACGCGGCTTGCCGCCGTCGCTCATAGATGGAGGTAGGTGTCCAGAGTTCGGTGTCTTCATTTCTTTGCGGGGGACACGATCCTTTGGAAACTAGCCGTTAACAGCTCCGCTGTAAAAAAGCCGCGAAAGCTACACAAATGCGGTCTGCGCAGGTGAGTTATACGGCCAGGTGGACACTGTGTTCAAGAGAGAATACAACTGAGAGATGACTGACAAACGAAATTTACTTCTTACATCTTGTAAATAGACGTTTTAGGGCACGTGTTTCTATGAAAGAAATGGAGGCAGTCAATGTTAAAGACCAGCCCGTTTTTTTTTTTGTTTTTTTTTGAGATCCTGGATTGAGCACGCAGTTTGCTTTATTGCATGTAAAAATTTGTACTGGAATTTTGTCGATATCAGAAACCAAACGCGCGATGCCCCCCGGAAGGACAACCCTCGTTTCACGTGGGAGGGTCACTTGTTAATGCCATAATTTGCGTCACGGCTCGTCGAAGCATTCACTTTTTGTTGAGTAATTTGTGTCTGGGATTTTTTTTTTAACACTGTCTCGCACCTATGATTAAAACGTTTGCTTGTGATATCGCGCAGCGAAGCAAAAACACTTGTCGCGACCGATTTAAGGTGGCTTATCGCTTTAGTTCGCCAGCCAGTGAACACCGACTGCATTCAGTCAAAATCAGCTCCGGCGCGCTGTGACGAAAAATCGCGACGCAAATGTCATCATTAACGGCGTCAAAGGAGGCTCGTGCTTCCGGCGGGCATCGTGCGTTTGTTTAGGTATCAAAGGATTTAGAGACCACAATTTGACAATAAATAACTTGAACTGCGCGCTCAATTCAGTAGTTTTGAAAATATTAATTGCCTCCGTTTCTTTAATATATACATGCGCCATAAAACGCCTATTTTTATTAATTTTATTCTATTTATTTATATACTGCAGGCTTTTTTTTTGTAGGCCCAGGCAGCGTACAAGCAATAAAAGAAATACGGCACTGCGCACACAGCATAAATTCAAAATTACGTAACGACCAGAGATGGCGCCAAGGGGAGGCGAGGGGTGGCGGGCGCCTCCCCTGGAATTTGACCTGCCACCGCAGTAGAAACTAGCATTGGATCAACAACAAAACCTGTTTGAAGGCTCCTTCATACCAGACGTTTGTGAACGATAATAATACCGGGAGAAGGGGAACCAGGGGCCAAAGGACAAACACAGATCTCCAAACACAGCTAGGTGACTAGTGCGCGACTGAAAAAATTTGCCTGACCCAGGTATCGAACCATGGGCCTCTCCATTTCCAGTGGAGCGCTCTACCAACTGAGCGCTCCACTGGAATATTTTAAAAAGAGGCTGGTAGAGCGCTTCATTGTAAATGAAGAGGTCCCTCTTTCAACGCCAGGACCAGGCGGATTTTTTCAGTCGCGCACAAGTCACCTAGCTGTGTTTGTAGATTTGTGTTTGTCCTTTGTCCTTCTGGTTCCCCTTCTCCAGGGATTATTATTGTCTATTCTGTCCTGCTCACCTGCACCTTTGCATTAATTGTACTAACAACAGACGTTTGTCTTTTTGTTTTTGGTCAAAATGTTTGTTGTAAGAAGCAGAAAAACGGACCATAGCAGGCGAGGGAGGGATACCTCTTGGTACCACCCGCATGAACAAAAGTAGAAATAAGAAAAGAAGATGCAGGCGAGATAGTGTACTTTCAACATCCTGAAGACTGGAGGCTAGGAATAAGAAGTGGACGACGCATACACAGTTTGCCCCTAGACAAGCCAAAGCTGGGCGACACGATTAGTTAGGAACGTCTCCCAGAAAAGCTAAGAGCGGGAGGCGCATGACCATAGGAGTGTCGATTGTCTCCTCTGGAGTATCCTTTCAATTGACAGGGAAAAAAGTCGGCCAGCTGATATGGGTTGGTGCTGGTTGTAGGAGTCTTCATCCTAGAGCTAGCTGCACGTGTTCTCTCTTTCCAAGAATATACTGTGAAAGTTGAAGCGTAATAAACCTGTGGGCCGAAAGGGTCAGGCGTAAAGTCAAGTAGGGAAAGGAGGAAAAGCAGAAAAATGGTGAAAGGCTGAGCGCCGGAGAGGAAGGACATTTCCTCTTTCTGTGCAAGTCGACACGGCGACAGGTTGCCTGGTCTCTGCATCTGTCTCGGACTTTTCAATCTTGCTAGCCTTTAGCAGACAACTTTCAGAAGTATTAGCCAGGAAAGGACAGATTTTGGGCAGTTATCTGAAGTGAGCTCCTTGGTTGTGTACGCTCAGCTGGAAGGTCAGGAAAACCCGAAGGATTCACTCGGGTACGCTATGACGTCCGATGCTCCGATTAGTGTCTCTTTTGAACAGAAAGGCACGAAACGATACGTTCGAGGAAATGTCACTTCACGGCATGACGATTCGTCGTTCAACATAAGCGTTGGGAAACAACAGTATGGCGAGTCTTTGTGACAGTGATGATGTCAACTTTGGAAAAGACGAACCCAATACCAAATTCCTTTGAAATTACGGCACAAATACCAGTGCACGATGTAGCCAGAACAGCTTATGGTTTTCAACGCAACCCAGAACTACGAACTTTTCGAGACCAAGATTGGACGGATTGCACGACCTTCATGTCAAACATGTATACCGTTTTTTTGTGCTTGAATAGGACTCTTCGAAATCTGCTTTTTCTTTTCTCCCTATCATTTCTACATTGCACGAAAAGTGGAAATGCTCTTGTGACCGAGAATTAGTGCAACTGAAAAACAATATTCACAAAGAAAGCAGACGATATCGATATTTACGACAGCAGTAAGGGGCACAACTTGTGAGTGGCATCATGGGCTCCATACAAACAATCCATGTTCGACAGAGGTAAAGCAGAATCGTCCTTTTCCATCCCTCTGATAGCTAACAGTGACACTCCTCATACAGGTAGTTGTTTAGGCATTTCATTCCGACCCGTAAGCACAGCACCATAACTTTCAGCCCGCCAAAAAAGAGGCTGTAACGCCTATTTCCCCGGATTAAAAAAAAAAAAATTGTCTTCGATTTGTCGTAAAAGCACCTGTGACTATCGGAGCCTGCCTTCGATAACGCGATGTAGAATCTTCAACCGTCATGCACGCTGGGAGCGACCACGTCTTCATACAGCCATTGTCTCTCGTTCAGTTAGCATCGCCTTTTAGAAACCAGTGTCAAAAGACCATGCCTCCCCAAAAATGCTGTGTGCCCCCCCCCCCCCCCCTCCCCCCCGCTGCCTCCCCACTACTAGAAAGCCTGGCGCCGTCCCTAATAACGATACCATATGAAATGTATGTAATAACAGATCATGAGCGGAAAATATTCGATGCACGGACATAAAAGTACCGTAGATATGCAAAGTCACAACACTCATTGGAATAAACTTAATTTTTTGCACTGCACATGAAAAAGAGTTTAGATCATGACAATGCTTAGTCAGATTATCAGTGAACAACTGTGATTCGGTGATTTGGACCAATTCTTATGGTAGTGAATTCCAATCTTCTATGGTTTGACGAAATATGAATATTTGAATCTGTTATTATTGCTGTGATGCGGTCTTATAATTTTAGTGGGGTTAGTTCGATCTGAGTGACCGTATGGTGTTTTTAAATATTAATCCGAATTTATTTTTTGAGGTAACTGTGTTATTACTGGTGCATTCATTTTAATCGGACAACACAATGTTTGCATTTTGAATCTTTTAAGCAAGACGGTCATACTTTCCGCGTGTTTATATTATGAAAAAAATGAATCGCAAGCTCTAGTTTTGGATTTTGCTGGTGGCGTTTGATAAGAATTTTTGGTACGGATCTCACACGAGGCTTGGGGGGGGGGGGGGGGCATATTCTAATGAAGGTCGCATTGGGGTGTTATAAGCAGCTAATTTATATTCTAGCGTTGAGTGTTTTAAATTTTTCCTAAGAAAACCTAATTTTCGGCGAGACGCGTATTGCAGATATAATTGATATGTGTGTCAGATTTTAACCCCAAGATATTTAACTGTGCTTGTTTTCATTGAGGGGAATGTCAAAATTTTATAAGGAAAATCAAAAACTTTCTTTTTTTTCGTTATCTTAGTCGCTTATCTCAGTTAGTCGCTTTTCTCTTAGTCGTTTTTCTCAGTTATTTCACAGTACATGCCACAGTCATCCGCGAATAGCATGACCCTCACTCATAGATCGATGTCCCTGCCCAAGTCGTTTATATAAATAATGTATAATAACGACCCCAGCATCGAACCCTGTGATACTTACATCGAGTGCTGTTGAATATTGATCACTAATTTTTACAAATTGTACACGTGCGCTAAGATACGCTTCTATCCAGGATAAAACCGTTAATACCGGTAGCTTGAAGTGTATGAATTAATTTACTAAGCGGCGCACGGTCAAAGGCCTTCGAAAAATCAATGAAAAGGGCATCCGTTTGACCTCAGTTATTAATAACTTTCGCGAAATTGTGAACTATTGCAACTAATTGAGAAACCGCACAGACACCAGCTGTAAACTCATGCTGACTTGAATATAGTTAATTTGCACGCCTTTATGTGTTTACGTATTATATGTTCTAAAAGCTTATAGCACGTGGAGGTGAGCGAAATAGTTCTATAACTGTGTAATAGTAACTTGCTTCCAGTTTGAGGTATGGGAATTACTTTGCGGCATAGCCAGTTATCTGGAACTTGAGAGTTTAGAATATAATGAATTAATATTTTGACATCCACTCGGCATATCTGTTTAAAAATGTGTTACTGATCTTATCCGGCCCTGGTGCCTTCCTGTATCAAGATTTAGTAGTAGTGAGAGAACACCTTCAGTTAGCTGAAGTTCTGGCATCGCCGACTCCACAGTATATATATATATATATATATGATTTCATCTCAAATCGTGCAGGCAAAAAGGGTAGAATTTTTAATTTCGCTGAAAAAAATATATGTTATGGCGTCGTATCTAAAAACGCAGTAGCCACAAACCGCAAGTTCGTCTGATTTTTTGTTCTCGACTTACGAATTTTAAAAAGGCCGCGGCGGAAAGCAGTGCTTTTCAGATCCGTCGTGGGTCGAATGTTTCGCTCGATCTCCCGCCGTGGATGTTCAGTCCACATTATATTAACGTTTTTCAAGCACTCTATGAGCACATTTAAAGCGCTCTAATGCCATGAAATAATTTTAGGCGTTTTGCTTTTTTTCTGTAAAAATGTCAAAAATGCCCCATCGGTTAATTGTTGACGAACTTTGACAATTAAATACTGGCGATCTACTTAGGTTACATCAATATTTTTTATGTCTACGGAGAGCCCAAAACAGGCTCTTTATATATATTATAAAATGACTCAGCTGTATAAAATACCCTCTGCGGGACGTTTACGTTAATGTTATGCAAAAACCAAAAAGTACCAATTTTAAAATCGATTTTCTCAAAAAGCCCATTCTTTATTTTTTTTTGTTAAAATGTAGATATGATAGTTGTCTACTCGAAAATCAAGTCTAGAGAGTGTGTATTTTGTTTGTATGTTCTATATTTAAGCCTCAATATCGGAAAAAGACGTCTTCGTTTTGCGAGACCTAAGTCAGCGACCCGTGCGTTTCTATGAATTGTGAAAACATTTTCTTAAATTTTTGTCTGCGTTTTGTAATCAATTATAAACGTATTTTGTGGTATTGAATAGTTATTTATGTTTTGATAAGAGCGGGAAACCACGAGAAACATATCTAACCAAATCAGCAGGCTTAGTAAACCTTCAATATCCAAGAGGCACAGACGTTGTATTGTTTCGATTTATAAACCTTTCACTGTAAACTAGCATGACTGGCTATCAGCTGTCATATTACTAATACATAGAAAGTCACCACTTCTTTGATATATTGTATACAATTCTTTCCGAAACCAAACGCTAGGGTTTGTTCACCGCACATCGCACAGATCACCAGGGAATATCTTTTCACTTCCGTAATACACAAAAGTGATGACACAGAAACGGTCCGAAACACACGGAGAGAGTGTCACGGAGAGGGCTAGGGAATAAAAATTAATAAATAAGAATAAAATTACTCAACTCCTATCTTAACGAAAATTGCGTTAAAAAAATGAAAGATTTAGGTTCGAGCGCTGGCAAGGCGGTAGGTCCACGCCTGGTGGAGAGTCAGACAAAGAGGTCGACGACACGTAAAGGTACAACAAAAAAACAAAAATTTAATAAAGACGGAAAAACTCAGCCGCACATGACAACCAACTCCTCCGGGCATTCCCTAAACGGGACACAATCAAATACGTGCGAATACGCTCTCTACAGCACCGTCAGCCCGCTACGCCATGACGAAATAAACCCAACAACTAAACAATGCTCACAAACAGTTAGTAAAAAAAACATAAAAAAAACGTTCAGCAAAATTGCACTGCAGAAACAAAGTTCAACAAAGCGAAAAAACACGCACGAAGAAAAAAAAAGTCTTAACAGACCGACGCCGAGTCCAGTCCCACGACACTGAAGCCTGGCAGGATGACTGCGTCCAGATGATGCTCAAATCTGTTCTTCATTCTATTACGCACATCCACGACGGCTGTGCGGAACAGTGGCTGTGCGGAACAAAGTGAATAGATTCGAGCAGCGATGCGCGAGAAGGTAACCGAGATGTAACATGCCTCGAGCTTCATATGTATGTATGTATCTTTTATTTCAGACACAAAAAAAGGGTCTGGGGGGCAGGGGCAAAAGAAGACGAGTTGTCTTCTGACGAGGCTCCAGCCCCTTTTTACAGGACTCGGAGGAGAAACAGGCACATATAAAAAATAAATATACAAAGATACAGCAATTTTAAAATCCACAACAGACACAATAACACGTAATTATCAACTTCGTAATAACTGCAGATCATGAGTGATTTAGGATATATTTTACAATCCTTTTTTTAAATTGGAAAAACGAAATGTGTGTTTGGGCCATTTCTGCTATGTTTGGGTGTGTGTTTAGTAGATCTGATACGAGATATGTAATGTGCTGTGTACCGTAATTAGTTCGAACTCTAGGTTTCGTATACTGTGAACTTCTGAGACTGTAATTTGCCGAGGTTTGATCGAAGATATAAAAAAAGGACGCTTGGTTCTGTCTAGTTTTATTAAAAATAAAAATAGATAATTTAAGAAGCAGGATTTGATCTATATTTAATATTTTATACTTTTGAAATGCTGGGAATGAGTGTTCGTACCTTTTAAGGTTCTCAATAAATCGAACAGCCTTCTTTTGCAAAATAATTAGTTTTTGCTTATTTGTTTGTGTAGTAGTTCCCCATACTAACATACAGTATTGTAAGCGTGAGTAGACAAGCGAATAGTATAATTGCAGTTTCAACCTTTTTGGTAGTAATTGTCGGAATTTGTTTAATATTCCTATTGCTCTTGCAATATCAACCCTCATTTTTTCTATGTGTACAGTCCAACTGAGTGTTTCTTCAAACCACACACCAAGAAACTTGTGATATTTAACGCCCTCAACTTTTCCCCGTCAAAAAAGATTTTCAATGTACGCGAAATAGGTTTGTTTTTTGATCTGAACAATACATATTTTGTTTTACTAGTGTTAAGATTAAGCTGGTTGCGCTTTAGCCACAATAATCATTTACTGAGCCAACTATTTGCAAAGTCCTCGAGCTGATCCAGATTTACACTAGAAAAAAAGACATTAGTATCATCAGCATATAAAATAATATCACGCGATTCAGGTATATTCACAATATCGTTTATATAAATTAGAAATAATAGAGGCCCCAGTATGGAACCTTGCGGAACGCCATATGTTATCGGTGCGAGTTGAGATTGAAATCCATTAAGTACCGTATATTGAGAACGCGAATATAAATAGCTGCGAATTAATTCTAATGCATTACCTCTAATTCCGTACGCCGATAGTTTCTCCAGTAATATTTTATGTTTTATTGAATCAAACGCCTTTCTGAAATCCAGGAAAATCCCAATAGTATATGCATGGTTTTCTATATTAGTAATTATTCTATCTTTGATATATATTAGGGCTGATTCGGTTGATTTCCCTTTCTGAAAACCAAACTGTTTGTCAGTTATAACATTATTAATAGTAAAAAACCTGTACAATCTTGAATTAATTATTTTTTCTACAACCTTGGAAAAAAGTGGTAGTACAGATATAGGCCTGTAATTATTAAGGTTCTCATATGTGCCTCCCTTGTGGATAACACTGACTTTAGCAATTTTCATTTTTTCAGGGAATATACCAGAAACCATTATTTTATTACAAAGATCGACAAGAGGAGGCAACACTAACTCCGTTACTGTTTTAATAGGGGTAACCTTGATATCATCAACACCACTTGCGCAGTTATTTTTTAGGGACCTTAGTTTGTTACGAACTTCTGTTTCATCTGTTGGCTCTAAAAATATTGAGCTTAATACCGGAACAGATGAGTAATGGTTATCATATACGGTCATTGATTCACAGGCACCAGATGACAGAAAATGTGTATTAAATTTATCTGCCAATAAAGCTTGCGTATATAGAGTACCATCTATTTTAAGCTCTTCGGGGATAAAAACCGGATTTATTGACATTAATTTTCTCATAGTATTCCACAACTTAGCTGGGTCTTTATAAATTTCAGAAAACGTAGATTTATAAAAGTTTATCTTCGCCTTTTTAATGTCAAGGGAAAGTTTGTTTCTGCATTTTTTATATTTCATAAGTAAATTCTTATTTTTAGTTTTGATAAATATTGCAAACATCTGATCACGTGCTTTGATTCTGTTGTAAAGTTCCATCGTCACCCATGGCTTCCTTGACTTTTTATGTTTTTTAATCTCCGCTTTCGGGAAAGCTTTATTATAGTATTCTTGAAGCTTTAATATGAAAATATCGTAAGATTTTGTCGGGTTAGGTTCCTTAAAAACATCATCCCAGTTTTCTGTTGAAACGAGATTATAGAAATCTTTCAAAGTGGTTGCGTTTATGAGTCTGAAAAATACTGGGTTTTTGTACAGGAGCTTGTTTTGTGAATTGTGTTGGGAAAAGAAGCAAAAAAAATGGTAAGTGGTCGCTCAAATCTGCAGTTAGAACTCCAGAAAATACGTCAGTGTTTTTGGTGATTTGTTAAACAAATATAGATTAGTGATTCCGTACGTTCAGTTATGCGGGTGGGAACGCTGATTATATTTTCACATCCACTTGCTTGAGCGATTTCTAATAATGCTACACTTGCAGGTTCATTGCTCAGCAGATCAATGTTCATGTCTCCAACTAAAACTATTTTCTGATTTATTGACATAACATACTCAAGTAATTCTTCAAGAAAATTGAAAAAAAACAAAAAAAAACATTTAAAGCACCTGAGGGCGGACGGTAAACCACTGCTATTATACAACCTCCGTAACCCACAACCAAAGATTCAAAATCATTATTTATACAAGTGAAATCATGCAGTACATAGTAGTTTAGTTTGTTTTGAATGTACAAGGCAACACCACCCCCACGACGAGATTCGCGGCAGTTAATTCACATTTATAGTCTTCGAATTGCACAATGTCCGACTCTCCTGAGTACCACGTTTCGGTAAACGTCAGAACATCAAACGGAGTACAAAGGGAATCTAGGAAAAAACATACTTCATCAGATTTATTCCGTAGACTTCGTGCGTTTAAGTGAAACCATTTTAGTGTTTTTGCAGTCACTGCTTTATCAGTGATGCACCGATTGAATAACGCGCTGTCATAGTACGTAGGTTCACTATGATCGCGCGCCATTGTTGTATTTATTTATTTAGTAGCTTTATACTTCCGAAATGTTTACTCAATTTTAGCCAGATCGTTGTCTTATCGGAAGAGGAACTTTCGAGGTAGTTACTGCAGTCCGCTCAAACTTTCTCTTTCCCCTTCCCTTTTTCAAAAAAACACGTCAAGCGGCGCTAACGTTTCATCTCGGGAGAAGACCACTCTTCACAAACGGTTATAGTTGACAAGGAGGCTGACTTCAACCCAACTAGTCTCCGGGCAGAATAAACACAAGTATACAGTAGACTCCCTTTAAGACGAACACGAAGGGACCCTGAAAATTTGTTCGACTTATCAGGTGTTCGCCTTAACAGAAGTGCCTTAATTATCATGCTGGGCATGCCTAAATTGCTGTTGACCAATAAACACAGAATGAAAAGGCCTACAATGAAGAGATACTTAAAAAGGGACATTTATTTGGCATACCATGCCAAATAAAAAAAAAATAATATTTCACACACCACTGATAGGGGAACCGATCCATTCGGTGATTTTTGACTGCCTCTGTGCAAATCGGTGTCTAGCGATAAAAGACGACATGTGGCCCATGTTTTTGAGAAAACATAGGCCACATGTCATAATTGAAAATTAATCACTGTCTTTACGTCCATCAGACTTCTTGTCCGACGCCTCCTCCCAAAGGCAGTAGTCTTCAGTGCCGTCGAGCGCACTTGAAACCCCGCACTTCTTGAAAGAGCGAGCGACGAGCAGTGCGCCGACGCAGTGAAAGCCCGGCGCGGCGCATAAAGCGAGTAACCCAATGTCGGCTCGCCAAAGTTCTCATGCAGCAGCTCGATGTTTACAGCAAGGTGTCGTTCACGTTGCTCTTTTACAAAGTCGCTGAGACTTGCCTCGACGTCGGCGAATACGCCGTTCTTTGGGCTCCTAAAGCCAAAAAGTGAAATTTGGGGGTTTTACGTGCCAAACCAACGACGGGCATCTGGCACTCCCCAGCGGAAAACTGAGGATTAATTTGGACCACCTGGGGATCTTTTGAAGTGCAACCGAAAGCTCGGTTACACGGCGCCTCCTCCGCAACAAGCCTCCGTCAGATTGCGGGCACCTCGGCCGGGATTCGAACCCGCCACATGGGCTCCTAAAGCTTCTTCTCGTTCCTTTCCACACGAACAGAGCTTGCTTTTGTCGTCTCCATCCACGGATGCTGCCCTCATTTACGGCGAATTGTCGTCCGGCAGCACTGTTACCGCCTGACCGTACGAATCACGAATGGTGGCGCCTCGGAGCCTCAGACATTGCGATTTAATGATGATGATAGCTGTTTTGAGGGCCGTATTGACTCCGTAAGTGTGACGTCATGGGTCCAAACAAACCGTTGCTAGGGTCGTTGTTATGGACGAATACATGTGGCTCGGTTTCGCTACGAAAACCCGACCGTTCAAAAATCAGGAGTAGGATTTAAACTTCTAAAAATCACAGATGTAGAAAGCTTGAATGTCATATATGTTTCGACAGAAGTATGCCGGTAATCGCTCGTTTCTGAAATATTTATGACTGCAACTTCCGGTCCTCAAGATGCCTGCAGTAGACGACGAATGCAAGAAGTATGCCGTCTGCCGCACGCCGGCCGGCCAAACCGAGGCCGTCGTTTCAATCGTGTGAATAAAGACGATATTCTGACATCGCGTTTGTTTGAAATACAATGAGTTTCAGACACTTATAAGAATTCATAGTGGGGTGCGATGCAAAATATGGTTTATCGAAAGTCCGGACGTCGATCGAGATGATCGTCTGCTAAACGATCGCATTGCACCCGTGAGAAAAGCACTTCAGGCGATCGGTAGAGATCCCAAATTTTGTTTGCGGACTCGCGCTATGCGAGGGTGCTTCGTATACCTGGTTGTAACCATCGCGTGGTGAAAGACCCTTGCAGTTTCTTCAGATTTCCGCAAGAGCCCAAAGCGCGAAAGAACTGGATAAAAAACATAAGGTGAGTTCATTACAGATTGTACTCGCATCGCGGGTTCGATGGAGATCTTCACCAAAAGAGCACATCCACGGAATTTGATGTATACCAAGGGAAAAAAAAAGCAAAATACTGCGATATTGCGATAGACATGTAATTCTTTAATAACCTGACAACCACAATAATAATAGTAACAAACGACTTACCTCGACGGCGTACGATTTGTTTCTCATGCTGGCCTGCACTACGCCGGTAATGCACTTCAGGTCGTCGTCGTAACTGATCTGCATGACGTGGTTTGATTTTACGGCATTTTCACCCCTCGTAACTAAGCTAAGTTCTTCCCAGAAAAAAAAAAAAAAAACGCACATTGCGGAGGCCTCTACGGCCATGGTGATGCACTTGTTTTTGTCGCTCGTTTACCGGCGCAATTCAATGAAGACGCCCGCTGCAACAGAGGCCAGCAAATCTATCGTGTCGTCTGCTACCGAAGCAAAGCGGAGTGCAAGTCTTCAGAAATGGCTTTCATCGTTGCGATACGACACTGAGACGACAAGAACATCTTCATAATTTGATATCAAGAAGTTAGGTTGCTTACAAAAAATTATTTACTTATTTGTAAGCAAAAATCTAGCCTCATGTGGAGTCTCCATGCATTAGTCCATAGCAACGTCCCTAGCAACGGTTTGTTTGGACCCAGACGCCTTGTTGTGACGTCATCACTTACGGGGTCAATTGCATCGAAACCGAAACTACGTCAAACAACGTTAGATCGCGCCTCATCGAAGTTGAAAATTTGGAAAAAAACAAAACAAAAAAACACTCGTATTATATGCGGGTTTTTACGGTACATCTGAGATACACCTCGGCCGGCGCAATGCGCGGCGTCGCCGTCGGTGCCATCGCGAAGGGGACCTATGAAAGTTCGAGTTAACCAAAATGCGCGCGCAAAGCGGTTCGTGTTAAACGATTTTTTCTTGCATTGCGTCTATGGGAAACCAACCAAATGTTCTTAGTTTGTTCGGCATATCCGAGAATTCCGCTTAAGCGAGTTCGCCTTAACGAGAGTCTACTGTATTTACCAACACGCTCGTTTTTAATGTCAGTCTCCGGACTTTGCTGTTTCCAAAAGAGATAACCCTTCGGTGCTATCGGATCTCCGCGGAGAGAGATAGAGCACGGCTCTATCAAGGATAGGGCGCTCGAAGCTTGGGAAAATACGCGGTATCGTTTCACGCGTGCACGGATGGCTGGTTTCAAAATTTCCCCACATCCCTAACGAAAACGGCCCATCCTTGTGTGTGCGTCTGCGGGATTTTTTGTCCCGCGCCGCCGGTTTTAGCGCGCACACGGCGTTGTTTTGGCCGACGGAACTGTTGTTGACCGTCGATATTGTAAGGCCGTGGTGTCCTCATCCTTTCAGGCAACAATTCCTTTGCTTTCCCTTCTGCAATACTCTGACTGACTGACTCCTCCTGGGTGGCCGTCACTGTTCGCCGCGTCAACGACACATTCGTACCATTTCACTCCTCGTGACACAGGGTGCGCTGCTCGATTTAAGGCCCGTTCACACTCTTGCGACCGAGTACGACTGAGAGAGACGAGATCTCTTAAAACTTCCTAAATTTTTTTAGAACGAGGGAACACACTGGCATTGTGGCGCCATCTATGTGGTGACCCTGGAACTGCATTTCACAAGAACGAAGGTTTTGCGGGATTTCCGAGGTCAAATGTGCGTAATACCTATAGAAAGGCTCGTTTATAACATTGACAAAAGTGTTTCGAGCCAAGAAAGAAAGGATAATGCGCGAGAGAAGTAAAATATATGCCGGACCGACGGGTTTACACTGCTACCCAATAGATGGCGCCACTATGTCCGTATGCTCCGCTTTGGTTTAAGAAGTTTTAAGGAACCCAGGTTTAAGAGGTCGCAAGAGTGTGAACGGGCCTTTACTGTCACGGGCCGTCCTATCTAACACAACGAGCGCGAAAGGTCGGGGTCATCTGCTGGTTCCGAAAGGGCGGGACGATCATATAGGCCAATGAAGGCCCCAATCAATGCGACATCTGCCGATTTCTACACATTAAAAATTTACGACGCCTGCTGGTCTGTTAAGAAGTGTTGCCTTCTCTTTTGAACTCCTCCAATGTAGCTTGCCGCCTATAATAAAATTTAAATAATCAATAAATATAACAGGGTGGAGCTACTGTATTTTATTTTTATGTGGGAACGTTGAAAAAAGGCAAAAATATTTCCAAGTTTGGGAAGACGCGCAATTCGCAAGTCCATTTGGAGCCGTAAAAACACGTTTTTGTACGATATTGATGCTTAAATATAGAACATACAAACAAAATACAGACTTTCTTGACTTGCTTTTCGTGTAGACAACTATTATATCTACATTTTAACAAAAAATAAAAAAATAAAAAAATGTGTTTTTTGAGAAAATCGATTTCAAAAATGGTACTTTTTGGTTTTTGCATAACATTAACGTAAACGTCCCGCAAAGGATAATTTATACAGCCGAGTCATTTTATAATATATATAAAGAGCGTGTTTTGGGCTCTCCGTGGACATAAAAAAATATTAATTTAACCCAAGTAGATCGCCAGTATTTAATTGTCAAACTTCGTCAACAATTGACCGAGGGGGCGTTTTTGACATTTTTACAGAAAAAAAAGCAAAACGCCTAAAATTATTTTATGGTACTAGAGCCTTTTAAATGTAATCACAGAGTGCTTGAAAAAAAAGATAATATAATGTGGACTGAAAATCCACGGCGGGAGATCGAGCGAAACATCCGACCCACGACGGATGTGAAAAACACTGCTTTCCGCCGCGACCTCTTTTAAAATTCGTAAGTCGAGAACAAAACATCCGACGAACTTGCGGTTGTGGCTACTGCGTTTTTAGAGACGACGCCATAACATATATTTTTTTCAGCGAATTTAAAAATTCGACCCCTTTTGCCTGCACGATTTCCCATACAAAAATGGTCTATGGTCGTCTATGGAAAATTATATGGCAGGCTATCACCCACTATGGCCCTTTATGGTCGGCCATAGACATCCATAAAGACGGCTACAGCCAGCTATAGAAAACTCTATGGCCCTGAGCCTAAACACTGGGAACCAATAAAATTTCTTTAGATGCCTATAGAAAATTCTATGGCCACAAATCTAAAGACTGGGAACCAATAAATTGTCTTTAACCGTCTGTAGAAAATTTTATGACCCTGAGCCTAAACACTGGGAACCAATAACATTTCTGTAGATGCCTATAGAAAATTATATGTCCCCATGTCTAAAGAGAGCGAACCAATAAATGTTCTTTACCCGCCTATAGAAAATTCTTTGGCTCCGAGTAAAAAGACTGAAAACCAATAAATTGTCTTTAGGCGTCTATAGAAAAATTTATGGCCCCGAGTCTAAAGACTAAGAACCAATAAATTTTTTTTCCACGCCTATAGCAAATCACTACCGGTGCTTACTTCTTAGTAAAAACACTCCACGTTAGAAAATTAAATCAATACTGAATTTCTGTAATGCTGGTGACAAACCATGACCCAAGATATGTTCTCTGCTGTTGCAACGAGTCGTGAAAACCAGTAATATTGTTTGTTTGAAAAATCCATTGAAATACTTGTGCAACAATTAAAATGAATTATTACCCCCCAAAAGTGAAAATAAATTACACTCGCGCCGAACACTGCAATCAAGCAATAGCTTGATTGCAATCTTCAGCACCAGTGTACTGCATGTCATCACTGCATTGTCAAAGTGATTCATCAAACTTATTAAAAAGATAATTAATAAATTTTAGTTAATTAGCCTAATGATCTACATTTGCTTTTTTCAGGGTTTTGAATTAAGAGATGGGGGCTATTCCTAGAGACAATTCAAATAATGTATTAAGTACGAGTAATATTTGCTCCGCCTCTCCGTGTTTTTGCGACAAATAATGGGTCACCGGCAAAGTCGGATTCAAAATTTAGACTGCCATATATACAGGTAGTGCGAACATAGCAGATATAGAAAAGCTCGGTGGCGCTGCGTTGTCGCTGTTATCGGGGCCAGAGCCGTTTATTAGAGAGTTTTAGTAGATCGTTCCTATAACGATACGATAACCATACGATACCGATACACAGAACAGGTGCGCATTCCTGTTCTGTGTATCGGCATCGTATGGTTATCGTATCGTTATAGGAACGATCTACTAAAACTCTCTATTGAGAGAGTTTGGCCATACATTGGTTTGAATAGGCGAGCATCTCGGGCCAACCACAGGCCGCGAAACAGCCCCTAGCGGTGGTCGCGTGCTCTAAATTTGTGCCACGACTATACTTCGTTTCACCTTATGTGCGAGCGAAGGCAAAACTGAAAGAGCGAGCACGGAAGCTCCGTGCGTTCAGGCTTGCTCGAGCGCGCGAGCTGGGGAGAAATGCAAAAGCGCTGGTCTCGCGCTTCTAGCTTTGGCTTCGCTAGCAGGTAAAGTGAAACGAAGTATAATTTGAGCCGTGCCGAGCGGAACTCCGCGTCTCAAGACGCTCGCGCACCCCACCCTTTGCACTGCTTTGGTTTAAGAAGTTTTAAGGAACCAAGTTTTAAGAGTTCGCAAGAGTGTGAACGGGCCTTGACTCCTCCTGGGTGGCCGTCACTGTTCGTCGCGTCAACGACACATTCGTACCATTTCTCTCCTCGTGACACAGGGTGCGCTGCTCGATTTAAGGCCCGTTCACACTCTTGCGACCGAGTACGACTGAGAGAGACGAGATCTCTTAAAACTTCCTAAAGTTTTTTAGAACGATGGAACACACTGGCATTGTGGCGCCATCTATGCGGTGACCCTGGAACTGCATTTCACAAGAGCGAAGGTTTTGCGGGATTTCCGAGGTCAAATGTGCGTAATACCTATAGAAAGGCTCGTTTATAACATTGACAAAAGTGTTTCGAGCCAAGAAAGAAAGGATAATGCGCGAGAGAAGTAAAATATATACCGGACCGACGAGTTTACACTGCTACCCAATAGATGGCGCCACTGTGTCCATATGCTCCGCTTTGGTTTAAGAAGTTTTAAGGAACCCAGGTTTAAGAGGTCGCAAGAGTGTGAACGGGCCTTTACTGTCACGGGCCGTCCTATCTAGCACAACGAGCGCGAAAGGTGGTGGTCATCTGCTGGTTCCGAAAGGGCGGGACGATCATATAGGCCAACGAAGGCCCCAATCAATGCGACTTATGCCGATTTCTACACATTAAAAATTTACGACGCCTGGTGGTCTGTTAAGAAGTGTTGCTTTCTCTTTTGAACTCCTCCAATGTAGCTTGCCGCCTATAATAAAATTTAAATAATCAATAAATATAACAGGGTGGAGCAACTGTATTTTATTTTTATGTGGGAACGTTGAAAAAAGGCAAAAATATTTCCAAGTTTGGGAAGACGCGCAATTCGCAAGTCCATTTGGAGCCGTAAAAACACGTTTTTGTACGATATTGATGCTTAAATATAGAAAATACAAACAAAATACAGACTTTCTTGACTTGCTTTTCGTGTAGACAACTATTATATCTACATTTTAACAAAAAATAAAAAAATAAAAAAATGTGTTTTTTGAGAAAATCGATTTCAAAAATGGTACTTTTTGGTTTTTGCATAACATTAACGTAAACGTCCCGCAAAGGATAATTTATACAGCCGAGTCATTTTATAATATATATAGAGAGCGTGTTTTGGGCTCTCCGTGGACATAAAAAAATATTAATTTAACCCAAGTAGATCGCCAGTATTTAATTGTCAAACTTCGTCCACAATTGACCGAGGGGGCGTTTTTGACATTTTTGCAGAAAAAAAAAAGCAAAACGCCTAAAATTATTTTATTGTACTAGAGCCTTTTAAATGTAATCACAGAGTGCTTGAAAAAAAGATAATATAATGTGGACTAAAAATCCACGGCGGGAGATCGAGCGAAACATCCGACCCACGACGGATGTGAAAAACACTGCTTTTCGCCGCGACCTCTTTTAAAATCCGTAAGTCGAGAACAAAACATCCGACGAACTTGCGGTTTGTGGCTACTGCGTTAATCACCCATATAATATATATTAATATATATATATATGGTGATTCATTCATATATATATATATATATGGAATGCATCACATTGTCGACTTTTTTTTGTGCATGTAACATTTCAGGAATAATCTGTGTTATTACTTCTGCTTCTGGAGAATACAGAAAGAGTTTAGAAAAGAGTTTGTTTTTGCTTCTTTCAACTTAACTTTCCACTTTTCGGCTAGTTCTGCTACTTCGATACGGTGTCTATTTTTTAACGCCTACGTTTGAGTTTACGTCTTTAAGCGTATAATATCTCGAGTTATTCACGGATTTTGTCTTCGTTCCTTTTAAGTTTTTGTAGGTACACATGTTTCCTTACAGTAGGTTAATATTTTTTTTTAATTTCCCGCAATTAATTGATATTGTCGGATTTGGCGAACTCATCCAGTGAAATCTCGTGATAATCTAAAACTGATTCATCTTGACTTTTTAAATAATCCTTGAACACAACACTGTTCGTCCCACGTCCATCCTTCAATTAGGGTACCGAACAAGAGAGTAAAACTAGTTTATGATCCGATATTCCTTCATGAACTAATACACCGTAATCATGATCGGTGCTATTAAGAAATTTTAGATCGAGTATAGAATGCGAATTCTAGTAGTTTCTGTCACAACTTGTTCCAAGCCGGTGCTGAATGCTGCGCTCAATAGAATATCTGCATGTTGGTCGAGGGTGTTGTCTATCGCCGTCCTAGTCCAGTCTATGGTATCGTACACGATCGTTTGCCTTGTCTGTCAAAAAGTCATGTAGTGCTCTGAGAAACTCAATAGAAGCGCCAAGCTTACAGTATACGCCACCTATTAAAAACCTTGTCGACCCGAATGTTATCTTGCACCACACCGACCCTGTATTTGGTACGTCATCGAGAACAGTATACTCAATGTTCGTTCTTAGTAGTATTGCCACACCCCCCTCCCCTTGATTCTCGATCTTTTCGTATCACTGTATATGAGGGTGGTACAATCTCGGAACTTCGAATATGAAAATGAACCCAAGTTTCAGTTAATATAACCACGTGTGGGTCATAGGAATACGAGACATGTTCCATTTAATTAGTTTTATTAACTGCTTCGAGAGTTTATGTTTACAACCCCTAGTTCTTCTGTCACTTTTTCTTTTCTTTTCAAGTTGTCATGCTACCACATTGGTATCATCCTGGTCTATTTCCGAGATATAAGCGTGTCTACACCTGACCCGTGTATTTTCTAGCTCATCCCAAATGTACAATTCATTGTTGATTTTCAGCTTGTTATACACGAGTGAAACTTTATGTTTCTTTATTTTGTTTTCTTAAGCACTTTCCCACCTGGCGCGTGTTGTACAAGAAGTCGTTTGATATCGAAATAGCTCTATCCTTTAGTTTGTAGCACGTGCTCAAAGTTTAATTTTTTCGTTGAAATCATTAAACTTTACTATTACAGGGCGATGTCTTCCTTGTTTTCGTCGTCTGATTCGATGAATTCGCTCGACTGTGTTTACGGGCTCCCCTAATGTATCCAGAAAAAAAAACCAAAAACTTTCCTTTAAATTCCTATTGGTGTCATTCCTTTACTCCCGCCTCTATCTTCCAAGCTGTCAATTCGGTGCTCTAACGTTCCAACATGACGTTGCAATTCGGTGATTTTCAGGACACAGAATCAACCTTTTAACGCGAAAGCGTTAAGGTGCTCGAGTAGCAGAAAAGCCGTCGTCGGTGTCGTCGTCGGTGGGACGAGAAAGTCCTGATTGGTCGATAGGGCCATGACGTCACAGCCACATGACTTCGCGCGGGAATTTTAAACAACCCACAACGCTCACTAGAGGTCACGCATGGAATGAAAGTAAGAAAGTAAGAATGCAAGGCGAATATAAAAGTCGACGCATATCTCAAGTGATTTCACTTTATAAAGTAATTCATTTCCCTTAAAAAATTAAAGAATGTTAGGCGGATTCAAACCCACGAACCTTCGGCGAACCAGACACGCGACTGACTAGGCCACGCAGACTTTTTTTTTAACAACAACATTCATTTACAATATGTTTTACAGGGCGCGCATGGCATGATAAATCTACATGGTACCATCGCTACTAGGTTCTCTGGAAAAAACTGCCTAGGGCCTGAAGCTTACCAATTCAAACCCACAGAAGAACAGAAAAACAAGACCGCCAAATGCAGACCAGGGCGCCAGTGTCTCGTGTCGCGCCTTGGCCCTCCGGCCTGCCCTAATAAGGAGCCCTTCGCTGTATCAGCGTTCGTCTTTTCAGACGTATCGAGAGGTCGGCCCAGCACTCCGAAGCAGGCGGCACTGTTTCCTCTGTCAGTGAGGTTACATAGCAAAAGCCTCCCACAAAATGACGCCAGGCTGGCTTCCCGCCCTTTACCACGTGCAGGTGATCTGTCCTTGAGTGCCAAAGCGGCCATAAGCCCAGAGGACAATTACCTTCGCGTCCTGACAGTGGTAGTATTTTAAAAAATGAGCAACTTCGCCATCCGGTAAGTTTGAAAGCGGATTCTCGACTGAGTACTTGCAAAAGGTTCGGCGAAGGATATTGTACTGGGACACCTTAAAATATATTGATCCCACTTTCCATGTATCGCTCATGTATGGGAAGCGCAGAAGGGTCGACGGACGTGCTCCACCGGGTCCGCGGATATCCTGTCAAAACATCGATTAAAAACTTTTTTTTCCGCTTTCACTTTGAGGGTTTACCCGTACAAATGTGGTTGGCCACGCAGACACGCTTTCACGGCTTGGGAACGAGGGGGAGTTTATATGTTTTCGGCCACAGCATTTGTCTTAGATATACCGTCATCAATGGTTGCTAGTCTGGTACGAATTTCACCCATTGTGACATCAGTACGATTCCGAATGCTCATATCTCGTTCATGTCGTCAGCGAGGGTCCTTCTGTATATCCTGAATCATTTGACACAACTCAATATTAGTTGGACCAGGGTTTGCTTTAACACCCCCCCTCACAATAGGAACAAACCGCGACACACGCGAAAAATCACAAAGGAGTTTGAAGAACACTCGAGGGCTTGGCACAGAAAGCAATAAGTATTTGTTACACCTTTACAAAAATACAAGTTGTGCTTACTGGCCTGCAGTATAAAGATGAACGGATTAGACGCGCGCATCCTGTTGCATGCGCTAAGCTCAAAGAGGGTTGCGTCGGTGTTGCATCCTTTTATAGCAAGAGCGGTTGGTGGTCTTGTCCAATCATGGTCGATGACGACTGGCGGTGCTTTCTTTGGTTTTGTTTTTATGCTGCAGAAAATCTGAGTAGTAACGGCTGAAAAATTCACAGGGTCTTTTATGTTATCCCATAGCCTCCTCTATACTCGCAAAGCCTGGCAGTTCGACAACGAAGTCATAAAGTGCCCGGTCGCAGATTTGGAGCGCGAGGATCTGGTAGCACAGAGCATAAAATAGCTATTTCTCGGGGAACCTGGATTTCAGCGCACAGCTTTGCAGCGGCAAGGACGCGAAACACACTTGTTCGCTAGGGAGAAGTGTGTTTCGGCGTCTCGCCGCAGCGGGGCGCTCGGCGATTCGCCAGGTTTTGTCAGTACAGTAGACTCCCTTTAAGACGAACGCGAAGGGACCCTGAAAATTTGTTCGACTTTCAGATGTTCGCCTTAACAGAAGTGCCCAAATTATCATGCTGGGCATGTCTAAATTGCTGTTGACCAATAAACACAGAATAAAAAGGTCTACAATGAAGAGATACTTAAAAAAAGGGACATTTATTTGGCTTACCGTGCCAAATGAAGAAAAAAAAATAATGTTTCACACACCGCTGGTGGGGGAACCGATCCATTCGGTGATTTTTGACTGCCTCCTACTCTGTGCAAATCGGTGTCTAGCAATGAAAGACATGTGGCCCATGTTCCCGAGAAAACATAGGCCACATGTCATCATTGAACCTTAAAAACTGTCATCACGTCCATCAGACTCCTTGTCCGACGCCTCCTCCCAAAGGCAGTAGTCTTCAGTGCCGTCGAGCGCATTTGAAATCTCGCCCTTCTTGAAAGAGCGAGCGACGAGCGTGCGCCGACGCAGTGAAAACCCGGCGCGGCGCATTAAAGCGAGAAACCCAATGTCGGCTCGCCAAAGTTCATGCAGCAGCTCGATGTTTACGGCAAGGTGACGTTCACGCTGCTCTTTTACAAAGTTTCGGCGAAGTGCCGTTCGCGTTGCTCTTTTACAAAGTTGCCAAGACTTGCTTCGACGTCGGCGAACACGCCATTCTTTGGACTCCTAAAGCTTCTTCTCGTTCCGTTCCACACGAACAGAGCTTGCTTTTGTCGTCTCCATCCGTAAATGCTGCCTTCATTTACGGCGAATTGTCGTCCGGCAGCACTGTTACCGATGTATTCCGCAACCAAAAGAACTTTTCTTTTGTAGGCGACCGATGACTGTTTTTGCGCCGACGCCATTGCCGAGCCTGACTGTACGACAGGGATGTTCCATACCTCGCTGAAGTATTCCCTTTCTTGGGTGTACAATTTCCCTATTTGGGCACTTTTTCCCTGCGTAACTTTGAAATATCCCTGCACATTTCCCTGCGTCATATTTCTGTTATCTGTGATGTATTGTCACTTCAGCTCTTTAGTCAGTGCTTGTGAGGCCAGTGCAACGTTATGCGCTGCAAAAAAGGCTGCCATTTAGACCTCTGCGATCTTCAAGGTGTCGTTCTCAGCGCAGACTTTATGGAAAAGCTTAGTTACCGACGTGGTATAATTGAAGGTTTTTACAGCTGCTTCATGCTTAGCCGTTCTGCTGTGCTTGTGGAGGTCACTTTTCCCGCATTTAACGGTCACACCGCAGTCTTTGCACTTGGCTTCAGTGGTGGTGTGTTCCTCTGGCTATCCCTTGAACTCTGGCGAGCTCAACCACTCGGAGCGAAATGTCTTGATGTAACTTTTCCTCCGCGATCTTGTTCGTTTTAAATGGGACGGTCCGATTCCATGGTCGGCACATGTGAAAGCCAGTCCCCCTAGATAGTGCTCTAAGTCCACCTATTGAGCAACGAAAATGTTTGCCTTTGCCGGGGTACCACCGTTACTCAAATAGAGCACCAATATTGCCAGCCGTAGTGGGGTGTGCTTTGCCTTGACCATGTCAACATGAACGGAAGTGTACTACAAGAATTGTTTTTCAATATTTCTTGCTTTTTAACGCTTTTTCCCAAATTCCCTCCCCAATTACTAAAATTCCCTGCAATCTTGTGAAGATTCCCTTTTCCCTTTTTGCCTAAATCGGGACCGAAAATTCCCTGAAAAAGGGAAAATTCCCTGCATGGAACATCACTGCTGTACGAATGGTGGCGCCCCGGACATCGTGATTTTAATGATGATGATAGCTGTTTTGAGCGCCATATTGCTTCGAAACCGAAACTACGCCAACGGCGTTAGATCGCGCCTCATCGAAGTTGAAAATTTGAAAAAAACAAAACAAAAAAAAAACACCTCGCATTATATGCGGGTTTTTACGGTACATCTGACATGCACCTCGGCCGGTGCAATGCGCGGCGTCGCCGTCGGTGCCATCGCGAAGGGGACCTATAGAAGATCGAGTTAACCAAAATGCGCGCGCAAAGCGGTTCGTGTTAAACAATTTTTTTTTTTGCATTGCGTCTATGGGAAACCAACCAAATGTTCTTACTTTGTTCGGCATATCCGAGAATTCCGCTTAAGCGAGTTCGCCTTAACGGGAGTCTACTGTATATAGGAGGCCATGGTTATGCCTAAGACGACTTGAAGGCGAAAGCCCAAGCGCCGATGTAAACGTGATAGCGAACCCCTGATGGCGGCGCGCTCTGTGACGACGCACTTCTGACGACGTTTCATTGGTACCTTTCGTTTTGGTACCTTTCGCGTCGCCGACGTGTTTTCGTACTTTTCGTGTCGCCGACGTGTTTCCGCTCAAGGACTTTGAAGGTCGACTGAACGATGAGACATATAAGGCTTTCGCCATAGTAAAGATAAACGAATTAAACACGCGCCTCCTTTCGCATGTGCGAAGCCCAAATAATTTACTATTTAACTATTTACTATTAAAAAGTTAATTAGTCATCAATTAGTTGCATTTTTTCTTAAACATAATGGCCGCCTATCCGTGTAACTCACTTGCGCAGACTGCATTTGTGTAGCTTTCACTGTCGTTTTCTTTTTGTAAAAAAACCTGTATTCGATAAAAAGAAAAAAAAACAACAACAAACACCCTGTGTGTATGATACGAACATACACACGGGGTGCTGTTTGTGACCGTCCTACAAGTACGACTCAGACAGTGTCTACAGGCTGTCGTTTGCATTATTTGTTAGCAGTATGACAGCGACTTTAGTGGAATGAAGCACGGTATACCCATCTCTTACTAGACTAATGCTAAATCGACTGTTGATAGCAATATGTTCTGGCCTTTAAATTTGCTGCCGAAATACAGTCGGCTCGAGTCTTTGCTGGCATTTGAGAACCGTAAGTATATACTATATGCTGCCTCATTTGTTCAAAACTGTCGTGTTGTGTTTTGCATCTACATGTACCGTATATTACAATAAAATAATAAGACGGCTGAATGAGACGATTGTTATGCCACTTTCGTCGCACATGATGCCAGAGCCACAGATTTGTAAGATGCCGGTAACTCTGGTGGCTTTCGAGGCAGTTGAAAAGGAACAATAATGACAATTTATTGCTGTCCCGTTACAACACTTTCTGACCACTATGCGTGACTGAGCAGTCGGATGAGCGCAGGAAATTTATACAAAGGTAGATTTTACGACGGCTGCTAAGTGAATGTACCCTAAAACACTTCTGGTTAATTTTTCTTTTGCGAAGTCGTTGTCTACCGGACAAGGACTTTGGGTTCCACCTCAGCTTACAAGGAGTGCAACACGGGAAAACGTTAATTCATATTCGCAGCTACAAACATGTACCATTCCAGATGGTGCTTGAAAGAATCGAACATTTTTCTGTATTAAAAAAAAAAATGGTCGAGTTTAGTTAGATAAGGTCCTAAACGTGATTGGTGAGGGCGAGCTTACGAGTGGGGCGGGTGTCTTAGAGATGAGAGAGATAATGAAAAGCAACGTCTATCATTGTAATGATATGGATTTTAATAGAAGACAACAAAATATGAAAGAAAAAAAAGAAGAAGAATCTGTTGTTCTAAAGCAGAACGGAGAACAACATAAAACGTCATCTTCGGGTCTGGTGGGCTCGATGCCGAGGTGAAACCCAAGCATTCCTGGACATTCATTGCCACCGACATTGATACACATCGCAATAACGAGAGATGCGAAGAGATGCAAATTCGGCGTTGATGGGTTTTTAGGTGGCCATACCGAGCCATAAAATTTCGTTTAGATTGTTAGCGGTCGTAAGGAATTTAATCTACGTTTCCGCCTACTTTAATACATCGCTTTTGAAATTCGGGGTACGTGCTTTTACCTTTTTTTTTTTTTGTCACATCTAAAGAATTTCTTCGCGGAGTTGTCAAAGGTGAGAGAGGTCGGATAATGGCACGTGACGAATCGAAATTCAGATCGACGAGATGTATGGGGAGAAAAAAGACCGGACAGATTTTGCAAAGACGGCGTTCTGCCTCAGATCTGTATCGCGCGGTCCCACTGTGTTTACATTATACAAAAGACAGTCTACAGACGACACAGTCTGATGCGTGTTTCTTCCTTATAGGATGACGCTCCTGTTCCACTGGTCCCGAAGAAAACTGCCTGACGACATGTTCGAGGCCTACATGTATGAAACGAGCATGTTTCAAACATGCTCGATGCGTGACCGCACATGATTATTTCACCGTGCACTCTGCAGACCATGTCTTTTGTACACGATGTACGACCAGTGTGCTGAAAATATGAATGGGAAAGCGGCGTTTGTTGGATCGGGAATCTCGAATGAAAGAGGAAGAGCGGGAGAACCCCCATTGGGAGACGTGCGGTGTTGCTGAGATTAGACTGGCTTAGCAGAAGTAGTGAGCAATCGAAAAGTCCGCCCGTTGGAGGTTGCGATAGTCAAGGAGGTGAAAACAACGTAACAACTCGGATGTTCGTTGCGAGTTGAAATCACCGGCATGATAATTGTAATAGCGCGAATGTGAGATAAAACCTCGGTGCCAAAGAATCGCCTCTTTTTCCTTCCTCGGTGGGAATTCGTCGTAGAATTGTACCACGTATATGTGCTGGGCGAGTAGACTATACGGGGACGAGACGGTCCTTGCGACCAGTCGTGAAACAGTTACGTAAACGGGCATTATGCATGATGGTTCTTTCTTGATACTTGCACTCTTTGTAGCATAGGGGTTGTGGTAATAACTGTCTTATTGAGAAGTCAATTTTTTTTAATAATAAGTAGAGACTTGTTAATTGTCGTAACCGGGGTTTTAAAAGCACGAATCATTGAATTTCTCATTAGAGATTTTGATTTGGCATCAGTTTTGTATTTAGCACTTTTGATTGGTAGACCCTTACGTTCATCACTGTCGTTTTATATGAATTTGCGTCTTTCAAACATTTCGAGTTCGGAGTAAAAATTCAGCCTGTAACGACGATACTTAGTATCTCTTTTTTGCTCTTATTCAAACGTACTCAAAATCGCTCCTCCCAAAACGTCGTGCTGTTAGCTTAGTTTACAACATATTAGAAAACAGCGCAAAAAGAACGAGATACAAAGTAGAGGAAGGACACAAGACATACGCTGACTAACAACCAAAGGTTTACTAGAACTTCCACGCGCGCACAGAGGCACGCGCAAGCACATGCTCATCTTTCTCTTTCTACACAGATAAATGCTAATAAAAAAAAAACTTCGAAAGAAAAATGTGAGAAGAAAATGTGGACCAGATCACTGAATTAGTGTCGCGTCAGTGCATCTGACCAACAGGGAATTCCAATTTCTCAATTACGACCGTCCTTTGTATAGAGAGTATTCACTAGACGCCATATTTGTGGGTGCTGTTCAGAGCGCATGCTCAGAACGAGCTCACATCGATAGGCTGCTAAGACCGGCACTTTTGATGGTGCGGAATGCGCGTTGCAAAATAACTGTGGAAGCTCGCCATCAGCACGCGCTCAGCATTCGCGCACACAGCTATGGCCGCCAGTGAATACTCCCTATACTGTCACACGCTTTCCGTAAAAGTCTAATTTGTATTTTGAACGCGGTGTGCACGTGTTGCGAACGTGAGGTGAACGCAGCGCATGATCTTGGCGTTTTCTCGTGCTGCTGTCAAATTTAATTTTTTATTATTTATTTTGGTCCCGCGTTTCGCAACGTTCTTCTAATGCCGCTGAAGAAATTTTGTTTTCTTCTCTCATTCTTTTTTCTTCGAAGGTTTTCTTTATGAGCATTTATCTCTGTAGAAAGAGAAAGAAGAGTAGGTGCTTGCGCGTGCCACTGTGCGCGTGGAGGTGCAGTATACATTTGATTGTTAGTCAGCGTATGTCCTGTCTACTTCTACTTTGTGTCCCGTCTTTTTTGCGCTGTTTTGTAATATGTCGTTCATCAATCAGCCCAGAAAGCTATCTTGTTATAATTTACAACAAAACGTCTGCCGGAAGCAATGTCAGTTAAAGCAGACCACCGCTATCTGTCCCGTTTCCTGTTAAACGACGCGTTCGTCCGTCTTTGACTCCCTCTCTCTACTTTACACTCCCCGCTAGTTCGTCAGATTCGTTTTTATGCTTTTCAGCAAGATCCTGCCGACAGCGATTCCACCTGGTCGTCGAGGCTTCGACGCCGACCTTTTGAGAGGTCTCAGGTTGCTGTGCCTTCCAACAAGGAGCAGGATGCAAATAAGATGATTTGCTCGCCTTCGGCGTTCATCTCCGCTGCCCTGCTTCTTATTTCCGGGGCTGTGGCCACGACGTTTCTACTGCTGGCCAAGGCTCCGCCGCAGCCACACATTGTGTTCATTTTGGCGGATGATCTGGTAAGTGCGCGGTAGACTACATCATCGTTTGTGGGGAATGTGAAGGTGTTTCTGAAACTGATTAAAGGGCTCACGTCCTCACGTTTTTATGTCATGCACGACGAAAGTCATATTCAGCGTGGACGGCCGTTTATGCACCAAAAAGGACAATCATCCTAGGTGGAATGAATGCAACAGGCGGGCTTGGGTAGTAAACGCCCGTTCACACACTTGCGTTTGACTACGAGCGACCTCGACATGACCGATTTTTAAGCCTATTTTGACTGCTTACGAACGGCTGCGCTGCAATGCAACCGGTCGTAAACCGTTCAAAAAGGCTATAAACCAGTCTTGCCCAGGGACGGATGTATGGGTCAGGCCTGGGAGGTAGGCATTCGGCTGGCGGCGGGAGTCTGCTGAGATATGACGTTACGGCCGAAACGTGGCCCAGGTGTATTTTGTTGACCCGATATTTGCTATGTCACCAAGAACTAAACTTTTGGCTGGTGTATATCAATGATTTTATTTTAAAAAGTTTACCTTGGGGAGCTTAGGGGGGGAGGGGGGAGCGACACCCCCCCTCCCTAAATCCGCCCCTGGTCTCGCCTCAGTCGGTCGTATTCAAACGCAAGTGTGTAGACGGGCCTTAAAAAGACACTGATATAAAAAAAGTGTATTTTGTCCAAAGGGCATTGATGGGACACGAACTTCTTTTGACAACGTTTCCACGAAAAGATTTTTTTCGCGCAATATTTATGCTGTTAGATGCTATTTAGGTGGAGCCTGGAGGTCATGGCCGGCTCTAAGCCCCGCCCACAGGTCCGAGGCTCCGCCCATTACTACTGGATTGGCTTGGCTGCTCGACCGAACACGCTCGCACGCCTATAGTGTCTTCCTTTGACGACATCCGGCGCTTCAAGTCTGGCGTCTGACACCGCCTGCTAGTCGTGCGAGCGGATACGGGGCAGTCTCCGGCATCATCTGCTATTCCCCCACCGTCTATCGTCGGCTGCAATGCCTGTAAGATGTGGACACGAAAAGCTGCTCGTCGGCGTCCGTTTTCGCCTTCTTCCGTTTGCTATTATTCATCCCCAGTCTAAAAACATCTGCCAAGCTCAGAAGACGCGACCATGAAAGCGGCGCTCTAGCGTTCCATCATGTACGAGCCACGGTTCAATACAAACGTCTGTCAGCGTGTATCGATCTGCCGTAATAAGCGACCGACAGAACTAAAAAATTAACAAAATAAATATGCAGTCCTTCCAGCTTTTCAGATTTTGTTATATTTTCGCATGTCATCCGCGAGCAAGGTGGGTGAGCGCCATGATGCCCAATGGACCTTTTGTAGAAATACGCGGTGCGCATGCGTGGAGTATTTCATGCGCCTGGGCTCGAGAGTATCTAGTTCCAAACAATCCGCCATCTTGCATTTCTCGCCTTTGAGCGGTTTCGTTGTGTCGACCTCGGGGCGGAAGATTACGCACGATGGGGACAAAGGTGAGCTTGGGGGAGCCGTATCTCGGTCACATCGCCTCAATGGGTGAACAGGATGTAGCTGACGTTTTGGGTGTGGAACGGGTGGGAGAGGCCTTGGGCGCGCGTTGTTTTCCAGTCACCTAGTCTCGAACCGATTCGCGTGTCTAGGTGGCAGCACATATTCGCCAAGAGGTCCATTGAAACGCGACCTAAAGATATTTCTTTTAGCAAGCCAGGTGCACTGCAAAACTTGAGAGCTACTTGCCCTTCAAAGCGAAATGTCGGGAACATAGCTGGACCAACTTTATGCGAGCCGAGCGCCCGGTTGCTTCCAGCCAAATGGCTCGAAAAGTCTTACCTGCTTAAGTATCTTCTCAGTATTGAAACCATGGTTGTAATTACGACGGTTGCACAATTCACAGAGCAGCGGGGTCGCTTTTACAGGAACTAACATCTTTACTCGGAATCAATACGCGCCAACGAACAAATCAAGCCAGATCGAGCAACCTAGTGACGTGGGACGCTAGGCTTAGGCCAGTCCCGCTAAAGAACTATAGGAACCGTGCACATCTAATTCAGGCCCCGACCAGGGCGCCCCTAGCGGCAAACGGGTCCGTTCCATCGGGGAACTTCTGCCAGTCGCTGCGTTGGTTGTGCGTTGTAGCGGGAGAAAACCACAACAATTGATGCGGCAAACAATAGGCGACCGCCGCGACGCGGCCGGCATGCTCGCTTCCAATAGCACCTGCACAGCGCTTCCGAACGCGCGTACTTGCGACAGTGGTTTGCTGCAAACTAGGTCGGTTGAGGAGGTATTCATCTAAGCACCTCAGTGAACGCAGAACGACTCGCACTCATGAAAATAAACGAACTCAACGAGCTACGCTGAATGATCAGATAAAATTAGCGCAAACGACAAGAGAAGAGAAAGGTACGACAGGACAGAGCGCTACTCACAACTGACGTTTTAATAGAAAAAGACAATAAGGAAGTGAGGCATTATTAACAAGAAAAGGAAGAGGAAAACCCATCAAAAATACGACCGCGCCCTAGGTTGTCTTGATAAAAGAAGAAGAAAAACACCAAAATCGTGACTACCTTTGGTTGCTGTACTAAAGGAAGAAGAAATAAGAAAAATCTCAGAAATTAAGTCAGAACATTCAGATGTTGAACACTTCGTCGGACCTAATGTGAGACACAAGATAAAATTCTATCTTAATGTACACTACACACTTCTTGCGGCGTAAGGATCATTTCTGGTGGAGTTCAAGATAGTGTAGTTCTTTTGGTGAAAGGGTCACCGAAGGGGCGCTGATGCAGGTGTTCCCGCGCGCGATGATGGTTTGCGCCTCGAAAAGTTCTCTAGATCGTTTGTCGCCGTAACGTCTCAGCACTTTGGTGTTGTTCAACAAAGGCGAGCAGTGACAGTCTCGTACATGCACGGCGAGGTGTCCTGCTGGTGACGACTTTAGTGCAAGAGCATGTTCTCTAAGACGTTCATTAACGCATCGCCCTGTCTGCCCCACATAAACTTTCCTGCATGTAAACGGTATCTCATAGATTACACCACAGCTGTAGTCCACGTATTTGTGTCGATGTTTTACTCCACACTGTGCATGTAGTATCTGCGTGTTGTTGATCTTCGGACAGAGCTTCTTCAACGTATCCGGTGCAGATAGCACGACTTCAACATACTTGGAGGCCACCTTCTTTAAGTTATGCGAAATACGGTGAATGCATGGCAGGACTGTTGGTCGGTGTCTTCTGTCCCTTTCTTTGTTCGGCTTCGCTAGACCATCTCAACATTATGCTAGGAGATTATGCAAGATCGTCCGCTCTGAGATGTGGAGACAAGTGAGATACTGCAGAACGTGCCTATGGGTTCTTGCTGGCGGAATGGATCCCGGTGGCGGACAAGGACGAAGATACAGAGCCTTTCTGGACTCGGCAAATAAGCAAGCCGAATTCTTATGGTGGAATTACGTTCCTCTTATCAAGAGTCTACGTATACAGAAAGGAGAAAGGAAAGGCGAAACTATAACCCTATTGGGTGATGTATCTCTACCATCTGAGATTGGCAAGGTGCTCAAAAAAGGCCCAAAATATTTCACAACACCACAGAGACAGGGCGTTCAGCTAGTTTCTATTATTCATGATATAGCCAAAAAGGCGCAAGAAGATGAAAGGACCCGTTGTGTTAATGACTGTGTTGATGTGCTGTTAAAAAATACTACTACTGTTGGCCAAAAAAAGTTACAAATGCCCCGTGTTGTCGATTATTTCCAAGGCAATAACTTAAACCTACTGGTATCAGACAAAGAAGGAGGTTTTGTAGTGCTCCCTCGTTCTAACTACCTAGACAAGGCTAATGAAGTAATTAATAAGAACTTCAACCAGTTGTTTAATGTCAAGACCAAAAGAGTAAAGGCGAAGGCGCTCAAATGTGCCATAGGCTTGCGTTGGCTCAATTAGGGAAGTTGATATCGGATACTACAAAGAACCAGTTGGACATGTTTTTCACCGCAAAAACCCACAAGACAGGATGCCCTCTCCGTGTAGTGGTTACGGAGAAAGGATCGTGGCAAGGGACTATGTCTCGGTTTCTCCTACGACAATTGTCCCATCTTCATCTGGATGATCCATTTCTGGTAAAAAACTCAGAGGAGATAATTTGTTACCTGGAGCAAGATTCCACTACAGCCCGTTTTGGTTTTTCTCTTGACGTGGAAGACTTGTTTTATTCGATCCCACATAATAAGCTGTTTAGAGCAGTGGGGGAATGCATAGAAGCAAACGGTTCAATTCCTTTTCAAAACAAATGTGGCATGCCGGTTGAATCTTTTTTAGAACTTCTGAGGTTTTACCTTTCTGCCACTCTGGTCACTTTTGATGGCAAGACCTACATACAAAAGAAGGGCATTTGTATAGGATCATGTGTAGCTCCTATCTTATGCGACATTTTCCTGTCTCAATGTGATAGAGAGATAGCCAACAGAACGTCTACCAACCAATTTCCCGTATTTTCCGATACGTGGATGACTACTTGGTTCTACTTACATGTCGTCCGGATGACAAAGAGGCACAAGTAATCAACAACATACGTTCAGACTTCTTGGAAGGAGGAAAGGGCCTCAATTTCACTTCTGAGACACCAGCGAATGCGGTCCTGCAATTTTTAGACCTCAGGCTGACGTTCACTCAAGACCATACATGCTGGACGTACTCCCCACGAACCCAGAAAGGACTTTTACAGTTTGACTCAGCCCATTCCAAGCTTATAAAACGCGGTATTGTTACCAGTTGCTTGAGTGCAGCACTAAAGAAATCTTGTGCACATTCAGCAAGTGATAGTTTTAATGCCCAAGTGCAAAGACTCAAGTCTTCTGGATACCCGAGTTCCTTGTTGTATGAAGTCGCTGAGTGCTTGCTTACTTCACGCGGTAAACGAGACAAAGAAAGGGACAGAAGACACCGACCAACAGTCCTGCCATACATTCACCGTATTTCGCATAACTTAAAGAAGGTGGCCTCCAAGTTCCATGTTGAAGTCGTGCTATCTGCACCGGATACGTTGAAGAAGCTCTTTCCGAAGATCAACAACACGCAGATACTACATGCACAGTGTGGAGTAAAACATCGACACAAATACGTGAACTGCAGCTGTGGTGTAATCTATGAGATACCGTTTACATGCGGGAAAGTTTATGTGGGGCAGACAGGGCGATGCGTTAATGAACGCCTTAGAGAACATGCTCTTGCACTAAAGTCGTCACCAGCAGGACACCTCGCCGTGCATGTACGAGACTGTCACTGCTCGCCTTTGTTGAACAACACCAAAGTGCTGAGACGTTACGGCGACAAACGATCTAGAGAACTTTTCGAGGCGCAAACCATCATCGCGCGCGGGAACACCTGCATCAGCGCCCCTTCGGTGACCCTTTCACCAAAAGAACTACACTATCTTGAACTCCACCAGAAATGATCCTTACGCCGCAAGAAGTGTGTAAAGATAGAATTTTATCTTGTGTCTCACATTAGGTCCGACGAAGTGTTCAGCATCTGAATGTTCTGGCTTAATTTCTGAGATTTTTCTTATTTCTTCTTCCTTTAGTACAGCAACCAAAGTTAGTCACGATTTTGGTGTTTTTCTTCTTCTTTTATCAAGACAACCTAGGGCGCGCTCGTATTTTTGATGGGGTTTCCTCTTCCTTTTATTGTTAATAATGCCTCACTTCCTTATTGTCTTTTTCTATTAAAACGTCAGTTGTGAGTAGCGCTCTGTCCTGTCCTACCTTTCTCTTCTCTTGTCGTTTGCGCTAATTTTATCTGATCATGTGTAACCAACTAGCCCAACAGATGTTATTGTTACGCTCAATGAGCACGCTGCAAACGCCGGCAGCCGTGTTTCTTATCGTTTAAAACCGGAGCGGACAAGGCAATCGAAGGATACATTTGTTTCTCAGACATAAATATTGTCGATAGAAATCCTATTACGGCGCGGAGGAACAATCTTACAACGAACATCCCACACGTCAATCATCTCCCCAACCAATGAGAGCTGAGAAAAGGTGCTTAGCATAGCTATCTAAAGCAGGGCTACCCCCACATAAATTGAGTCTAACGGCGTCAATATTGCTCGAAATATATATTTTTTTTTTATGGTAAAAAAGAAAATTAAATGCTTCATTTAGGTTTTTTAATTATTTTTTTGTTTAGAGCGCAGCTCTTAAGCCCGGTTCACACAGTTGCGTTTGACTGCGTTTGACTGCGTTGCGGCAGCGAGACGCCAGGACATCCCTGCTGCTTATATCGCGTGCCAAGAAGAATCCTTGAATTGGATTCCACGCTTCATACGAAGCACAGATGTACCGGTGACTCGCTTTCAGTTCTCGCCGCAACGCAGTCAAACGCACTCAAACGCAAGTGTCTGAACCGGCCTTTAGGCGCTTGTTTCCGTCTTGAGTGGCGTCAGTGCTGCCAACCTTAGGGATTTGCCCCTAGATCTAGGGATTTCCGAAATCGCTTAGAGGCAAGGGGAAATTTGTTCAAATCTAGAGATTGTTTTTTAATGGGTTTCAGAGGGCTTTAGAGACACGTTCCTTCCCTTTCTTTCTCCTCGTTCCGGCAGCGGGAAAAAGGCTTCTTCGTATATTGTCGGGGCCAGAGATAACCTCCAGTGGTAACAACAGCGATTTTCGGGGGCCACACAAGGCCAAAGGTACAAAGTTTAATTATATAAAAAGGTGTGAACGACGCAAATTTAATCTTTAAATGGCCACCCAACTACAGGAATTTGTTGTTAAGCTAGTCCATAACGATAATCTCAATATTGACGAAAATTAACAACATTTTCTGAAACTCTAGGGTGATCTAGGGAATAGTCCGATAAAATTCGGGAAGAAACGACCGCGAAGGTTGGCAACATTGAGCGGCGTGACCTTCGGCGTCGGCGTCGCTGTCGGCATAACCGCGCGTTGCATTATGGACGCTTCCCATAATGACGTCACACGTAAATAGCTTTGCGTCGCCCAATCCCGGTACGTGTTTCTATAAAAAAACAAAGTTTACTAAAGGAAGCTCGTTGCCAAATGAATGTCACCGGACACACCATTGTGCGCGCGTGCGTGCATGCGAATCCGTGTCGTGTGCGCGTGCACGCGTTTGTGAGCGTGTACGCGTAGACTCGTGAGCCCGTGTCTAGGTGCGATTTCACCTGTGTATGTGCGTACGTGTCTGTGCGCCCGTGCGCCTACATACGCGTATACGTGTGAGAGATATTTTCTTGGAAAAACTCGCATCATAGTTGGTAACCGTTTCATTTTTCCTCGTAACCAGCTTTTGTTTTGCGCGTGATAATATCTACTGCAGGGCTGGAACGACGTCAGCTTCAATGGCTGCCCCCAGATTCGAACACCCAACATCGACGCCCTGGCGTGGAACGGCGTCCGGTTGAGTCGGTACTACACCCAGCCCCTTTGCACGCCTTCGCGGGCCACGCTTATGACCGGACGATATCCCATCCATACCGGTAGGCTCATCGGAATTCCTTTCTTTTTAATACATTCGCAGATTTTAGTGGTAATATCTATAGGGCCTCTAGATAAGCTATAATGTATATATATATCTGCACTACGTTCCCGAACTTTTTCGTGGGCGTCGCCATCTTGGTGCTTAGTGTAGAGCGGCCGCAGTTGGCGACCGTTACGATTCCAAAGTGCGATTTTTAAGCTTTAGGTACGGTGCCAGGAAGCTGCGAGACACATGCGCGTCCAAACTGTCCGATTCGGCGTGCGAACCGCCTGAACGACGTCCGAGGGCGAGGGTTTTCGTCGCAACGAAGCGTCGGACGGGGCCTCCGTCCGGCGCCGGCGTGCGTCCAACTTGCTAGATATCGCCGCACGGCTGTCCGAATTTCGGAGGGCCGCAGCCAATGGCAGCACGGATGGCGCGAAGGTCATGTTGTCACGTGACTTTCGGCCCGATCGGGCGAGGAGGCGCTTCGTGGTTCGGGCAGTTCGGGTACGGTGGCTAGAAGGGGTAGTTCGGGGAAGCGGATCTCCCCCTCTTTTACAACTCCTACACGACACACACATCTGGCGGTGCGCAGTGAAGGAGATGGACGCCATCGAGTCTTCTCGCGCACACAAAACAAGCTGCTGATCTCGCGCGCCATAGCAAGCCGTCCTTCTGGGACCGATCGAGGCCGTCGAAACCCGAATGTACTCCGTTTCACCTTACGATGGAGAGCAGCGGACGCTACGAGCCATTCCAATGCCGTGTGAGTGTCACGTGAACTTCGGGAGAGACGCAGCAATGCGCGGTGTGCGTAGTCACGTGATTTGTACGCAGTGCTCGCTTCGCTGGGATGGCTCCTAAGGTCCGCTGCGGTCCATCGCGATTGAGTGATGTTGAGCAGAAAAGTAACCTCACGGAAAATCTCTACAGACGCACACTTTAATAGAATGTAATAAAAATATTATGTTTGTTTTCATGTCAGAAAAAGCAAGAAGGGCGACGGAAGCATTTTAGCTTTCTAGGCTAGGTGGCGCGAGCTACCGCCCGTTATATATATATATATAGCCATTAGCATTCATCCATCCAGTCGGTAGAGGGATACCCGAAACTGGGCGGAGCTGAACGGAGCGACGCAACGACGCGTCGGAAACCATGTGTCGCGAACCGTCCTGTGCGGCGATTCGGAGCAGCCATCTTCCCGACAGTTCGCACGCCGGATCGGACAGTTTTGACGCGCATGTGTTTCGCGCTTTAGGGAACCGTTTTCGCGCATCCGATACGGTACGGTGGGCCCTCCGGTAGGAAATGCGCATGCGCTAGCGGAGAAGACTCGCACATGCGCAGTTCGTCCCGGAGGGCCCTTAGTACCGTACCGGATGTGCAAAAACGGTTCCCTAAAACTCCCTAGGATCGTTCCGCGTTATCGGTGACTGTTTTGATAGTTCTGGAAGACGAAAAACCGTTTCCTGCGATTTCAGATAAAGCATCAAAGAATTGGCAACTATGACACCAAGGTGATGGTTGACGTGTCATTGCTCTGAAGCTTAGCTTATTTAGTGCCTCTAAAGTGTACAAGACGTCCCCCCCCAAAAAAAAAAAATTATAAGAAAAAAACTTACGCCTCGTTGACCGCTCATTCCCCGCCCAAAGGTAGCGCTAGAGGTTCGAGTCAGATGCCAAAGTTTCAGAACTAACCGTTTTCTTCTTCAAACGTTTTAGGTTATTTTCTGAAAATTGACATGGGAAAAGTCCGGCCGATGGAGCTCTCGAATACACGGAGCTGAATGACGCCGTTACCGAAAGCGGGCAAAAACGGGCGCCATTATCCCATTAAAATTTTCGGAAAATCACGTAACTTTTGAATTAGATAACGATTAGTTCTGAAATTCTGTCATCTGGTTTGGACCGTTAGCACGACCTTTTAGCAGAAAATGAGCGTACGGCTCTGCGTAATTTATTAAAAAAATTGCATATATATATATATATATATATATATATATATATATATATATATATATATATATATATATATATATATATATATATATGTATATTAATTGTGGGGGGGGGGGGGCACGTTGTAGAAGAGAGCTCCTCCTTTTAATTTTGTTTAGGGAGATAATCTCTAAGCATCGTCAACACGGCACTCAAAAGGCTTGCAAAAGCTTCAGAAACCTTGGTTTATTTTTAAACTCGGGAATGATTAAAAAGCAACTTTTCGATATGAGACGTTCCACTGTTCGTGTGTGACAGGATACTGGGCTAGGCAGTTGTTGGACTGTCTGAGACGTTGCTTAATCTGCGAACCCGGACCACGCATCGTTTCTTGGATGTCCAGGCACGCAGCACAGCGTGATTTACAACGAGGAACCCAGAGGGCTGTCTCTGCGCTTCAAACTCCTGCCGCAGTGGCTTGCTGAGCGTGGATACAGGACGCACATAGTCGGAAAGGTAGTTTTGCAGGGGGCCATCTGACATGCACGCCACATTAACAGAGTTGCGCCCGACTCGTTTCAGTGGCATCTGGGCTTTCACAAGACTGAATATACACCGTCAAAGCGTGGATTTCACCACCACGTCGGTTGTTGGGGCGCCTACGTCGACTATTTCACTCACCAGAAAACGTATAATGGGGTAGGTAACAACTCCCTATGTATTTCTTCAGGACTGGTGCGGTACCTACGTTCTCTTATATGTCGAAGTGTTGTAAATTTGACATTAATGTCGGAAGAAATGTGCGACAGTCTTAAGATGGGCACGTTCTCATAATCCTTCGAATGAGACAAAATTGGAGCGAATCGCCCGACTTATTAAAAATCTGTCGCAGTAAAATAATAATAATAAAAAAAACTGCTAATACTAGTACATTCTACTTAAATATGCTGAATAGGCTTGGGCTATTTTTAACTGATTCTGGAATAATATTTGATGATCAGCTTCGAGTGTATTGTAACTTTATGTTACTATGATTATGCATCCGATCCTTTCGGGTAATTTCTGAAAGCGCCGAATTTTACCCGATGGTTGTTTTTACGGGGTGTAGGACAAAATGGTCCCGGTCAGAATGGTCCCGGTCAAAATGGTCCCGGACAAAATGGTCCCGGACAAAATGGTCCCGGACAAAATGGTCCCGGACAAAATGGTCCCGGTCAAAAAGGTCCCAAGTGCCAACCCGGACAAAATGGTCCCAAGGTGAATTTATCAATACTTTGAGCGCTCCTAATAGGACAAAATGGTTTGGTACTTTTAGTTTGAAACACGTTCAAGGATAATATCAACATTTTCACTATAATCATTTGAAACAAATTTTAAATTCCTTCTATCTATGCCATGTAGCTCTATTTCTCAAAGGGTCTTTATTTCTACCGATATATTTCACGTGTGTAATCAATATCTTTCTATCGCCAGAACCTGTTTTCAAATTAGCGCTATCGAGCTTCAAAACGATATTCGGAATGAAAATCCTTATCATACACGTACTACAGGTTCTTGATGGGGTTTTTTGAAATGAACCTGTGGTACCACCGTGTTCTATTTTTTTAGAAAGAGCAGCACTCTGTCTGAACATTGTATATTAGAGAAATCAAAAATTGGTTTCGCAATTATGAGCGTATTTATCGCATAGACCACTTAAGAGACAAGAAGTCGACGCTGTTGAAGCGAAGGCCTAATACGAAAATGTATTCATATGACCCGCACCCCTCAAAAAGTCGTTCAAGGGACGGAGCCCTTGCACGTACTGTGTGCACATAGTTACAAGTCGCTGCTAATATCCGTCAAGAGTAGAAAATACAAAAACATGCAAACAGCAAATAAATAATGCCACGCTGGGACCATTTTGTCCGGAATGGCAGTTGGGCCCATTCTGTCCGGGACCATTTTGTCCGGGACCATTTTGTCCGGGACCATTTTGACCGGGACCATTTTGACCGGGACCATTTTGACCGAATCCCGTTTTTATGTCAAACGTGCCATAAAGTATTCAATACATAAAGGAAGTGTTCTTTCTTTCTAAGCAAACTTTAGTAAGGCGTGTTGTTGGGTGACTAGGTGCGCGATCAGAGTAAATAAATCATCGCAATAACGACACGAGGAGAAGTAGATTTCTTTTTCCCTTCTTTTTATGTCAGTAGTTTTGTGTGTTTACTACTTGTTCTGTGTTTTTTTGTGCTGTTTTATTTATTCTAAGCAAGCTTCATTGTTTCTACAGCCAAACAGAGATGCAGGCCTGGATTTCCGGCGAAACCTTTTCATATCACCGAACCAGTCTGGGACGTACGTCACCCAGCTCCTGACAAGAGAGGCGAACGCCATAATCGAAAACCACCCCGTCGACAAGGTGCGTCTAAACCTCACGAGTGACCGTAAAACCTTTGTTTTTGCTTTGGTCACTGTAGCCATTTACACTGAAGGGAGATGACTCCGAGGAGTAGACAGAATCCCGACCCTGCAGTACAGTTGGGAAAGTATCCTGCCAATGATAAAACCGAAGTTATGGTATCAGCTTCGAAAGGGAAACTTAGGCACCAGCGGGCAACACAGATTTGGACTGACAGCCATATTTTCTAGCAGAAGCTATAATCTTATATCTCGTTAAATCACATATTTCTGTCCTAGGCACGGTCGGCCGCTTATATATTATCCTCGGCCAAAACAATAATTAGTTGTAGTCATGTTAAAGTAAAGTGTTTCAAGGCGGGGACGTTTTGACCAGTCAATACTATTTAATTTACTTTACAAAGAACTATTTTATAGCCAATTGTTTACCAAAAAAGAAATATAAGCAGAAGAAAAAAACACTTGTAATGTTAGTGTTGTGGATTCCGATTTCGAAGCACAGCAAGCTTGATGCAAAGCACACAGAGGCACAGTTTTCCAGATGGTCATTATTTGAAAAGCGCTTTACGCACTGGCTTTTTCATTTCGAGAAGATGTTTGACTGCTAACTTAGGGTAATGAGAAGATGCGCTCCATTGACATGCTTAGCGACTGGCCAGGTTAATCGAGCTCAACTCTACTATCATTGAGTTTGGAGAAATTTTTAAAGCAACCAGGAAAAGAGGAAGACAGAAAGAGAGAAAAATTTAGCTATTGGAGATCTTTAAGTCCAAACGTTTAGAATGTTATGTGAGGTGCTTTTATTGACATGCCGCCCGCAGGATGCTATGGCATCGTTCATACCTAAAAGGGCGAACGAAGACCGTTTGATTGTGTTGTCATTGACAGCCCTTGTTCTTATACTTGGCCCATCAAGCACCGCACTCGGCTGATCGGCAGGAACGCCTGCAAGTTCCCAAGGAATACATCGAGCAGTATCGCAACATTGGAGACCGGAACAGAACACTTTACGCTGGTAGGTTATTTTTGCAGAATTTCCCGTCATCTGCATCAAAGCTGGTAAAGAGTAGAGCATAATTAAAAAAAAAAAAGAAGTGCCGCTAACTTGGTTTTTGCCTCCGCCAACTGCTTTACGTACCTGGGTCTCCACCAGCGCAACCTCAAATAGGCTCCCGCGTACTTAAATCGAGTTGATCCATCGCAAAATTGAATATGCTTCTGACTTGGATTAACTTTTCCCGCCAAACGTTGCTGTTCGCTTTTTTATTTTTTTATTAGGTTTCTTGCGATCCCCCAGTTTTCAAAATTAAACGATTGTGCCGAATTGCAAGATTTATCACGGCGCCGAAAAATTTGCTCATCAATCGATCTTCCATAAACGTTGTCGCCATGCGTCTTGCCACGACGACTTGCTTCACATTCCCGACCATTTTACTGCGGCCTGATCATTCGAACCGAGGGGTGACTAAAATGCTTTTCTTTTTTGAGGGAATGGGTAAGCCGAATGTGCTAGCGCACCGCATCTCGGAGCGCTTAGAGCGAAAGGTTGCCCTGCAAAACCCAAGGGTCCCATGGGTTCAATCCACACCCCCTCCCCGTTTCGATCTGGATAAGCATATCGTACCGGTGTGCGGTACCCTATCGCCACTGCGTGGTGCACGTTAAAGACCCCAGGCTAGCAGTCGTACTGCACCGGCTAAATTTCTCACCTACCGAGGAGAGACAAGTCGCCCGTTGAGGCCCTCGTTGTCATTGTATGTTTGCTATCACTAACTTTACCAGGGATCGCAGCGTCGGCTGTACTCGGAGACGAAGTATGGCTTCGATAGATCCTTTCAGAAATTTTGTGCAATCTATACTCCGTTTCACTTTATGTTGTACCGCAGAGAAGGCTAGGAGCGCGAGCTCATGGCGTTGGGAGCTGCTCTTAACGCACGAGAGCTTGTGCCGCAGAGATGTGCCCCAGAGCAAGGAGCTCGCGCTTGTAGCTTTTCCTGCGGTACATCATAAGGTGAAACAGAGTATAGTGGCTGAAATATCTGTCCAAATTGTGGTACGCTCGTGGCGGATTAAATCTGGTACCTATTCGTCGACGGTAGACGTACAAAAGTTACGGTGTTTTTTTAATGAACGGTTATATCCCTATTTGCTTCAGTTTCGATGGTGTCAAGAAACTACCATTCAGCACGAGGCGCTTATAATTGAGTGAACCTCTCGATGAAAGGAACGTTTCCTTCTCACGAGCTGTCCATGGGGCATGCCGGAGCCGAGCATTCCAAGGCGGCCTCAAATGCGTAGCACATAGAAGCTTCTAAGTGTCGTCACGGTGACATAGAATCGAGCCAACTAACGTCTGGATGCTCAGGCTCCGCATACGTTTCTGTCTTCATATTCTTCCTTCACCAGCCATCAAAAGGCCGCCATTCGCACGCACAGATATGAAACAGACAAGTATAAAACAGAAATGTTTACGCACTTCCATAAAAAAGAAAAAAAAAGAAAGAAAGAAAGAAGATATTATAAAACATTACTTACGCAAGGTCCATTTAGTCAAATTCATATTTCGTGCATCCCGCGTGTTTTTTTCCTCCAGGCATGGTGTCGGCACTCGACGAATCCGTGGGCGCCGTGTTCGAGTCCCTGAACCGTCGGAACATGTTGAGCAATACGGTCTTCGTGTTCACTTCGGACAACGGCGGGGACAGCGAGAGTGACAACGCCAACTTCGCCTCCTCGTGGCCCCTCAAGGGCCAGAAGTACACGCCCTGGGAGGGCGGCGTCCACGCACCCGCCATCATCTGGAGCCCGCGTTTCCCTCGCTTACTGGGATCCGTCTATAGGAACCTGTTCCACATCTCCGACTGGCTACCGACACTGTACCAACTGGCCGGTGAGTAAGCGATCCCCTCCGTCCCGCTGGTGAGGGACGCACGGGCGGTGTTGTACCTGTTACGGAAAATAAGTAACAAAATAGGGTTACTCGTTAGTTCGTCAAATCCTAACGCGTTACTGAGATTCCTTAGTGTCCTGAAAATGTAACGAAATACCATTACCGTTACTTCCTAAAACTTAGGAATATTACTTCGGCGTTAGTTTCACTTTACTTTAGATTTCATTATCATTATTTTGCAGCGATAAACCGCAAATACAAACTCTGACAAAAAAAAAAAAAAAACAGCAAAAGAAGCAACAACAACTAAACTACTCCAAAATGATTGCCTAATATTCGTTTTTCTTTCTTTATAAAATTTGAAAATACAACGGGATTCTGATGGCGGGTTGACCCGTTAAAGAGACCAAAAATGTAACTAAGTTTAATCAACAGTAACGAGCAACGGCTTAATCCGAAAAAAAAACAATACCATAATATTATACCAAAATTACTTTGCTCGTTACAAGTAACGTCGTTACTTGTAATGCGTTACTTCCAACAATGCGCACAGGTCACTGAAGAACCCGAGGGTAATTCACTGACCTTATGTGTGAACTGGAATTTCATATTGAGTTGTGGTAGGCTTGCGTGCCAGGCAAGTATTGTCTGGGAGTCCGCATAAAAAAAGAGGTGATCGAAGCTAGTTGGAAGGAAACAGAAGTTTTATTTTGCGGTAAGCTTTGGGTTATGTAATGTGGAATTCAAATGGCAAGTGGTGTGAACAAAATGAACACCCCCTTAAGAACAATATGGAAAACGACACGATGTTAATCTGGTACCACAATAACACGCGGTAGGCGAGACACTTGTGTCGCGTTTATTGCGTTTTTCCGCATATTATCGCCATCCATATATTGTAGATATGTGTCATTAATAAAAAACAAACACTGCAATTTGATTTGTGCCGAATTAGAAAAGCCAGAACATTTGCGCTTTGTGCAAACATACAATCATTCTGCGGTACCATTCCTTGCCTATCTACACAGACCGTGGTTAATTTTATAGGTGATGCGCAGTCTATAATTATTCTAGCCTTTAAAATTGGAAGGCATAAGACCCGGAAACCCGAAGATCAAACGCGATATTGTTTCAAGCATATCTTCCGTGCCCAGAGTAAGGGAAGACTTCTATGCATTCCTAAAGAGTCAACACTTTTCAGTCTAACCGTGCTCCACGTTATACCTATTCGGAAGGTAATGGACGTGTCATATTGTATAGCAGTAGCTAATACTTGTGCGAGCGCGCTCGTAATCACCGTGGGTGTGTACTTCCTTTAAAAAAATATGATATTCTGCTTTCAACGTGATGATCAAGCATCATGCTGCAGAAAAATATAAGCTGATAGGCTAAGAAATTTTTAAAGCGGTCAGTGTCGGCTCTATTGCTGCTTTTTGGAACAATCCCCTTTCTGGAAGCCTGTCGATTGCTCAGAATATTCAGGGTCTCGCATTTGTTTTAAATCGGGGTTACCGTTAGGTACAATTGCTTTTAATTTACAATGAATGGCTGCTGATAGATGAATATGCGGCGAATATTTCTACGACTAGGAGCACAATACATTTGACTTCTAAAGAGGCCGAACATCTCCAGTTCGGTTAATAGAGCTGAAATGGAGAGCAGACACAAAGCGGTTAAACCAACAATGAGCGTTCAATGTTTTCTATCATTATCGTTGGACAGCCTTGGTCTCAAAATGTTAAATCTCTACCTACAGATCACCATGTTTTTTTATCATTTCTTGTGCTAAAATGCGCTTCGTTCGATCTCGTAGCCGAGTACCACCAGAATAACATAAAAAAAGCCATAATCTACAAAGGGATATTCTAACTCGTACAGTTACGCTAACATTACTGCCTTTTTTTCTTGTTGAAATAAGTCGTATGACGCATTCGAGCGCTCGCACATCAGCGTATGCGTTGCACGCGTACCTATATGTATATGCTGAAATAAATATAGAACAACGAACAAACGTTCCGGGTTCAAACTCGCTGGTGTTGTTTAAACATAACATAACCCAGACTCTGGGAACCTAAGCAGGTCAACACTCGAACACAAGGTCTCAAACCCAGCTCAAGTTTCTCCCACAAAAAATCGAGCATGTGGACCCCGGCAACAAATTTCAGCATTCTTTAAATGGAGTAAACTTGAGCTATGTTTAAGATCTCGTGCGCGTGCGCCGTCTTGTTCATGTCCACCATCTCTGGATTAGATTTGTTATATACCAAAAATAATTTGAAGGTGAATGTTTTTTTTCGTTCCGTTACTATTGTCGTTGCTTTGGTGGGACGTTTGAGATGGTTGGTGGATCTGAGGAAAGAAATGCAGCGATGCTTACGGATTGTAGACTGGATGCATTCATCCAACCTCGCCAATTTACTCCAGTTCGTTCATTCCAGGCGGCCTTCCCGCTGAGATGGCCGGAGACATCGACGGCTTTAGCCACCTCGATTCACTCATCCGTGGAACCGACCGCCCAAGGCACGAACTGCTCATCAACATCGACCCCGTGGAGAATTACTCCGGGATAATTAAAGGCGATTTCAAGCTGGTCAAGGGTACTGCAATCGGTGGTGGTTCCGACAAGTGGTATCCGATCCCCGGGAACGTTCCGTGGGATTCGGACATGCCTCTAAAGCAGTGCAAGAGCTCCGTGGTCGTCCGGGTCTTGAGGGACATTGGTCTGAGTCCCGTGTGCGGTGCGGGCGGCGCGCGGTACGCCGACTCCGTTGATTGCGGCGAGAGGGACCCCAGCAAAGCGTGTGCGTCGGAGAAGTCACCTTGCCTCTTCGATCTGTCGAAGGACCCCTGCGAGTACAACGATGTCGCTGGCCAAAATCCAGAGGTGAGAAGTTTCTACGAGGTAGTTTCATCTCGGCCAGAATAGGCAAGGCACGACATGGTAATGATTATCATGCGAAAAGCGTCACGGTCAAATGAGAATGAAGACAGGCTTTTCATCTCCACAGTGGGGCCAGGTGAAAAGATAGGTGGAACTCTTTGCCCGACCACATAGTCACTGCTAACAGTATTGATACTTTTAGGGAGCTGCTACGCGAATATTTGGAATCTGTGCGGTTCTAATACTAATGAAATCATAACGATTTCCTGGTTTATTTGGCGTATGTATAAGTTTTGTTCGTTTCTTTGTATGTGTATATTATTCTTGAGTGTATAACTTTTCTTGTTCTTGGGTGTACCTGTTGCTTAGTTTTACTATCGCAATTTTCAGCAGCCTATCTTTTGTGTAAGGCCGTATGATAGGGTCTTCGAGGTATCAATCAATCAATAAAACAAATATCAAAGGCATACTTAGTAGTACTGAATGATAGCTAATCATAAGTAAGCATACTTAATTGTAATTAGCGAGATTTACGAATCGACGTGGCGGAATTTGGTCCCCGGACCGTGTGATCCGCAGCCCGACGCCTCTACTTATGGGGCCCTGCAGTTGAATGCGACCGTCGGTGCGCGCAGCTGGCTCCACTCCCGAATAAAGTTCAGCGTGTCTTGATTATTCCGATAAACACGGGGAGCACATGCGTGTGGTGTTCGTGCAGGGCTTTCGAAGCCACTCGACATCTCGGTAACCAAGAATAACAAACCATATCCCACGTTTAATGCACGCACGACTAACAGATTCTGTGCTTCCCGGGTTTATCTGAATGATCACAAATTTAAACTCCTTTATTCCTTTGTGTTTTAGATAGAGAAATAAGAGACGAGGTGAGGTTGAATGGCTTCATCTCTGGAGTGACATGTAAATGATTGGGCAACTTCCAGATGTAGGTTCTTGGCATTTTTGCGCTAGGTGCACCTTATTGACTTAAAGAAAGTTGTCAACGCTTTTTTTTTTAAAGATAAGGAAATAGAAATAATCAGGGAAGGACAAAGAGTGACATTTTGGTTTTTATAGTTTTAGAAAGCTTTTACACCGTGCTCATTAGCATATAGTACAGAAGTACATACGCTTTCTTTCTCGGCATTAGAAATGCCAGTCACAGAAAGCGTTGAGCACTGCAGTATGAAAAGTTCGCAGTAGAACTTTGCGCTTAACGTAGGATCAGGAGGCACAAAGACAAGGCAAGAGGGAGTCAACGAATATGCTGTCTTTGTGTCCGCAATATATATTACAAAAACAACTAAATGATGTTTTTTTCTTTCTATTTATTTTACAGGTTGTGAAACAACTCCTAGAGAAATTGGCTCGCTATGAGGCCACAGCTGTGAAACCAGAGAATCTTCCCGGTGACCCACGATCGAATCCAAGCTTGTATAATAACGTCTGGGTGTCATGGGATGACGTTTCCGTGCCAGATTCGAAGAGATGATATATTTTTTTTATTATTTACCGCTTGGCCATAGCCAAGTCCAATCATAATGTGTTCACCAAGCACCTATGACATTGCAAAACCCAGGGGGCTTAACCGCTTCGAGAACAAGCAACACGTCCAACCTAAAAGGCGATTTTCCACTTTTTTTTTGTCAGTCACATTTTATAGTGAGAAAAAAGCGAAGAAAAATAAATAAATAAAGACGCCAGCGCAAGCAAAAAATTTAAAGCGACGCATCTCTAGAAGCTGCCAACGGGTGGCGGAAAAAAGCTCACCGGAGAAAAGCTCACCGGAGAAAAGCTCACTGGAGAAAATCTCACCGGAGAAAAGCTCACTGCAAAACCGGCAGATGCGGAGAAAAGCTCACCGGCCTTTGAGCGGATGCGGAGAAAAGCTCACCGATTTTTTTAAACTTAGCGGATTCTGCGTCAAACGTTGCAATTTAACATGATTCGCATTCGTCACTTTATTAAAAATATGTCCACTTTTTGTAATATTCTTGAAGCTCATTGAGCATATTTACTAATTCATCAGAATTTGGTAATCACCCATTTTGTATATTAATGAAGCCGCAAGTATAAAATCAGAACATTGTAAACCGGTAAAAAAGACAACAATTTATTGACAACTGGCAGTGTGCCGTCGGTAGCTCTGAGCTAATATGAATAGCGGTGTGTGAACCGTTTCAGTTTCAAATATCGTGTAGTGTCTAATAGATAAGTAGGTGTTTGTTGATGTAATCAGTGTCGGCTACGCTGTTTTGCTGTCGTGTTTTTTGCCTTCACTCCATCGTCGTCGTTTGAGTGGTTTTAATCGTGTATAACGTTTACCAACTCGCCCAATTCGCAACCTTACAGAAGACTAGTTCTTACATAGATCACGAGTAACAACGGTGACAGCGTGCAGCTCTGAAGGTCATGGGTGACTCGCCGTAGAAGGGCACTATCGCGCAAAGGCAACGTGTGGAAACACCAGCCGAATGGCAAGAAAACGTGCATGTTCGTGGGAGAAAGAAACCTCGATATCCCACTGATTGTTTTTCTTTCTGTTTTCAAAGGTTAACAAAAGCTTCAAAGAAAATTTCAGGCACTGCGTTGTTGCGCATGCACTATAAAATTTTCGGCATTTACAGTTTTGCTTTTTAGGCTTTAGGCTGACATTAAAATTTCGACCATTTTCCTGTTCTTCAAGTTCATAAAGTTTTCAGCTAGGCTTTCGTTGCCTAGAGAGTCAACCCAAAAAACATTCGCCCGCAATTATAAATTTGGGAGCAATATACCCAATAAGCTTAATAAAGAATACAAAAAAAGACATTTTCTTTCTTACAAAGTTGACGAATTTGAAGTTGAGCTTTCGCGCCGCAACTTGGCGTCGTATCTTGGGCCTCTTCTCTGCACAGCACGTCACCGTCGAGCCCGGCAAAGCGTGCGACGGTGTCACGGTGTGCGCACGCAGGTAGACAGCAGGACCTCGAGTTGTCTGGTACATCTTTGTAGGAAGAGGCTTGTTTCCACTCTTGTTGCTTTATGGCTTTTCCTATTTCGACCGTTTTGCGCAGCGGTGTCCTCCTGTGGTCTTCCACTGTCTTGATATCAGCAAATGCTTAGCGCTGCCAGGTCAGAGCATCCACTAGTAAGCTAGCTGTTTCTTACGTACACATCGCAATCAAGCTCTTTCTTGTCAACGTCAGGACAGAATGCAAAAGTAAACGGTCAGCTAGAATGATAGGGATTACTTTAGGTGTGAATCTCTGGGTCAAAGTGATGATGAATATAAAGTCTTAGTTGATAGTCAGCGGTGTGTATGTCTCTGTTTCTCCCTGTCTGTGTTTTGTCCTTATCGTTCTAGCTGACCGTTTACTTTTGCATTATGTACCAATTAGCTCAACTTCAGCCTGTTAGTCAGGACAGGTGTAAACAGCAACACAAAATTTCCGTGAATGGGCAATATCAAACGACGAGGCGATGTGGTGTTAACGAATGCGCGCCGTTGGAGGCTCACGCCTCGTTTGTGTTTAAATCGGCTTTGAAACGGCAAATTCTTTCGTCACTGAATAGTTCCGCTTTTAACCGCAGTATGTGTGACAGCTAGATTTCGCAGCGATATTATCGCGTTTCACTTTTAGGTGAAGTCCACGTCAGCTGATGCCGTCCGTATGAGGCATCGCGTTTTGGAGTGTGAGGAGCCGCTCTCAGGTACAAAGGGCACAACGGGCCTGCTATGGCTACGCGCTGGCGGCACCTCCGATTATTACACGATACCCGCAGTTTCTTCCCTTGCAGCCGGAAAGACGGACAAGGGGAAGTGACAGCAAACTCCCTTCTTTCTTTGGACCTAATCGTGTCAGCTATCGCCGCAGGTGGCGTGCTCTGCGGCGAAGAGGCGTTAAGAAGCCACGCCGGGTTGTGGTGCGAGAGTTCAAATTAAAAAATCGTTTTCTCGCTTTAAACAAAAATTACTTTCACTAAACTTTCAGAATCAAAAGACAATCGATTTTTCTTCCAAACCCACCATATTTTGTATTTTTACTTGGACCACCTCAAAGTCAAATAAACGGCTGCTTATGCGTCAAAACGCACTTTTTGGCAACTTCAGGAGTTTTGTTTACTGCAAGATATTTCATTGAGCAGTTTTAAACATCTTTTATAGAATATCTACCTGCAGGAAAACCGGTAAAAAAGCTCTATTAAGCCCCGGGAGCAATTATATATCTTTTTTTAAATAAAATAACAACAATGTTAAAATTTTTAAAAACTTTGTCTTTTTTAGATATCTAAATTAAACAAAACTGCACAAGGCCGACCACATTGTAAGTCGAAAGCCATGCAAATTTAAGAAAAATTATTGTTGGGTGTTTCATTAAAAAGCAGATTTTTCATCAATTATTGAGTGATGCCTAGTTTCACGCTGTTTCTAAAAGTTAAAATCGCGCTCACGTCATAAAACATTTTTTTTTCCGTCAAAAATATTTCAGGGCATGGCTACGAACATTGCGGCAAAAGGCTATGATTTCTTCTTTTTTTTAGAAATCGAAGGTGGCCGAGCGCAATGTCTGGGACGTATGACATGGAATGACCCCTAAGTATTGAGCTTTAAGGCGACAGCCTTATATGTCCCATTACAAGAAAAGGCGGCGTCGGCGTTGTGTCCGAAAGATGGCCATAAAAATACGTCATCAAGCACGCGCCGCTCAAGCTCAAAGCGGACGCGCCTGAGAGATAAAACACAAAGAAAAGCACAGCAACGCAGGTGCTTCGTCCCGGAAGCCGTCAGGGGCGCCGCGCCTGCGCATTGTTAGAGCATGATGTCACCGCCGGAGCTCCGTGTGCAAACGGAAGCGCTTCAGACTTCCATGTGCGCTCGTTGCGAGCTTCGTGCGATGGATTGTGAGGCGACCGCGTCTACATCTACGGCCTCCACATCGGCACACCGAGTACAATACCGGCAAAAACAACTTTAATACGTGTAGAAACATTACTCGAAAACATTTCACCCGCGGGACTATTATGATTTCGCATTCCTACACGTAAGCAGTCTTAAAAAGGTGAAGTTTTTTTTTTTTTATAAATCTGAATTGACGGAAAATGTATTGGCTTGTGTTTTTCTAATTTGTTTTCGGATTTAATTACCGGAAAACACGGAATCCCCCCCCCCCCCCCCCAAAAAAAAAAAAAAAAAATGTTCAATTTGAACGCGTTTTTAGGATTCGGTCTTCTATAGGAGTTTATCTTTGCGCCAGTTTTCCACGTTTCCCTATAGAGACATGCTTGTTCTTAAAGCCTCTTTCTGAGTGCGACACGTAACGTAGAACTCGGCTACTGTGGTGCCCGCTAATAGGACTTCATTTGGTCGATTTGCGTCGCGGTGTTTGCCGTGCTGAGTCCACACATTTTTTTATACCGCGCTGTGGACACAGAGCACGGCGAATACCGCGACGCGATCAACCAATTAAAATCCTATCGGCGCGCGCCCGAGTAACCTATGCCTTTTCAAATTAGGAAAAAAAGAAAAAGAAAAGTGTTTCGTTGCTTTGGCGCGCGCGCTTCCCGCTCGGTGCGTCTGCTCCGACCCCGATGGACGCAGTCTTGAACACCGCGCCACAGATCCCTCCGCTTCAATGCGTTCATAGCTGTTCTGGCCACCGTTGAGCTACGAAACTAGGGTCAATGACGAGGCACTATTAGCACCGATGTTTCGGTGGCGCCCACATATGGTTTCCGTTCGTAATGTCCCGACCAAAATCTGCCTCGTCGTGACGTCATATGCTGTAATCTTGACCACTTCTCAATCATCCGTTGTGAACTATATAAGTTCGATGACGTGCGTAAAAACAACGGTGGAGGCTTGGAGTCATTGCATTCTCCAACCAACGTCGCCACAGCTCACTGACATTGCACCGACTTCTGTCGATGAAAAAAAACAAAACAAACAAACAAAACAAATGAAGACTTCACAGTAAGCGTTCAGACAATCGCGACTATCGACCACAAGGGCACTTTTGTTCGCGCACGTCGCAAATCTAAGCATTACGCGTAGATCAAGCGACCTTAAAAGCCTGGAAACCAGACTCTCGACAGGCTACCACTAAAGAGTCATCTGGTGGTGCCACTTGCAACGAAGGGAAGGAGATAACTTTATCTTGCAGCTGCGACGCGCGAGGCGCCCACACCCGTGTACACCTTACACCCTGGTTCTTACCTAAAGAGTACCCCACACCGTGCCCCGACACCATCGCTCCCTCTACGCGAGGGGCGGAGCAAAGGATGCCACAAGAAGCAAACGAATCTGCTCGCCACATGGTCACGGACAGAAGAAACATGGCGGAGAAGTCCTTCCGTTGTTCCGCTTCTAGCGCGAGCTTTCCTACTCGGATAACATTTCTTCGCATCGTGGGCCTCGGGCGTGCAGGCGCCGCGAAAGCACGCCAGAAGGCAACGATCGAGGGCGTGCTGGAGGCCGGCCTTTCGATAGACTCCCTGCTGTTCTCATCTTGACGGTGGTTCAAAGACAGGGTGAGAACGGTGGGGCGTTTCTCGGATGCCCAGCTTGCAGAACGCGCTCGTCGCCTCCCGTCGCGCATTGACTCCGTAAGTGTGATGTCATGGGTCCAAACAAACCGTTACTAGGGTCGTTGTTATGAACAAAATCATGTGGCTTGGTTTCGCTACGAAAACCTGACCGTTCAAAATTCAGGAGTAGGATTTAAACTTCTAAAAATCAGATATAGAAAGCTTGACTGTCATATATGTTTCGACAGAAGTGTGCCGGTAATCGCTCGTTTCTGAAATATTTACGACTGCAACTTCCGGTCCTGAAGATGCCTGCAGCAGACGACGAATGCAAGTAGTATGCAGTCTGCCACACGCCCGTCGGCCAAGCCGGCGCCGTCGTTCGAATCGTGTGAATAAAGACAATAATCTGATATTGCATTTGTTTGAAATGTAATGACTTTCAGACACTTATAAGAATTCATAGTGGGGTGCTATGCAAAATATGGCTTATCGAAAGTACGGGCGTCGATCGAGATGATCGTCTGCTATAAGATCGCATTGCACCCGTGAGAAAAGCACTTCAGGCGATCGGTTGAGATCTCAAATTTTGTTTGCGGACTCGCGCTTTAAGAGGGTGCTTTGTACCTGATTGTAACCATCGCGCGAAGAAAGATTCCAGTTTCTTCAGATTTCCGCAAGACCCCAAAGCGCGAAAGAACTGGATAAAAAACACAAGGTGAGCACATGTAGCACTGGCGGACAATTGCCTCGATGTAAAAAAAAAAGTGCCCAACCATCCTAGAGCACGTAAACCCAATATTCTGTTCGGTCACAATGTATTAAAATATGACTACATTTATATATTGTGAGGGTGATGAAGGGCGATTTAATGGCGTAGATGATTCGCTGCCATACACTGAGTAGCCACCGAACCGAGCTAAGTGCGCGCGCTTGACAATCCTCTCTCGGCACCTCGTCGTCTTCTATCCAACACTTCTCCCGGCGGTAGAAGGGCCGGCCACCGGCACTGGCGTCTTCAGGCGTGGGGTGCATGGTAACGTTTCATCCGTGATATATGAACAATATCACGTGATTTGGTGTGATGATCTCGGGGAGGTGCGACGGGCTCTACTTCGTAGGATGTAGTAGAGATGCGGCGAAGTATACGAAATGGGCCAGCGTATTTGTGGAGCAACTTTTCGCATTTCCCTTGCTCTCGAATTGGTGTAGCGAGAATAACTTGATCGCCAACTTCGTACGTGGTGTCATTGGGAGTCTTTTTGTGTCGAAGCTATTGTTGTTGCTGAGATTGAAGTGTTGTGAGACGCGCCTGTCGTCTAGCATCGTCGGCACGGCCGGCAACCTCCGACGGATAAGATGACATCGGAGAATCAGGCACAAAGGGCAAGACGGTGTCAAGAGTGGTTTCAGGTTGACGGGCAAATAGCAGATAATACGGCGAGAAGCCCGTCGTGGCCTGACGAGCGGTGTTGTATGCGAAAGTAACGTATGGAAGAATAACGCCCCATTGTGTTTGATTTTCTGCAACGTATATGGACATCATTTGTGACAGCGTGCGGTTGAATCGTTCTGTTAGCCCATTGGTTTGCGGGTGATGTGCGCTGGTTAGTTTGTGAACTGTGTTGCATAGGCGGAGAAGTTCGTCGAGAAGTTTAGCAATAAATGGGGTGCCCCGATCACTTATTATTGCCTGAGGAGCTCCATGTCGTAGGAGGATCTGGTGCAGAAAAAAGTTCGCAGCCTCTTGAGCTGTGGCGACTGGGACGCAAGCTGTCCCGGCGTACCGGAAGTAATCCACGGCGACAATTATTCATCGGTTATTGCTTGCAGACATGGGGAAGGGACCCAAGAAGTCGATTCCAATTTTTTGGAATGGTCGATCGGGTGGTGTAATGGACTGAAGAGGGCCGGATGACTGCGTGGTGCGTGTCTTGTGCAGCTGACAGGGGTGGCATGTCCGAATGTACTTATTGATGGTGCGATACATGCCTTGCCAAAAGTAGCTTGCACGTACCCGGAAGTAGGTTTTTGCAAAGCCGAGGTGTCCTGCATTAGGGTCGTCGTGGTGAGCTCGCACAAGGTCTTGTTGGAGGTTTCGAGGAACAACGAGCAGCCAGGTCTGTCCATGTGGCTCGTAGTTTCTTCTGTATAGGATCCCATCGCGAAGAGTGAAGAGGCGAGCTCGGTGTTGTGTACGCTTTGTGGCGGAACCAGGGATCCCCATCAAGCAATCAATTAAAGGTTTCAAAGTGGTTCGGATGCTTAGGCAGATGCGATGTCGATAGTATCCAATACAGTGATGAGAGACACGGGGCCAGTAGGAGCTTCAGGCGAAGTGTCGTAGGGCAAGGGACAACGTGAAAGGCCATCTGCATCAGGATGCCGCTTTCCGGATTTGTATAAAACAGTTCTAAGTCATGTCCCGTTAATATGGACCCCGTTAATATGGATACCCCGCTATATGGACAACATTTTCGGGGACAAACTTAGAAAATACATGCATTTTTGTCCCGTTATTATGGACAACTCACATTATGGATGATTTTTTGGGGAAACGGATATGTCCATATAAACGAGACATCACTGTATTGTAATCCTGAAGCTTCGGCGACCAGCGTCCAAGGCGGCCAGTCGGATCTTTAAAGGGACAATGAAGACGATTTTATTTAATTTTTTTTTAAATGGTGTTTTTATGCTTCTTGGGAACATAGCATGCTGCCCAATTTTTCGTAGACATTTGTGACGCGTATTTCTGTGCCTACGAAAGAAGTAAAGAAACCGAAACTGAACAAACTCCATTCTCGTTTCTGGGCCCCCGAAAACGGAGGTGACGTAGGGAGTGACGTCAAGTGTGAATAGTCGGTATCGGTAGTATTTAGGAGATCGAGACTCTGGTTACCGCGGTGGATTATAGCAGCGCGGTGGCGCGGTTGGCGCGGTCGTTTCGCCGAAGCTGTCAACATGGACGGCAATGCCGCTCTCGCCAGCGGGTTCGAGCTTCCGTTCAGTGACCGAACACCAACGGAACGGGAGTACGTGTGTGGCGGCTCCCGACGGAGACCGCCCAGCCAGCCGGCAACGAGCGGCCCGCATGCCGAAGGACGGACGAGGGGTAGATGCCCAGGGGAAAGCGACAGCGATCCGGCCGTTCCGGGATCCGATTCCTCCGCGGACGTCCTCTTTTCGTCGTCGAAGAACACGAACAGTAACCCACACGTGTAAACTAGCGTCGCCCGAACGAATACTGGTCTTCAGTCGACCGTTAGAACAGCCGTCTACATCTACTATTTTGCAGAATCCTTCGAAACCGTGTTCTTTTTTTTATTTTATTTTGTTTGCCCATAGTTGCTCGTTGCCCGTTTCGCATCCAGCGTAGCAAAGAAAAAAAAAACAAAACAATTATGCTGCTTTATTTACGGTTTAGTAATCATTTCCGGTCCGATTTATACTTTTCATGGTTATTCAAGCGGAAATTAGAACAGTATTCCTAAAAATCGCGAACCAAAACGTGACCGCGGGCACGTTTCTCGTTTCGACCAATCGCTGACGCGTCTTTTGTGACGTCGCGCTTCTTGGCCCCGCATCGGTCACGTGAGCGCCGCTTCTCCTGGCTTCTCCCGCAACTCTCGGGGCGTCGCCCCAGTCGATCCCGGTACGATTATTACCGCGACTGTTTAATTGATTTGCGCGGCACACAAGCGCCGGTTTCGGCTCAAATTCGGGCAACGTGGCCTGAGACATGCCTGGAACCAAGTTCAATCGCCAAAAAGATGTCCGAAATTCTCTTCATTGTCCCTTTAAGGCTCGCAAGCCAGCAAAGGGCGTGATGGTCAGTAACAATTTCAAAGTGTGTACAATATAGGCATGGTCTAAATTTCAAGATCGCCCAAATGAGCGCTAGGCATTCACGTTCTGTGATACTGTAATTTCGCTCACACTTGCTGAGAGTTCGGCTGGCGTACGCAATAACGCGAGGACTGCCATTTACATTCTGGGCGAGGACAGCTTCGATTTCATATCCACTAGCGTCCGTTCGAATTTCTGTCTCAGCCCCCTGTACAAAATAACCGAGAATTGGGACCGATATCAAGGCATGTTTGAGAAACTGGAATGCTGCTGCTTGTGTTGAGCCCCATTGAAATGTGAAGCCGTTCTTCAGCAGCAGGTTAAGTGGTTCGGCGAGATCCGAGAAACTGAGTATAAATTTGCGGAAGTAGGTGCAAAGTCCTAAAAAAGCCCAGATATTTGTCTGGTTTTTGGGTATGGGGAAGTCGGAGACAGCTTGAACTTTGCCTGGGTCTGGGCGGATCTCTTCGGAACTGACAAGGTGGCCCAGCACTTTGAGTTCCTGAGCTGCAAACTTGCACTTTTTCGAGTTAAATTAGCGGCACGAAAGCAGTTTAGAACCTGGCGGAGACGGCGTAGGTGGTCTAAGAACGTTGCGGAAAAAACGATGACGTTGTCGAGATAGTAGAGGCAGGTGTTTCAGGTTAGGCCGCGGAGTATTGTGTTCATCATTCGTTCAAACGTCGCTGGAGCATTACATAGCCCGAAAGGCATCACATTAAATTGGAAAAGACCATCTGGGGTGACAAATGCAGTCTTCGGCTTATCCTTTTCAGCAACCGGGATTTGCCAATAACCGCTACGTAGGTCCAATGATGAAAAGAAGGACGAGTCTTGAAGTGCATCCAGCATATCATCGATGCGAGGGAGCGGATAAACGTCCTTTTTAGTGACCTTGTTCAGGCGCCGGTAGTCAACACAGAAACGCCTCTAGAGCCGCCCTTTTTTTTCCACCAGAACCACAGGAGACGACCAAGGCCTTGTTGAGGGTTGTATAATGTCGCTCTTTAGCATACCGGTCACGTGGTCTTGGATCACTTTACGTTCTGCAAGGGATATACGATATGGACGGCTTTTTATAGGAGATGCCTGGCCTGTGTCGATCTGAGGGTGCACTTCCGTTGTATTTGAAAGAGGCGATCGGTTGAAGTCAAATAAATCACTATATGTCTCCAGAAGATCGACCAGAGCGTTCCGTTGATCCGTATGCAAATTGGTGTCAATCATCTGCATTGTTAGGGCGGTGGAGCACACATTCTTTCAAATGGACCTTTTGTAGAAATACGAGGTGCGCATGCGCGGAGTATTTCATGCGCCTGGGTTCGAGAGTATCTAGTTCCAAACAATCCGCCATCTTGCATTTCTCGCCTTTGAGCGGTTTCGTCGGTTTCGTTGTGTCGACCTCGGGGCGGAAGATTACGCACGATGGGGACAAAGGTGAGCTTGGGGGAGGGAGCCGTATCTAGGTCACATCGCCTCAATGGGTGAACAGGATGTAGCTGACGTTTTGGGTGTGGAACGGGTGGGAGAGGCCTTGGGCGCGCGTTGTTTTCCAGTCACCTAGTCTCGAACCGATTCGCGTGTCTAGGTGGCAGCACATATTTGCCAAGAGGTCCATTGATGGTGTTATAGGAATGAAATTGTCATTTAACAAAGTACTGTAAATTTCGTGCTGGTAAGTTCGAATGATCGCGATTGCAGCTCGTCTAGGTAAAATAATTGGAATGGCTGAGGCATTTGTAAGGTAAGAATTAACGCGGTTTTCAATGACGGCCACGGTGGAGTAGGGTACAAGAAAGCCCTTCTGCGTGAAGCTATAGGCAGTGGCTCAACAAGTCCGTAAGTGTCTTGGAAATGCAAATTGGACGTGAGTGTTACGGCACGACCAGTCAATGGAGGCAGGTTTATATCAGTTGTAGTTCGGAGGAGAACGGGATGCGAGTCAGGATTATCTTCGATATCAGAACAGTTGAAATGGAGCTGGCGCTCGCCCCAGTCGATTACGGCATCGTTGATGCCAAAAAGTCCCAGCCTAGTATTACATCGGCAACGCGGCTAGAGAGAACTGTAAAGATGACAATGTAACGATTTGCACCACTGATCACGGAGGAGGTTGAACATCCGAGAGGTTGTACCAATTCTCCATTCCCCGTAAGTAGCGTCCGGGTGCTGTCGTCATTACTTTCTGCGAACGTCGGCGAAAACTTTCAGAAATGCATGATTTGGCGGCACCGGTGTCGAAGAGGGCTATGAGCTTTTGTCCATTAATTTCAACAGAAACAGTAGTTGGGCAATCAGTCGGAGGATTTATATAGCAATTTGTTACTGCAGCCTGACCTCCTTGAAGGGACGCAGGCTGCTGGCTTCAGTTTGGCGTCTGGGTAGTTGAAGCGGCGACGTTGAGGGCCAACACCGAACGCTGTCGTCGAGGATACGGAGACGGAGATCGGCTTCGGCGGCTGTCGCGATGTGCGAAGGGGGCTTGACTTTGAGGCTAGTTGTCGAAGGGGCGAGCGTCGTCATCAGTAATATAGCGTGCACTCTAAAAAAAAAAAAATGGAGGAAAAAAGTAGCAACGGCGCGTCTTCCTCCCTTCTACTGACGCGCCCCCAAGCGGACACGAGAAGGAGGGAGGAACGAGACATTTTCCTCCTTCTCCAGGCAGACTGGAGAAAGCTTTCGCCCTCCCGACTCAACTTCTTTCGGTTTCGTTTTCGAGCAGGTCGCGCACGTTGTTTAATAAATGCTGTTGAGTTGATTGAGCTTCAGCGGCAGGGAAGGCCGCCTGTAATTCCGTCTTCTAGTCCAAACGTGCAGAGCATTTCGGTTGCATTGACGTTTTTATCACTAATTTTATGAAACGAGCAAACGAAGCCGCTAGAAACGGCGAAGTTCCGGAGCAGTGCCAGCAGCGCCACGTACACTGGGAAAGATGGCCGTCTCCGAATTGCGGGGCTCACGCGGAACTACAGTAGCGAAACCATGCGGAACTGTGTCGACGTTCTCGACGTTATAGAAATCGCAGGAACTGCGTCCAAGACAGGCAGGTTTTGCTGCCGGCTGCCTGGGCGCCTTTCTTGCTGAGTTCGGTTCTGTTTTCCGATGCCGAGTGCGACCGGCGTTCAACGTGGTTCTGTATTTGTGCGTGTCAGCAACATAGCAGCAACATCGTGATGGCAGTGTTGTGGGTTGTGAACAGAAGACTGGAATTATCGCCGATGTGACCGTGTGTTCGCGTATCAGTGGTGTAACAACAAGATGAGCTGACGTAAACTGTCGGGCATTGATGCCGCTGGTCGGGCCGTGATCGGACGGGGTGGGGTGTTGCAGGTTGGCATTCCGCTTTACATTAAAAAGTTTAATACCACTTGAGGGGTTAGATGCAATCGATCGACGTGCGGATAGTCATGTTGGAACGCTGGTCTGAACAGTAAGCTCCTATCGTACAGTGGCCAATATGTGACTGTCGGTTGTCTCGTGCCCGAGAGCGATTGCGCTCTGGGGAAAGGACTGAACAGTACGAAATCATGACGGAAAGTAGGTATATTTACAGTGTGGAATTTTAGCATGAAAAAAGAATAGTAGGTAAAATCGAAAAAAAAAAAAGCTACCCTTTATTTCGCTGTTTAAATATACTACGGTCCCTGGAGAAACTGCCCTCAAAGTGGCGCGCTGGGATGCTCGCAAGAAGTTTTCGAGCTCGCCACGGCGTAGCTCCGTACACTTAAAGGGACCATGAAGGCAATTTAACTTTTTTTTAAAAGAAGGTGTTTTCGGAAGCATTGGGGTCCTGGCATGCCACACAATTTTTTCTATAACTTTGTGACTCTTATTTCTGTACCTGCAAATAAATCTGCGAAACCGAAACAAACATTCAGATTTCTTCCCTTTTTCGCCTCTGGAAAGAGAAGTGACGTCAAGGAGCACTGTCGGCATCGGTAGGATTTAGTGCACACTCAGTGTGGTTCGCTATAGTGCACGCCGGTCTGTGAAGAAAACCTGGAAGAAATGGGCGGCAACGCCGCGCCCGCAAACGAGTTTGAGCTCCCGTTCAGCGTCCTCACGCCGACTGAACGGGAGATGGTGGTAAGGACGCAGAACTCTGGATCTGGATTGGCGCTTTACGAAGGCGCCCCAGACCTACCACCAGCTCCTCGGTCGCCGCCTCAGAGCGACTCCGGCTGACGTGAAGGTGCTGCTCAAAGTCTTCTGGTCGGAAATGCAACGAACAAATCCTGACACCGCTGTCCACAGCTCTACGCAAGACGACGGCGCGCAACCAAATGCTGCGCATTGCTGCATCGGTCGGCAGTTTATGCAAACTAACGTCGCCCGATCGACCACACGTCTTTAGCCGACCTTTCGCGCAACCTACTACTGCACATAAACGCGGCATGATTGGTGAGACACCAGTTCGCAAAGCGAACACGAGACGACGCACGAAACCAGAACCAAAAGTCCGCCGCCCCCGGCGCTCGTACCTTTTTCTTTTTTTTCCACGGTTGCTCGATGCTTGTTACGCGCCCGAGGTAGCAGTGCGGGATGCGTTCAACCAGTGACAAACGGAGGGATCGCTTCAGATTATGCTTTTATACACGGTATGAAACCTATTAATTCCCAACTACAACTTTAAAAGATTATCCAACGTTCAAATGAACTTTTTTCATCACATCTCACCACCGAAATCGAAACCAAGAGCGCGTCTATCGTTTGAACCAATCGCCAGACGAGGAGCCCGTTGTCGTCACGCTTCAACGGCGCACTTTAGTTCACCTTTCTGCCGCCGCCTCGGTGGGGTCTCAGGCATCGTTCCCGGCGCTATTATTACCGCGCCTGTTTGCTCGATTGGTGCGGCACCCAAACTTCTGTTCGGGCTAGAACTTGGTCAACAGTATCTGAGACGTGCCTGACATCCATTTCAATCGTCGAATAAAACTTCGAAACTGCCTTCATGGTCCCTGCCGCAAGTCGCAGCTTTGACTGCATTCAAGTTGATCGAAAAGCGATCTCTCAGCCCGTGAAGCATCACTTCCAGCTGAGTGAATATCCGCTCTGCAGCCTTGCGCGAACAGCACAAATAGAAAAACAAACACTACAATAGAAATAGAGGCTACGACGTGCCGCGCGGGGAAACAAACTCATGGCTTCGAACCGGATTGGAGCGGCTTGATTTATTGGATTTCAAATATTTACGGCATGATCGAGCGTTCGCTTTTTAATAAGAGATTCATCCCTTGAGTCATTCAAAATACTGTCAAAGGTATGACATTGCTAGAAAAAAATCAACATGCTGGGAATATATTTTATTGCTTTTCAGTCACCGAAAAATTCCGTACGTTCAAAACGACCAGTATAAAAGACGGAAAAGAAGATCTCGGGTGTAGCGTTCGGGTTAGTGTGCCGTTGAATGGACCTTTTGTAGAAATACGTGGTGCGCATGCGCGGAGTATTTCATGCGCTTGGGTTCGAGAGTATCCAGTTCCATACAATCCGCCATCTTGCATTTCTCGCCTTTGAGCGGTTTCGTTGTGTCGACCTCGGGGCGGAAGATCACGCACGATGGGGACAAACGTGAGCTTGGGGGAGCCGTATCTAGGTTACATCGCCTCAATGGGTGAAGAGGATGTAGCTGACGTTTTGGGTGTGGAACGGGTGGGAAAGGCCTTGGGCGCGCGTTGTTTTCCAGTCACTTAGTCTCGAACCGATTCGCGTGTCTAGGTGGCAGCACATATTCGCCAAGAGGTCCATTGATGTTTGTATGTGCAGTGTATGTGCTCACTGTATGTTCACGTGGTGCTTGCAGTATGTGTAATGTGACTAAAGGAGTGGTCGAGTGGTTTCCGAAGATCCGTAAGCGCAATGGTGGGCTGAAGAAATAAAAATATTGTTTTGTAGAACATGAATTGGGCAGTACCTAGCGCCACCTAGCCTAGCTACTTGCAATTACTCTGCTTGACCCTGCCATCTAGTGGCAAGCGATTTAACCTTTCACGCTACGCGATAAACAGTGGCTTCGAGTTAGTTCTTTTTAGGGGTGTCGCGAACCGGTCGAGGTTCGAGTTCGACCAGGTTCGACTTTTTCGAACTTTTAGTGAAAATTTCGACGAACCTTGTATTGAGGTTCGGCTCGTGTGCGCATGCGCGACAGGCTGGTCAGTTGGCTTCGGATTGGATGGTGACGGCTAAGGGATGAATTAATGGCACCGCTGATTGGTTATTTCAGTTAATACAGTACAAAAACATTAAGCTATTAATTTCTTCAGTGATTAGAATTGGTTTCTTTTAATTGCAACTGTTCATAAGATAAAATAACCCTTTGCCTAAAAATAAATTCGCCAAACCTAGACATGCTTGTACCAAGGTCTGGCCACACTGTCCACAAAGTCGAACCGGTCGAATCTGGTGAAAAGTTCGAAGGTTCGTCGAACCGGTTCGACCCAGTCGAACCCCGAAAGTTCGACCTAAAAATCCGGTTCGACAAAAGTTCGCGACACCCCTAGTTCTTTTGAGAGCGGCTTTTGGTTTGCGGATTGGGTTTGCCGTTCCTCCGTGATGTGCGGTTGACGAAGTAATAGTGACTCGAGGAACACCAAAGGTAAGACGTAAAGTGCGCGAAGTAACTGGGTATCGATTGTCTCCGTTTAACATCGCAGTGCTGTCGACGAGATGACTGAGTAACTGCTTTCGAAACGCAAGTTTCTGTACCTGTGGGGGGAATTTGGCTTCGGAAATAAACACAGTTCGCGGAAAGCTCGTGTTACGCTTTTATTTGCTGCTCCTCTCGTCCCGTACAAGAGACGTAGCGTCCTCGTTAAGCCTTATTGAGCTCGATTTGCTCGATTCAGGGCCGCCATAATCAGATGCAGGCGACGGAGGAACTTTGCTCCCCTGCTTCAGGGACGAAAGTTCCTCTCTTTCTGAAGGAACATAGGTTACAAGACCGTTCCTCCCCTAAGGGAGGACTATCGATACCCTTTTTTCTAAGAGTGTGGGCGAGGTTCAGGAAAGCGTCTATACTCGTTGGCATTCGATTGTCGGCGTCGATATCGGACGATATGACCGGGTGTGCAACAGTAGAAACAGATGGGCCTGTGGTCTTCAGTCCTCCAAATCTCGCATTTTCGGCGAGGGGTGTGTGGTCGCGACGTGAGTGGGGATTGAGGCGGTAGGTAGAAGGGCTGCGGGTCGTGTGGCATTGAGCATACCAGTGCAGGTGCGGGCGGCGCAGAGGTGCATGTCGGGGTCGCTGGTGTAAATGAACCCAACGGAGCGCGGAGCTCGTCCTGCACAACTTTCGGCACGCTGTGCATTTGGGGACGAGGTTGAGGAGTGTCGGCAGACGCACGGAACTGGTCTAGAAATGATCGCAATTCTTCACGAATAATGTTGCAAATCAGCGTCGGTAGATGAAGATTAGAAACAGAGGCGATAGATACCTCTGGTAGGCGATCAAAAGGAGGCTTTGAGATGCGCGCGTTCTGTAGCTCCTCATGTCTTGCACTCGGTGATGAGCTGTTGAACCGTCGTAGGCGATTTGGGAGCGACGATGGCGAAGAGGTCTTGTGAGAGCCCCTTAAACAAGTGCCGGATGCGATCTTCCTCTGTCATTTGAGGATCGACTCTACCGCAGAGATGGAGAACGTCCTCGATGCAGCAGGTGCAGGACTCTGCAGTGGACTGAAATCGGTGAGCGAGTTTATCTTTCGCTTGCTGCTTGCGGTGTTCAGGTTTTTGCAAATGCGGCTGAGAAGGCGGCTGTGAAAGCGCCCCACGAGTTGATTTGATCTTCATGATTGTCAAACCACTGCAATGCAGTGCCTGTCAAATAAAACACTGAATTGGACAGTTTGAAACTGTCATCCCAGTGATTGTGATGACTTGCCCTTTTGTAACTCTTGAGCCAATCAGTTACGTCGATGTCGGGTGAGCCACTGAAAAGAGGAGGATCCCGTTGTCGGTTCTTGATCCGCGGTGCTGACTGTGTTGAACCAGCAGATAGTTGCCCGTTGGAACCACTGGCAGATGGATGGCCGTTGGAATTGCCTCTCTCCTGTGACATGGCTGGAAGAAGGTGCCTATTTTGCAATTCCAGAATGGGGTTATGGAGCGGAGAGGTCGAGGAACTTAAAGCACCTCCACCACCTGTGAGCGTGATAAAGGGTGATTTAATGTCGTAGATGATTCGCTGCCATACACTGAGTAGCCACCGAACCGAGCCAAGTGCGCTCGCTCTACAATCCTCTCTCGGTACTTCGTCGTCTTCTATCCAACAATATTATTACTATAATATTGATAAAGTAGTTGCATGCTAGTAGAGAGGGGAAAATCCAGCTCAAACTTGCAGTAGTCTTACACTGCTATGGTAAAACAGCGTTGAGAAGTGTGCCTTTGTCCATGCGCTATCCGGTTATTTTGTTTATGCTTATATATCTATCTTTGGTGATATTTTTTCATTGTGCTCTTCATATGTTCTGTTCGGACTAGCTTTTTAATTTAGTACTTAGTACAAAAATAAATAATAATAAACGACTTACCTCGACGGCGTACGATTTGTTTCTCATGCTTGCCTGCTCTACGCCGGTAATGCACTTCAGGTCGTCGTCGTTAACTGATCTGCATGACGTGGATGGATTTTACGGCATTTTGACCCTTCTGAGCTAAACTGGGTTCTTCACAGAAAAAAACTCATATTGCGGAGGCCTCTACGGCCATGACAATGCACTTGTTTTTGTCGCTCGTTTACCGACGCAATTCAATGAAGACACCCGCTGCAACAGAGGCCAGCAAATCTATCGTGTAGTCTGCTACCAAAGCAAAGCGGAGTGTAAGACTTCAGAAATGGCTTTCATCGTTGCGATACGACACTGAGACAAGAACATCTTCATAATTAGATATCAAGAAGTTAGGTTGCTTACAAAAAAGATTTACTGACTCGTAAGCAAAAATCTCCTGTGAAGTCTCCATGCATTAGTCCATAGCAACGTCCCTAGCAACGCTTTGTTTGGACCCAGACGCCATGTTTTGACGTAGTCACTTACGGGGTCAATTTACGGCACGCGCACTCTCGAGGCACACGACACGCCGGAGTGTCGCCAAAGGGGGGAAGCTCGCGCTGGAGGCGGGACTTCTAAAAAGATGCCGTTTTCATCCGATCAGTAATTCTAGGGACCATTCTACAACTGTCTAAAATCTCGCTTTATTGCTGTAAAATCGACGTCTCTTTAAAAGCCACGTGAACACACATGCAAAAAAGGTTTCTCTAGTCGTTCCCGTCAGCGTCGCCCCAAGGAACAAAGTAATTGTTGTGCAGCGCCGGGTCCCCCCGTGGGTCGGCGGGAACGTTGGCAGGGGGAGTTGACGAGGCTTCGTACTTCCTTAGTTTTGCTTTAAGTAACTCAAATATCTGAAAAAAAAGAGAGAAACTTTGTTGATCACAATTTCTCCATCCGAGTTTTAGCATATCTTGTGCGAACAAGTGCACGCGGCTAAGAAGCCAGATTCTGCTCAATAGGCGAGCTATGGTGACTGACAACGTATCGCTCCTCGAACAAAGAGTTTGTGGCATCAGCCCATAAAAAGGCCGGAGAACGACTTTCGATGCAAGAAGCGGGAACACATGGAAAGTCACGCCCTCGGCTTCTTAACCTTTTAATGGCTATATAATTTTCATTGATCTTAGTCGCTCTTGCAATCTTGTTTCCTTTCTTGCGACGAGTTTTTTTCATTAAATTAAATGCCACAGGCGCCCACTGTGGCACTTTTTAATTAGACAAATATGTCTAGGTAATCCTCGGCTCAAAATTTTTTTTCTTTTTTGTTTTTAATTTTTAATTCAAAAGTCTGTCTCATGGAGCGAGCTGACGTCATCAGTCTGAAACGCGAAAACGGCAGATAGTTTCCTTCGGTTCCATTGGCTGGCGCGCGTCGACGGGGCTCCGATTGGCCGCTGCGCTCGTCAGTTTCTACGACCGCTGACCCCATGGCGCTTCGTGTCCATCAGCGCGGAGCGTCCAAGGTCAGGGAGCACACGCGCTGACGGCGACGAAAAGTACGCAGCAGACGAAAAAGGGAGCGGACGAGTGGCTTGCATGCTTTCGCCTTCACAACTCATAAGGAAGGCTTAGGTGTACCTCGATCTTTTTTAAACCAGGGTTGTCAAAGTTTCGCATTGCATCCTCACCGCAAGCGTCACATTCACGCGAAGTGTCAGCTTTCTGCAATGAGTTGTTTATTTATGTGGGTCCAAACAACAACAACAGGGTTTTATTAACACAAAGTCGGGGTGCATACGAGCTGGTGAAGGTGACTAAATTTAACTCAACCCCGAGACACTAGGAAAAACTGCACTGCCTCGTTTTTGCTTTTTGCAATCTCCGGGTTGCATTGTGGCACGCTTTAATTTTCGGTATTGTCCCTATAGATTCATAACAAGGGTCAGGGACGATTTCTAATGTCCGCTAAAGAAAAACTGGTATTACAAAGAAAGCTTTTACATTTCAAGTATAAAGATGTCATTTGAAATGGCCAACATAGATATTTAGGAAAAAAAAAATAGGCTGGGTCCCACTCTCCTAGTTGTGTCCTCTCTAAAACTGTCTATAACACGTTGTGATATACTAACAGGTGTGCATCCAAACAAATCTAGGAAGTTGCGTGTATATGAGGTATAATATTGACAGCAACAAAAATATAAATTTCTATGATTTAAAAAAACAAATATTTCAATTTCATTAAAGGGGCGGTGCAACGATATTCAATTGGAATGTTTTTCACTTTACACGAGCTTGCTGGCACTAGTGGGACTCAAGGTATACTTGCAGGCAACGCCACTGACCAAGAAACTCCTTTGTTGCACTGTAATTTCGTTGACAAAACTGAGTGTTTTCATTCAATCTCTCCTTCGCAAAACCTGATGACGTAGCTGGGCGGTAGCAGTACCGCCCAGTGACGATATTTGAATGCGGCTCACAGATTGGACCCGAGCATTGCGTGGGCACTCGATTTGGGCTCGTGATAATCTATAGCTCGAGAAGCATTCGGGTAGTGTCCTGTGTCTAATCGCTGCAATGACGACAACAGCCGAACCATAACAATGTCTGGAACGCAGCGCGTGTCCTGTGCCTTTCCAACCCCAGCGCATGGCTATGATCAACATTGGCGGCATATATTCGGCTCCAGATCACGTGGCCGCTTGTTCTGGCTGAGAGCTGAGGGGGAGAACTCTGCTCGTTTTTTTTTAAATTGTTTTCTGCGACTTCGATGGTGAAAAACGAACGGGTATTTCACAGGTCATTAACGTCAGGGATCCGTTCTGAGCGGTATTTGCGCAAAATACAAAAATCGTTGCATCGCCCCTTTAAAATATTGTAAAACATTGTATCGAACGCAGAAATAGCGTCTACTCTTTTATTACAACTACCCACTACTGTTGCATTGTGGCCATTTAAGGAGTTTTAGAATATTTTTATATTGAAGCTAGCACTAAAAAATTCGGCAGAGACACTTAAGACTGCTTACGTGTGGGAATGCGAAAGCATTATAGTCCCTGTGGTGGAATGTTTTCCGATTGATGTTTTCGACATCCATTGAAGTTCTTTCTGCTGATTCGGTGTGTGACTCGCAGAAGGCAGCACGCACATTTTATAGTCATGACGTGGCGCCACCTCATTGGCTGCGTCGTCACGTGCCCAATGACGTACGCACTAGGCCTTACCTTTAAGGCTGAACCGAATTCAAGTGATTTAGCTAGCTACGAGACGAGCGACGGCGACAACGACGAGAGTCAGCGACGAGCGGTGGAGATTTCTCACTGTTGCCCGTCGCGTCGCTCGGTTTTTGGATTCCTAAAAAACGTCGCTCACCGCCTTGGGAAGCGTGCTTGTCTCACACCCCGGAGGCCCCGGTTCGATTCCCACCCATATCGAAATGTACGACCGTTTCTTTTCAAAGCCATTAATTTACTTTGTTTACAGGAACCTTCCTGAGAAGTTTGACGTCAATCCGAGCATTTTTTACGTGTTTTTACTCTTTGCACAGTCGGCCATTTTTGGTACCATCGCTCGGTCACGCCGCCAACGACGTTGGATTTTTGCGTAATGAGGCATATAATGCTTTCGCCTTAATAGTTTATGTTTATACATCCTGAAGTTAATCAGCCTCAATGGGCGTCTTGTGTCTCAGCTGAAGACGAGAAATGTGACCACTGCAGTTCAACCGCTAGACTGGGGTTGTTAACGTGCACCATGCAGTATCGATACTCGATCGCACGCCGGTACGACGCTCATCTATATTGAAACGGGCAGTGGTGAGGATCGAGCCCAGAATCCCTGGGCTATGCCGTGGGTTCTGCAGAGCGAGCTTTCTTCGCTGCACGTGCTCAGAGATGGTGAGACCACTCGGCCGCCGATTCCCCTTCGCACTCCGAAACTATAGGCTTCAAAGTGCGCTAGCCCCCTCTGAATCGTAGTATATGTAAGAGGCTCTACCGTCACCAGCCCGTCTGCGTCATTTCTTGATGTCCCAATGAGCGCTCGTTTATTGTCGGTCAGTTTTAAATTTAAGTACTTCCAAACTCAAATGCCCGAGATGTAGATTTTATGCGGAGATGCCATCGAAGTCAGCTTTTTAAATCAAGTTCCAGGAGGCAGGAAGTCTCTATACTTCGTTTCACCTTACGTTGTACCGCAGCGAAGGCTAGAAGCGCGAGCTCATAGCATTGGCAGCCGCTCTTAAGTCACGAGAGCCTGTGCCGCCGAGATGTGCCCCAGAGCAAGGAGCTCGCGCTTGTAGCCTTTCCTGCGGTACATCATAAGGTGAAACAGAGTATAGCCATTGAAGACTTTATGCAACTGCATATGATCTTCAAGCCTAATGAATTGACCCAGCCGTGAATAAGGAAGACTGAAATTTAGAAAGAACACATAATACCTCGATGTTTTCGGCTGAGATGTCGTTGTACTCGCAGGGGTCTTTAGACAGGTCGAACAGGCACGGTTTTACAATTGGCTTGCAGGCTTTGGTCGGATCTTTTTCCCCACATTTCACGGAAGTCGCGTAGGTGACGGAATCCTGGCCGCAAGTGACGACGAAACCAGAGTGTTTCATCACACGGTAGACAACGGACGCTTCGCACCCCTCGCGAGCATCGTTCTGGGTTCGTGTGACGTTCCCCATAAACGGATACCAATCGTCATAGTGGCCGCCTTGATCGTCCCCCTGCATAAGTTTGAAGGGATATACAATTATGGCCGAAACATTTTCTATAGGATCAATGTTGAGCACAAGCTCCGTTCTTGAGAGCTTTTCCCGGTGCATTAGAGTATTCAGCTGACTGATTCCATCGATTTCGCCAAGGTTAGATGGATCACCACCTGCGGCCGAGAAAAGAAACGTGTTATTTGTTATTGTCAGTCAATTGATAAAGAAAATACAATGAATAGTGCTCCTTAGAAAAAGTGCTAGTGACCGACATCTTAAAGGGGCACTGACTCGTCAAATATATTTATTTTTGTCATCCGAAACGTTTGAAAACGATGCCGGGACATTACCCTCAAACTCCGAAACTTGGGAATTCAGTATTTGTGAAGTAAAAAACAATTTACAAAAGCCGAATTCGAAGTTCCCGCGCGATCCGCGCCGGTGCGTTGACGTCAAATATTGCGGAGTCGTGCGAGTCTCCTTTCTTTCACGATTTCCGTACTCCCAACCGCGCCGTTGCCACCGCGACCCGAAGCTAGGAGGTAAGGAGCGGGAGATAAGGGCGCCGGCGGACCGGGAGAAACCGGTTTTATTCCGTGCGAGCGGTGCCGCCTGTACAGGCGGCCTGTTTTCCGAGGGAGGATACAAATTCAGGAGGCGATATCACACCGGACTCTGATTTTTGGTATTTCAAAAAGGGCCGGAGTGCGTTCGCAATTGCGTTAAACATGTTTTACGATTGCCGTTATTAAGTGTTATAGAAATGTCATCTACAAAGCTTCAAAATTTTATGACTTTTAACGTCACAAATCAAAAGAAGCGCGGAGCGGGAGAGAAAAACGCCAAAAATAAAAAGGCGCGCACGCGCGAGGAAATATTTTTTTTGTGAAGCGGTATTTTTTGCGTGTCTATGACTACCATTTGCATCGTTTTAGACAAAAAAAAAAAAAATACGACCCTTGGGATGTCAGTGCCCCTTTAAGAAACAGCTCAGAGGCTTTTATTATCACTCCGCAGCAAACCAGACTGCGGCATCAGGCAATGGGAATGCCGAAAAAACGAATCCCGAAGTAGAAAGAATATGATCATTAAAAGCCTCGCGCGTCTTAAACTGTCAGCTACTACAGTAGGCCTCAAACGTTGGTTCTCTGAAAACGTAAGCTTCAGTGGATGTCCTTTTGTAATTGTTGCTCCAACGAGGCCTGGGCCTGCCTGCTAGAACAGCCTCAGCCGAGAAAGGGTGAAAAAAAAAAAAAAAAAAAAACACTCCAAAGGCTGGGGGCGCGCGAGCGTCTTGAGACGCGGTTTGAGTCCCGCTCAGCTTGTGCCTCAGCTGAGACCACCGTGGCTGAGACGTCGTTTCTAGTAAGCCGGCCCTGTTTCTTTTAGATGTTCTCGAGAGCTTTTCTGCGACGCGAATTCATTTGGAGGCGATTGGGCGGGAACGCAGTAAATTCCACAGGCTCATTCCAGCCGTTTGCACCTTTTCAGCGACTATAGGGCGTTTTCACGTGACGCCAATCCTCCATTTCGTTGTTAGTAAGTCAGCCAGAATTTTTTTTTTTACCGGAAAAAGAGGAAAAAAAGAATAAAGAAATTTTAGGGCCGATGACACTTAAGCTTTTGTGGACTACTGACTTGAGCGTGTCATGTGACTCATCAAAATATTCTCCTTTAGAACGTGCCAGAAGCCCATGACAAGTAAATGGTGGGTGAAATTACGCGAGTGAAAACACCCCATAGGGGAGAAAGAGGGCGCGCATGAACGAAACTCTCAAGAGCTTTAATTCTGCTGAGCGCCGGGAAACTTCGGAATAGACATATTTCAAAACTAAAGCACCCAATCGTGATGTGATTCCACGTTATAAATTGTGGGAATCAGTGGGAAGCCAAGTCCAGACGCACTCCGTTCCTGGATCACAGGTTCCCAGAATGCAACGCGCGCGGTGACGAATTTATGGAAGTAGTCTTAATAAAACTTCGGAATAGCGGACGAACGTTGTGGCAATGCAGACGAAGAACTCTATGCAAAAGGTGTTGAAACAGGATTGCTCACCTGCTAACTCGTATAAGGTTGGGAGCCAGTCGGAGACGTGGAATAGGCTTTCGACGACGGCCCCCCGATGTTCAGAAAACAACGGGCTCCAGACAAGCGCAGGCACTCGGACGCCACCCTCCCATGCCGTGCCCTTTTGGCCCCGGAAAGGCCATCCCGAGCCGAAGCTGGAAAATTGGGTCGTAATCCCCGCACCGTTGTCCGTGGTGAGCACAATGATGGTTTCGTTTAATATCCCTCGACGACCGAGAGCTTCGAAGACGGCGCCAACTGACTCGTCCAGGACGGACAGCATCCCTATAAAACAAAAAAAACAAGATTTACGAGTCACCTGGCGCAACCTGAATGACCATTTTCAAAACGATTCAGTTAATTTATACGCGAGTTTTAATGTAGAGCCATATACTACAGCTAGCGAGCCGCTGCGTGCTTCAGTAATAGTCAGGGTTTAAGCAACACAGGGCGTGCTGTAGATCCAATAATCCCGCCTCAACCAATGATATTGGTTCATTAGCCGATAAGAACACAGACGAGCTATTCACTTAGCAAGAATCGTGAGGATAACATGCAACATGGTCAATTTTGTGTTCGAGAAAACAATCTAACATCGTTGTTATTGCCTCGAAACGCATCGTCCGTGCAATATGTGAATCTTAAATGCCCCTCTGGATGAGTAAATTTTAAGCTGCTCCAATCGCATCCTAGCGCCAATGGTGCTTTCGTTGATAACATTGAGGCTCCGACGCCACGTAACGCAAAGCGAGCATTTCCGTCTCGTCGTTTGCCTGCGAGTGAATACCGCAACCTGCTTCATTTTCGTTGTTGCGCTCGACTTGTTGCGTGGATGGGTGAAATGTTTGTTGCGCGGTTGGGTGCCGCAACCACCGGGCAGCACCTGCGATCCGCGAGACGTGCAACGTCGAGCAAAATGGATCGTCTCCGTGCGTAGGGAGCACTAAGTTCCCGTCAAGATCGGGATCACGCTTATGCAGCAAGCATTTAACGGAGAAGGTGCTACGACCGAGCTGAGCTCTAAGCGGACAGAAGGCTCGTAAGCTCTGGTGGGATGCTGTGCCAATGCCATTCAACTACATCCACCCACTCATCGCCCAAATCGGATAAATCGGTTCGATTATGCAGCGAACCAACAGCTAAGCCATCTTGAAACGATGGCAAAATTTACATTTAGCACGCGTGCAGCCCGACTCTGTTTGACCAGCGTGTTAAAATAAAGGTGCGGCTACGATTCACCAAGCTCGTCCGAGTCAAGTTACGATATAAAAATGTTACATTTTAAACAATTCGCCGTTTGCGCGGGCATCGCTTCCGAGGGAACGACCCGTAGCCGCATCACCGATCCAGTGGATCCGCCGATATGTGGTCCCGGCCAGATGCCGCTTCAGAGGCAAAATTTGCATCCTTCTCTTTGCAAGCGCTCCTTGCCCTATCGCGGTGGCCGTCGCAGTTGTGTATGCGCGAAACGGCATACGTTTGCTCGAAGCTAACGGCTGTTTTCGAGTAATATGCTGCTAAAAGGCGTGACTTTTTACACACGCTTGAGAATTGCATTGCAGGAAACGTATTTCAGTAGGGTATACAGTCTAGGAGATTATCATTCGAAACAAAATATAAGATATCCGTCGACCAACGCTTGTTATTCTTACCATCCGACAATCCTTTGCGTAATGCGACGTCACGCGGCAGCTACGGATGTCGGCCATTGACATTGGCGAAATTCGGGGTGCAGTTTCGCATACACGCTCATGAAATGTTTAATTAATATTGGGACATCATATATAAAAAAAGACGCTTGTGTATATGAAGGATCCCTCGACGTAATCGAGTGCAAAAACTTAAGTACTTTCGGTTTCGACCGGACAATCCCTTCAAGCTGCCCAACCAGAAAGGTAAGTTCATCAGTAAAAGCGAAAGAACGGACATCCTGAGCATGGATTCTTTTCGTGCGATTCTTTCGTGTAGGCGGCGTCATTCACGATGCCTTCGGGCTATCTGAAACCTTAGGCAGAACTATCATAACAATGAACAGTTATATTTGCTTAAAACGGGATACTCCTCAGTGACAAAACGCTGAGAACACACGCGAGCTGGTGGTTCTCTAACAGCTTGAGCTCGAAACTGTGGTAAAAAAGAAGGATAGAGTTTTTTCGTGCGTGTGTGCGTGCTGGCTTTGTCTTTGTGTACTTTCGCCGTTACATACACTTTTATCGCAAAAAATTTTACGCCCAGATTATGTTTCGATTGCTCGTATCAAATTTGGGTTTTTTTACAGAACATCTGGCACGACCACCTGGGATCTTTTGACGAGCAACCGAAATCTCGGAAACACGGCACCTGCTACGAAATAAGCTTCGCTTCAAGTGCTAATAGGGAGTTTTCGTAGGTGGTTTTCGCCGTCCCGCAACGCCCTCCGCAAACCGCTACGATACTTGGGACTCTACAGCCAAGGCCATCGGCGCGCAGGCGCAGTAGCGGCCTCTTCGTTGCGGAGGGCTTAGCGGAGCAAGAAACGCGGCCTACGAAAACTCCTTAATATTACATCTGCGCAAATTAGATTGGCGAATATAATTTGTACTGGGCCTGTGGCAGCAACACGAAGCGCAGTTAAGGAAACGTATATTTGTCTCGAAATATTTCTTCGAGTAGTTTGTATCTCAGACTCCTAGGAATTGCATGAGACAACAGCCCGTATACACTAACGCTTCGATCCCAGTTTCAACGGCGCGCATACATCGGGTTCTTAATGAATCGCACTACGATTTACTACAGAGCTGTCCGAAGGTAGTGGAAGCTTTAACTAATTGTGGAAAGGTTTGCTCACCGGACTAAACCACAAGAAATAAAAAAGTGTTTTCCCAATACTTTGCATGTACATTTAAATCACATTTTGTGTCAATATTACGTTATTTGGGCCAAATGAAGTGAGCCAATCGTATTTTATTTCCATTTCACCGATTTGTTAAGTCGTAATAGACGCCAGAATAGCCCTGAACAATGTTTTGATGATTTTGAGGAAAATGGCTTAGCGAGAAATGTTCCATGGAAAAAAAGAGTTTATTTGCTTTTTAACTCCGGAGGTTTCATGCATTCATACCTTCAATCAATGAATGCACCATCTTTGGACACCTCTGTAGTTAATCCTAGCGCGATACGTTGAAAAACAATTTTTTTTTGCGAACAGTCCAATGTGGGGTCGAAGCGTTAGTGTACACGCGGTAGTGAGGGCGAGAAGGGTACTTAACAATGGCAGTATTATTTCTTCGATAATAGTGCAATATACTTTCGCCAATGTTTTGCAGCTATCAAAGGGCGTTGATAAAAAAATTGACTCTTGACTGCCGCAGTGGGCAAGGGGAAGGACGTTTAGGGCTCGCTACCCTTGCCGCAAACAGCAAGTGAAGATAGACAAACCAATTACTTTCGTACAATTCTCCTTACTTTTCTTTCTCAGTTGATAAAGTACAGGAGTGAATAGAAAAGCGCCTTGCACGAAATCCATAATGAGATTAAAAACGCACCAGCGTACAAGGTTCTGCTCGGATGTCCGATGTCCATGTATGGGTCCGTGTACTTGGTGGGGGCCTTCAGCGGCTCTGGTTCGTTCCCGGAGTGCACCGCAAGATGCGCTATATACAAAAATAAAGGCTGCAAAAAGCGGTTCAAGCATTGCTTAGAGAACAGACAAGGACCAGTGGTAAAATAAGTTTCTAAGTATGGACTTCAGAACAGGAGGGCTATAACGTGGACCAATAAAAGACTTAAACCCTGAACTTACGATGAAGCCTGTTAGCAGAAGAACACAATTACAAATTCCTAGATTTAAAATCAACTACGCTTAACAAAAGAAAAAAAAAATAACACAGCGAGAGGTGGTGACATCATGCTTCAAGGCACCGCAAATGTGCGTTTCGCAGTGCACCTTGGATGTGTTTTTGCTCCCGATCGAGTTTTGATAGCTACACCGCGCGACACTGATAGCGCGAACAGGCGATCGCTTTTTCTAATGCGGAAGCATTAACGTTCCCATGGAGTGAACCGACGACACCTTAACTCCCCTGTCCCAATAGAGCGAAGCTTGTCTGTAGCAGCGATCTGATTGATAGGCTCCCATTGGCTGGCGCGCTTTATATTTTAAGGAACGAGGTTCCCATTGGCTCTCGTGCGGCGTAGTTCCAAGGAACGCCGCCAGAGAAGCCCTCTCATGGCGGCGCAGCGCACGCTGCGGCCCGGCCGCCGGTAAGAGGGAGCGACTGGACGCAGAGCCGCACGGGCGAACTCCGGATAGGCTGCACGGCCGAGCTCAGTGCGGCGCGGCACTTCACGAGAGCGCGCGCTCGGCCATCGGCCGGCACTTTCGCAGTAGTGAAGCGTGGCCGTCCACGTCAGTACGCCGCAGACGAACCTAAGGGAGCGGAAGAACGACATTCATGCTTTCGCAACTCAAAAAAAATGCTTAGGTGTCCTTGGATTTTTTTTCCAGTTCTTCTCTTAAAATCAGAGTGTGACTATCAGTGTGGTGCAAAGTAGTCAGATGGGGCAATAACTGAAGTGGTACAATGTGATGCCCGCCAATACCTTTCAGAGTAAAATGCAAATTTCATAGGAAACCGTTGTTATCAGCGGAGGGTCACTTGCGATATTTATAGTCGGTGGCAGTCTTAAAGGGGCGGTGCAACGATATTCGTTTTGAGCGTTTTTCACTTTGTATAAGTTTACTGGCACTAGTGGGACCCAAGTACACTCGCACGCAACGCCACTGACCAAGAAACCTCTTTGTTGCGGTGTAATTTCAAGGAGAAAGCGAGCGTTCTCTTTCAATCTCTCCTTCGCAAATTTGATGACGTACTCTGGTGGTAGCAGCTTGGTAGCAGCATCCTCTAGGGATGATATTTGAATGCGGCTCATAGATTGGACCCGAGCATTGCTCGAGCGCTCGATTTGGGCTCGTGATAATCGATGCCTCGACATGCATTCGGGTAGTGGCCCGTGTCCAATCGCTGCACCGACGACAATAGCCGAGCCATAACAATCTCTGGAACTCAGCGCGTGTCCTGTGCTTTGTCAACCCCAGCGCGTGGCTATGATCGACATTGGCGGCATATAATCGGCTCCAGATCACGTGGCCGCTTGTTCTGGCTGCGAGTTGAGGGGGTGAACGCTGCTCGTTTTTCTTTTTTTTACTGGGACTTCTATTGCGTGGGGTGAAAAACGAACGCGTGTTTCATAGGTCATTAACGTCAGGGATCCGCTCTAAGCGGTATTCGCGCAAAGTACAAAAATTGTTGCATCGCCCCTTTAAAGGGGTACGGAAACAAAATGACGTGAGCGCGAGCTCTCTTCCTTTCGCTTGAAGTCGGCCAGCGAGAAGCGCAATGCGTATCGCGCCGGTGACGTCAATAGTTCCTGCACTGCCAAGGGTACCGTAGTTGCGAGCGTTGCCGCTTGATGGCGTCAACGTGTGACGATCTCGCCTAGTAGTAATATCCGAGGACTGTACGTTCTAGCTTGCCCATAACGTCGTTCGTGACCATACCAGTATTTTATGTGCCACGAGCGTTCGGTTCACCGTGTTAGTTTCACGCGCAAAAGTAGTAGCTCGAGGGAACCGGTAAGTAGAAATAACCGTTAGTACCCAGCAATGGCGAGGGGAGAGTGATCTACCCCTCATGAATTATACTCTTTACTGGAATTCTTCTTTTTCATCTACCCTCATGAATTATACTATTGAGTTCCCAGGGGTAACTTCTTCTTCTTCGGTATGATATTTGGTGGCTAGCGTTCACATGTTTCTGACTAGGTTTCTCACTTGGGGCGCTCCCAGAAGAAGGTGGTGCCTGTCCCTAGCCCATATTTATGCAAAAATATCGGCGCTAAAATTTCGTTTCCGTACCCCTTTAAAGCGATTCGGCTTGGAGCCGAATCGCTTCAGGACAGACACGCGCACCAAGCCTGGGAACAACCGAAGCGTCAACGAGCCATGCGCACGCGTTTGCGCGTCGCACGAGAGCTGAAACCACGGTGGCTCACTTCGTTTTGGCTCTTTCCACCAAGACGCCTCGGTATTGCGTTCAGGCCTAGGCAATCTATACCAGTGAGTGGACATACCGCTGTGGCGCTGCTTGCAGAGGCATGTTGTCGTCACGACATTCCATTGAAGCTTCATAACCAACTACCAGGTGGTTTTGATTATCGTTTAATTCACTTTAAAATATGTTATCTTGCGTTTTCTAGCGCAATATTTATGTTTCTGTGGTTCTACTGCTACCTGCGTCCTTGGTTCAGTATCCCTTTGGACGTGCGCCACTTATTATGGACGCTAAATTCTTTGGTTCAGTATCCCTTTAAGGCCGGTTCAGACACTTGCGTTTGAGTGCGTTTGACTACGTTGCGTCGAGAAGCGAAAGCAAGTCACCGGCACATCTGTGCCTCGTACTAAGCGTGGAATCCAATTCAAGGAATCATCTTGGCACGCGATATAAGCAGCAGGGATGTCCTGGTTTCTCGCTGCCACAACGCAGTCAAACGCATAAACGCAGTCAAACGCAACTGTCTGAACCAGGCTTAAAGGCCGGTTCAGACACTTGCGTTTGGTTACGTTGCGTCGAGAACCGAAAGCGAGTCACCGGCACATCTGTGTTCGTATGAAGCGTGGAATCCAATTCAAGGAATCATCTTGGCACGCGATATTAGCCCCGTGCGCGACCGAAAGCGTCGCTGTGGTCGGCCTTCCACGATTGGCCGAACGCTGACTATGACGTCGGAAAGGGGATTTATCATCGACGGAAATAAAAGGAATGAAAGAACTTTAATTTTTACGGTGTTGGCTGGTTCCTTTGAGAGCGCAATGATTTCAAGCTTCCACCATGCTAATAACAAACACAATCGAACTTGTTGTTTGCAAGATAATGACGTCACAAGGGGGAACCACAGGAGGGCGCCACCAAAACTTCTCGCCGCTAATAAGCAGCAGGGATGGCCTGGTTTCTCGCAGCCGCAACGCAGTCAAACGCAACTGTCAGAACCAGGCTTAAAGGGGCGGTGCAAAGATATTCAATTGGAATGTTTTTAACTTTATATGAGGTTACTGGCACTAGTGGGACTCAAGGATACTCGCACGGAACGCCACTGACCAAGAAATTCCTTTGTTGCGCTGTAATTTCGAGGACAAAACCGAGTGTTTTCATTCATTCTCTCCTTGGAAAAACCTGATGACGTAGCTGGGCGGTAGCAGTACCGCCCAGTGACAATATTTGAATGCGGCTCATAGATTGGACTCGAGCATGGCGTGGACACTCGATTTGGGCTCGTGATAATCGATAGCTCGAGAAGCATTCGGGTAGTGTCCTGTGTCCAATCGCTGCGATGACGACAACAGCCGAACCATAACAATGTCTGGAACTCAGCGCGTGTCCTGTGCCTTGCCAACCCCAGCGCATGGCTATGATCAACATTGGCGGCATATAATCGGCTCCAGATCACGTGGACGCTTGTTCTGGCTGCGAGTTGAGGGGGTGAACCCTGCTCGTTTTTATTTATTTTTTTTTCTGCGACTTCGATTGCATGTGGTGAAAAACGAACAAGTATTTCACAGGTCATTAACGTCAGGGATCCGTTCTAATCGGTATTTGCGCAATATACAAAAATCGTTGCATCGCCCCTTAAAGGAGCTGTGCAACGATATTCAATTGGAATGTTTTTCACTTTACACGAGCTTACTGGCACTAGTGGGACTCAAGGATACTCGCATGCAATGCCACTGGCCAAGAAACTCCTTTGTTGCGGTGTAATTTCAAGGACAAAAGCGATCATTTTCAGTCAATCTCTCCCTTGCAAAATTCGATGACGTAACGCGGGGATCGCAGTACACCCGTATGACGATATTTGAATGCGGTTCATAGATTGGACCCGAGCATTGCGTGGGCACTCGATTTAGGCTCGTGATAATTGATAGCTCGAGAAGCATTCGAGTAGTGGCCCGTGTCCAATCGCTGCAACGACGACAATAGCCGAGCCATAACAATGTCTGGAACTCAGCGCGTGTCCTGTGCTTTGCCAACCCCAGCGCGTGGCTATGATCAACATTGGCGGCATATAATCGGCTCCAGATCACGTGGCCGCTTGTTCTGGCTGCTAGTTGAGGGCGTGAACGCTGCTCGTTGTTTTTTAATTTTTTTCTGGGACTTCTAATGCGTCGGGTGAAAAACTAAGGCGTGTTTCATAGGTCATTAACGTCAGGGATCCGTTCTAAGCGGTATTTGCGCAAAGTAAAAAAATTGTTGCATAGCCCCTTTAGCGTGTTAAAGAAGCTCCGCCTCCAGCGCGTGCTCACTGCCTCCCGCCGGGCTTCAGGCTGAGCGTGCGCTGAAGTGTTGTTAAAACAGAAAGCTTGAGATAGAGGCGGGGTATCTACTCCAATATTATGCTGAGGTGTGAGTACTCCTTAAGCCACTTCGTTTTGAGTCAATGACTATCTCGTCATTCGCAGTTTGTGCTTATGACAGTAATTTGCTCTTTGCTTCCTCTAGGGAGAAGTGAACGTGCGGAGAGTTTCTATCAAGGCGGATGGCAGTTTTAAGGTGCCCACTATTTCTTCCTTTAGTGGCTCTATAAACCAAAGTTGTTACGCACAAAAAATGACCAAATTGCAAAAAAAAAAAAAAAAAGAAGCACGTAGATAACTTGAAGTGCTACTACACCTTTTCATTCGGATGATCCTTTATAATTTTGAGGGCTTCCTCGGTCATCACGTGGGTATAGTATCTCCCGTCGTCTTCTTTGCTTTTCTGCAAATTTCTCCGAAAATCGTGCCCCGAGATAGACCATGTCTGTTGAAAAGATGATATGCTTAATAACAACACAACTTACAATTCGTCGATAGCTTCTGTCCATTCAAATACTAAATCCGGGTCCAGTCTGCTCATTCATCATACGAAAGACAGTCTGCATGCAAACACGAGTCACTTTGAGTGCCGCCTGCCAAGTTTCTCCTTGAGCGAATTGTCACGGGGCATTCGAAGCACAGATCTCGCGGTGACACGCGTTCGAATCTGTATGCAGACTGTCGTTTGTACGATGTATAAGCAGTGTGACCCCGGTTTAACAGAATTCTTCGCCCGGAACTATTGGCGATGTGAGCGATCGAAAGTGTCGCTGTGGTCGGCCCACCACAATTGGCCGAATGCTGACTATGACGTCAGCAAAGGATTCTGATCAACGGAAATAAGAGGAATGTAAGAACTTCAATTTTGATGGTGTTGGCAGTGTTGCTTTGAGGCCGCTATGATTTCAGGCTTCCAGAATGCTCATTACAAACACCATCGAGCGTGTTATTCACAAGGTAATGACGTCACGAAAGGTAACCGAACGAGGGCGCCACCGAAACATCTCGTCGCTAATACTTTAAGTATACACTATGAATGAACAAATGTACGCGAACGTTGCACGAGAATCGAGGCAGACATCGAAGGTTAGTGATACAACATTACTTAAATATGAATCGGTTGTACCAGAGGGTACGCACCTGCCATGAGAAATCCATGATATGGCTGTAATAATCAGAAAATCCCTCCCAAGAGCCGACGTGGCTTTGAAAACCTCGCATCGTTGGGGTATACTCCTCCTTATAAAAAACCCAGATGCCACTGAAAAATATAAAAATTTTAAACATAGGCTCCGATTAAAAGGACCGATGGGTTTCAAAATTTTTACACCAACCTTTCCTAGCATCCGGCTGACGTATCCGAAGTCTCCGAGCCATTGAGGAAGTAGTTTGTAATGCAGAGGGAGTCCTCGGGGTTCAGTTGTTAAGATGACGCTGTGCTGCATTCCTAGACAAGAGTACACAGTGCAAGGCTTGAATTCTTGGCCTATTACTTGTATGTTTTATAAAAATGCGCGCACTAAACCTATAAGTTTGAGAAGAATGCTATGTGAAGAAAGGTGGAAGTACAGCAACTTCCTTTTTTATGTTTTATTTGCCTGGTGACCGATATGGTTACATGTCTACTCAATTGTAAAAAAAAAAAAATTTGGTTGTGTGTATGTTTATACAGCCTAGAACTTGGTCTGCCTCAACGGGCGACGAGTCTCCCATCTGTAGATGAGCAATTTAGCCAGTGCAGTACAACCGCTAGCCTGGGGTCTTTAATGTGCACCACGCAGTAGTGATACACGACCGCACGCCGGTACGATGCTCATCCAGATCGAAACGGGCAGGGGTGGGGATTGAACCCAGGATCCCTGGGTTCTGCAGCGCGAGCTTTCGCTCCACGTGCTCCGAGCTGGTGTGCGCTAGAACACTCGGCCACCGATCTTTTTTTTTCTTTATTACATGGAAGAATAAACGGTAGGATCACAACGTTGTCGTTCAGGGTTCACTCTACACAATCATAGTACACATGGTAAAACTCTTTGATGTCTTGAAGACTGTTAAACAGAGGCAGCCAGTCAGGAACTACTGTTTGAATATCATACACGCTTTTGACGCGGATTACAAGCTCAATGAAATGTAGGCGTACAGTTTTTTTGGGAGCAAATTCTCATTCCTTATGTCGAGGCGGGACTTCCACATGCTATAAAATGCTAGGAGCATTACAATGTCATACGGGAAGTTATCTCTAGATGATACAGGTAGGAAACGAATTGAATAGGGTGTAATATCAAGAACTCAATATCTGTAGAATGACGAGGTGTATTACAAGCAAACACCGGGTCACTGTTAAATACAAATAAAACTTGTCAAATGTTCATTGAAAGAAGAGCGTCGATAATTCAGATTTTCAGATATGCATGGCTGTCTGCTGCCGATCGCACAATAACATGAAAATGGCACGTGCAAAACATTGTATTTAGAGTTTCAATTATATACGTAGTAGTCGTGTCTAGAGTTTCCCTCACGAAATAAGCGAGGTCTAAACACGCACCTATTGTCCGTTAAAATTGCCCAAGACGTACTTTGCATCGCTTTCACCAAGATGGCGCCTAACAAGTAATAAAACGGTTGTCCGGGTTGTGCAATAGGCCTATCTCACCAGTTAGTTTCATTGCGCCGCCGCTGCCGGCATGAATTATGACAACTGTAATCTTTCTGCAGGCGCGACAACCCCGCTGGAGCTCTGCTCGAGCCGAGCACGAGACGGCACGAGTAATCTCGTGCACTGGCGTCTGTCCCCTGTGAACTGCAGTTATGGCGGTGTCACGCATGCGTGGAGCGCTCAGTGAGATCGGTTTATTGGCGTATTTGCAACAAGCTGTTACCTCTGTATACCTTGTCATAGCCTCCTGTATACCCACTAGCCTGGCAGTTCGCCGACGGAGCCATAGAGTGCCCGGTCGCAGATTTGGAGCGCGAGGATCTGGTAGCAGAGAGCATCTCTCGGGGAGCCTGGTAGTCAGCGCTCAGCTTTTGCAGCGGCGAGGATCCGAAACATGGTTTTCAAACCCGACGAGAGAATAAGCAGTAGCGTGAGGAAAGCGAGGAGCCTCTCCCAAAGGCTCTCCTCTCATCCGTTGTCTGCCGCTCTACCTTTTCACTTTCGCGGCCGCCTCTCGTGGCGGTCTGCCAGGCTTTGTCAGTATAGAGGAGGCTACGACTCCGTTCATTCTTCGGCTGAGATAGCAGCCAAGGCTACAAGCGCGAGAACACGAGATCGCGGTTTGGAACGTTCTTCCACTGAACGAGAGATCGGGCTAGAAAGGCACGTCTCAAAGCAAGGAGCGATGGATAGTGTGCCCCTGTAGCTTTGGTTGCAGGCTGCAGCCTCAACTTAAGGGCTCAAGGGTGGAGGCAGAATTAGCGAGGAGATAAAACTATAGGGTGCGCTTTGTCCAGCTTGTTTTCCACAGAGCTCGATGTTTACTAAACACAAGGTCTGTGGAACGAATTCGTTACGACATCTTTGTCGATCGAGCGCGACGCACCGATGGAGCACCAGTGCTGCGTAAGCGTGGGACTACGTCAGTCAAGCACTGCGTCAGAAACAGAAGCAAATAATTCATGTTTTTGTCCCCATGGGTTTAGTTTTTAACTCCTCCGCTACGGGTGCGACAGTTAAATCTCCTACCCAATGTTTTCTTCCCTTTTTTTTCGCAAGTGTTTTTAGAAACGAAGTGTTTGAGAACTATATGCTCTTATTCCTGTGCCTTACACGGTAAGGAATAAACATTTTGACTTTTAAACTCTGACCTGTGTTCATTGGATAGCAGCCAGTGAGGAACGCAGCTCGCGAAGGCGTGCACAGTGGTTGCGTGTAATAACGATTCAGGCGAATTCCGTTCCATGCCAGGGCGTCTATGTTCGGCGTCAGAATCTGGGGACTGCCGTGGTAACTGACGTCGTTCCATCCCTGTAAAAAAAGAAAGGAATGACATCACGCCGAAAACGAGAGCAACGAATACTGCATACACACTCGTTGTTGGTAAACAAGCGTGTGGTCGCGTGAAAACTCTGGCCACTGGACCAAAGGCACCTAAAATAACCAAGGCCTGACCGCATTCTCCATTGAGCGTCATCATAGTAGGATGGTGTCAACTCAAATTGAAGACCAGCCGGTTGCACTTCGACGCGTTGATTGGACACGAGAACCAGTCGAACGCTGACGCGGCACTCGCATCCAATCCGCGTCTTTGCTCGGTCTCACTGTGATGACGTTTGAATTCTGACGTCAGCACAGGCTTCGATTATTCTGAGCGGTGTTATGACTGGACACGCGTAAGACAATTTCTGTTTTACGCTAAAAACCGGTTTACACATTTGCGCTTCAGTGTGATCGAATGCATGCGGTTCGTTCACGCGTGTAACCGCATTGCAGATTCGCACGCTGGCTCCATCTATCGACTAGCTCGAACGCATTAAATCGGCGTAAATTCGCGCCTTTTAGCTCTAGTCTTTCATTACATTCGGTGCTAATTGAAGTTGACAATGTGGGATGCACGTTTTGAACGCCCTGTGATGGCACATAAACCAATATCAGCATTAGATTTAAATTACAGTAGAGCCACAATTTGCGCAGAAGTATGGGACTAATCAAGTATTACTTTTGTGTGTTATCCACGGGGCATTCGAAATGCCGGTGTCGCTTTGTCAGCGTGACAAAGCCTCGGCGATTGGCGCCGCGTGATGTGGTAGATTGAAACAAATCGGCGCGAATTCTGTTCAGTGAGAGGACAGGCCACTTGGCACCGTCACTACTCTTGAACCGCACCACAAGCTCCACGAGAGCTCGCTGACGACCGTTGAGTAGGGCGACGAGCGCGAGAGAATTGGTCGCCAGGCGATAGCTTTTCTTGGGGGACCCAGAGCGCTGAGGGGACCTGTGCAGACGAATCAGGAGAGGCCTCTTAATGCAAACGGTGTAGAAAAAAAAAAAAAAAGAAGTCATACATAGGGTAAATAAACATGCACGGAGGCTGAAACAGGTTGAAATAGGAAGAGATTGAAGAGCAACTAAAGCAGGAAAATTTAAGAATATATATCTTAGAGATACAGGAAAACAACCGCGTAATCTGGTCTATGTTTGTCAAGGATGCAATAAAACCGGTGGCAACTGTAAAGGGGGTGGGATTGAAGCATTTAGTAAAAAAAGGTACATACTGGCAAAGAATCAAAGAGGATTGTGCAGAACATTTATGGCTAAGAGAGGAGGTATCAGGAGAACAAGCACTACTTGGTTTTGTATACTTATGGACAGAAGCGAATGCCCCCCAAGAAAAACAAAAAAACAAAGAGGATGTTGGAATGTATAAATAGAGGTATTTATGAGATTGGGAAAGAGCATAATATATTTATAGCGGGAGTTATCAATGCTCACACAGAGGACCTAGAGGAATATATGAATTCGGCACAAGGCGTGCTATTATTGGGCATGTCAGACATGATTTGATTTTATACAATAGTAGCGAGAAGTGCGACGGCATTATAACTTTGGAATCAGGCAGATCGCAATCTATTAAGATTATCCTTCAATGCCACACATGATTTATAGCAAACTACAGGTGATTAGAATAGACGAAGAGGGCACCAAGGGCTTGGGTAGTGACCATAAACGTATCAACTTTAAACTTTACTACAAGACAGTCGAATTCAGAAATAGGGCAAGATAAAAAGTCCTGTGCTTTCTAAACATAAAACAATAGAAAGTAGTGGCTGTGGAAATAGAGGAAGTAAATTTTCTAGACACGCAAAAAAATGAATTACACGAGTCTAACTAGGTTATCTGAGCGAGAGCTAGCTAAAGTGCGAAGGAAACAAAAAGGAAAGAGTACACAAACCCAAGAACTGGTAGGATGGCGAAGTAAAGGCAGCAATAGGGAAACGTCAAGAGGCTTCTAGAGAAAATGGGAACTCGAAGCGTAGGTGTGAGCCTGAGGGGGAAGTGCAAATGAAATGGGACGGATTTCTAAGGCTTAGAAAGAAAGCGCCTTGTTTCATAAATGAAAAAAAAAAAAAATCAAGAGAAAGGGAGGGCACACGAAAAGAATAAAAAAGCAGCGAAAATATTTGGAAGCACCTTAATTCACTAAGTAACAAAACAAAGCTGGAGCACCTCTACATCGCTGCACCACAATGTGACAAATTGAAAGGGGAGGAAGCGATGCGAAAAACACCAACGGTGATGGCAGAACATTTTAACGAGTACAGATTTACAGGTGGTATTGGAGTAGAGGAAGACCGACTAACTTGAAGCTATCGGATAAGGGGAATGGAAAAGGGCAGAGCATAAAGTTGCCAGCGGTACATCATCAGGTCCAGAGGATATTCCGATTATGTTAATAAAAATCTTAGGCAAAAAACTTTAGTGCATCATTAAGGGAGGTAGTGAGCAAATATCTTATAAATGGAGACGTTCCAGAAGAAGGGAATCTAAAGTCGAATGAGTTTAATATACAAAAAATAGGCAATTACTGTCCCACAACGGTTACTTCGGTTGTTTACAAAATAGTAATGCAGAGTATAAAGGACAGATTGCAGAGGTGGATATACAACGAGTATATTATGGCCGAACTACAAAATAGAGTCCGCAAACAGAAAAGGTTGGAGCATATTTTTTTTTTAACACAATATATTGAGGTAGCAAAGAAGGAAGTAGGTCAGTCTGGATAACCTTTTTTGGATACAAAAGGGGGATACGACAATGTAGTTCAAGGGAGCCTGTGGGACAAAAATGAGCAGCTAAAAGTAGAGAAGGGGATACTGGAGTTTGTTAAAAATGTTTAGAAATAACAAGGTTATAGTAATATGGGAAAGAAATGCAACCGAACTAATTGAGATAAATCGGGGTTTAAGACAAGGATGTAATTTATCACTGTTACTATTCATGTTGCACTTACAAGGAGTAGAGAAAAAGCTGGAGAATAGTGGTCGTGGTTTTGACCTGTCATACCACAGGAGAAGCCAAAATATTAAACAGGCATTAACAGCTCATATATGCGGATGATGGGGGTTAACAGTGCGGATCTACAGGAACTAATTAATTATATGTATGTAGTACCGAATGACAATTCTAGGTTTAGAGTTTAGTAATAGCAGTCATGATTCTTAATGATGAGAAGGAAGAACCTAAAATGCGAGTTCGTGGTTCAGAGGGTAGGTAAATATAAGTACATAGGGGTATGAAATCCACGACAGTGTGGATTACCTCAGTGAGCACGAAACATATGTAACTAGCAAGGGCAACATAAATGCAGCTGTAATGAAGAATAGGGCATTGTGGAATTATAACAGGTTTGAGGTGGTAAGGGAAATTTGGAAAAGAGTTATAGTGCAAAGTTTAACCTTTGGCGATGCAATTCTGTGTATAAAGTCTGATGTCCAAGCTAGGTTAGAAGTAAAGCAACGCTGTGTGGGCAGACTAGCATTGGGAGCGCATGGTAAAACACCGAATCAGGGGGCCCAAGGTGATAAGGGATGGTCATCTTTTGAGCGCAGGCAAGCTAGTAGTAATTTAGAATTTGAAGAGAGACTAAGGGACATGGAGTAGAAATAATGGGCGCGGAATGTTTTTGGCTATTTTTATATGAAGGGCGTCGACGGAAAGAGGAGAAAGCAAACAAGAAAACTCAGGTCGAAATATTTTGGCAATAATGGCGCAGGTCAGGGAATGACAGTTAAAGGCTGAACTCCATGGGACGAATTATGTGACGAATAACTGGCGAACGCCGCCCGACGGCACGCTCGCTTTGCGCGCGACGTAGCAGTCACTGTGTTGATTCCACGCGCAGAGCAAAAGCCGCCGGGCGGCGTTCGCCAGTTATTCGTCACATAATTCGTCCCATGGAGTTCAGCCTTAAGAAGGGAGTTAAAGCAGCGGAGAGGTAATATGGGAAGCGGGGATGCAGACTATATTAACTCTGGAGATTTATAGAAAAAGGTAAGAAATATTAGATGAATATTGTTAAGTATATAACAATTCCAGAAGCTCGTTGTTTGAGGTCAGGACGGGGACGTTACAAACTAGGGCGTATAGGGAAAATATCAGGTCATAGATACGGTGTGTGGGGCATGGGGGAAGGAAAAGGAAATGGCTGAAAACTTAATACTTTACTGTAAAGGACTTCACCCTGCGGTTGTTCAAAGCGATACAAATTTAGTGGATGCTTCGGGTTTTCAAGGCAGCGACGGAGGAATAGACGCTGGGAAAGCGGAGATCACCAAGCATAGGTCATCCGACTGGTGGCATAGATCGAGATAAGAATGATGTTTCGTGGAGAATGGTAGATAAAGGCTTGTGCTTAGCAGCGATATGAGGGCCTCTCTCTCTCTCTCTTCTTTAATGATTACGGATTTAATCGGAGATTAGATAATTTGAATTATAAGCTTTGGCTGGCTGGTGCAAGCTGCCGCCCGATTTAAAGGGTTCAGCCGTAGCCATCCATCCATCCATCCAGCTGTCGCTTTGTCGTTCGCGTTTTAGAGCATGAAATGCTTTTTAACGCCTACCCCCCCCCCCCCCCCTTTTCCCGAACTTTTGTCCGTTCGTGCGTGCGTACCTTTTCCGCTAAATTTAGCGGGGAAAGTGACGTCGCGTGACATCACCTGAAACACCTTGGGGAAACTGACGGCTCGTGACCTATACGTTGACTTAGTTTCCCCGCTAAATTTAGCGGGAAAATGCACGACTTGTGGCCAAACCATCAATTCAATTTCCCCCCTAAATTTTGCGGAAACATTGACGTCACCTGACCTATACACCAATTCAGTTACCCGTTAAATTTGGGGGGAAAAGTAACATCTTGTGACCTAGACACTAATCCAGTTTCCCGGTTAAATTTAGCGGGTGAAATCGCTGTAACGTTACCTGACGTCATGTGACCTTTACAACCATCAACTTTCCCCGCTAAATTTAGCTAGAAAATATGTCACGTGACACACCGATTCCCTCAGCACTTCCCTATGATGCATTTCATGCATCACAGGACTGACAATAACGGTGGCTGTCAATTGTTTCCGGGATTACAATTCGGGATTGCAAATGGTTGAAACTGTCACATGGCTGCCCGACAGATGACCAGTGTGCCAGCGCATTAGGCCGTTACACGGGAGTGCAATTCACACGAACACACTCAAATGTAAGCGAAGCTGAAGATGCAACCACTGTACTCTTCACCCTTAAGCTGAGACTGCAGCCAAAGCTACAAAGCTACACGAGCTAGCCCGCGCTCCTGACTTTGAGACATGCATTCTATCTCGAGCGCTTGTTCTATGGAAGAACGCTCCAAAGCAGCGACCTCGAGCTTTCGTGCTTGTGGCATTGGGTACAGTCTCAGGTTAAGGGGGAACGGAGTATAGCATTCTGTCATGGAACTGCTCTTTCACTGTATGAGCGCTCCTGCTCGGCGGTTTCCGTTCAGAGGGCGGAGCTCGCGCCTGTCGCTTGTACGCTACGTATTAACGTGACACAGGCGCCCGCAAAAATGTCTACAATTTTCGCGCGCGAAACGACGGAACAGCAACATCCCTGTGAAGCGACGTCAAA